>VWZX01007387.1:0-139716 GCA_013399015.1 Galbula dea
CACCCACGGGAGCGCTGCGCGGGGCCGTGTTCGGGACACGCCTCCTCATTTACATGGTAAGCCTCACTCCACCAATCAGACGCGACTCTCTCATCAGACAGCCCTGCGGCCCCGCCCGCAGCGGCTTCTCCTGCTACCCGGTCCCGGGACAACCCCTAGCCTGCACAGTGCTGTACGAACTGCACCGGGTATTGGACTTCCTTATATTAAACCAGAACTAGAATAGCATCAAATATCTGGTTTCGTTTACAAAATTCACTTTTCCCGAAGTGATTAAAAATCTAATGTCAAAACCAGCAGTACCTAAACTTAAGCATTTTGCAATCAAAATTACAGTTTAAATCCCATTTAAATAATATATTCCTAAAGTAGACTTCCATAATTTTACTTTTACAATACCTCAGTCATTTCCTTATAAGCACCTTACCCCTCAAAGCTTAGGTTTGAATTTACTTATTACACCATTTTTTATGTAACAATTAGTGCCACTTACCAGAAAAAGCCAACTGTAATTCATTTTGCAAAACACATTTAACTCACAAAACTGAATTGTACAGACATTCCACTGACTATGTTGGAATAAACAAGTAAAACTCTTCTGTCAGCAATTGCCTAAACTTAGCTTTTACCTTTTTTCAGAAGCTTTTTCACTTTGACATAGTTTCCTCGCCTGACATAGTCATGCAGCTGAGCTTCCATAGAGTCACCTTTCATACTTCCAAGCTTGACTGGGCAGGGAATCGGAAGAGGGAGAGCATGAAGCATCTTCTTTCCACAACAGAACTAGGGAAAGGTACAAAATGCAATGACACTGCAAAACACTAGAGCTAAGAGAACTTCGTTTTGTCTTGAAAACCTTCTGTAGATGACAGGATTGGTGATGCCACTTTCCACCAGATGAATCTCAAGATTGAAGTTGAAAGCAATCTCCCCTAAGGGTGCCCCCTGAGAAAACGCCTGCCTGTGGGACGAGCCGAGGAGGGACTGACAGTGATCCCAAGCAGAAAAAAGGTGATCCCAAAAAGGGAAAAGGGAGAGATGCCGATAGGGGGATGACAGGAACACCCTTACAGTCCTTGGGCTGTGCAGGCCTTTCTGCATGGGCGAAGACAAGAAAAAGCCAGCTCTATTCCCACTTGAGGCCTGCTCAGGCCCAGACCCCTTTGGCACTTTCCATCCCCTTCCCACAGCCAATACCCCATATTCCAGCCTCTCACAGCTCACCTGTCGTCCGCTCACTTGCTGCTCCCTCGACTACTTCAGCTCCGGCTCTGACCTCGTCCTAACAGCCGCGACACACGCATACTGCGCATACGCCACCACGATCTCCCTCGCTCCCGCCTCGCACCTGAGCTCGGCGAGCTCCCGCGAGGCCGCAAGGGGCGGGGCCTGCCGGCGGGGGGCGGGACCTGTGGCAGCCTAAAGCGGCCTGCGCAGGCCTAGCGCGGCCTCTGGCGGCTCCACGGGCACGGGTACCGCCACCGTCATGCAGCGAGACGTGGGCAGTCTGCCGCTGGCCCCTGCGTTGCGGGCCCGCCTCATCGCCGCAGGCTTCCAAACGGCGCAGGAACTGCTGGAGACCGGGCCCTGCGGGCTGAGCAAAGGTATTGAGGAGGGAACGGGCCAGCCCGCTGCTGGCGGGTCTGCCTTGCTCCCCGTAGGCTACCCGTTCCTCCCTTCCCCCTCTCCCTCTGGCTCCGCATCCACGGTTCCGGCAGGTGTTCCCCAGTGCTTCCCTAACCCTTCCCCTTCCGCGAAACTTTGGTAGAAGTTTATTAGCGAGGATGGGGTGTGAGGAGGGCTTGCTTCTGTGAATGGTCAATGCCTGTGGAGCAGGTTGGGCAGGTGAGGCGGTTGGTCCCTGCTGCAGTGGCAGTTCGCCTGAGAAATGTCACTTCAGGGGAGTCCAGAGGAGAGGGCGAAGTAAGTATCTCCTGACCATCACGTGTGCCTAAGCAAAAATGTTTCAAAAAGACGATTCTGCTAGAAGATCCATCCTACACCGAGTGGTAGGTGTAAATGGGAGACAGAAAAAACAGAGGATTCTCTCTCTTCGTTCTTCTTCTTTTCTCGACTGTACGTGCTTTAAAAAAATAAACTTATTTAGTTAGAAAGTTGCCTTTTTCAAGAAGCTAAAATAAGATATGCACAGCCATTGTAAGAGGTGCATCATAATTTTGATTATCAGTTTTACAGTGTAGAATAATACAGAGTGATAGTTTAGCCTTGAAGACCAAAGTAAAGGAGCTCGATCCTGACAGATGTGCGTGTGTACAAACAGACACAGGTATCTGCAGGTATCTCCTCTCTGTCCTTCGGTCTGCCTTTCAAAGCTAGAAATGATGTAGGAGCTGCTCAGGCCGGGAGTATCCTGAGAATTTAGAGCACCATCAATAGGTGTCACTGTCACTTAGTGGTCTGCAACCTGACTCGTTTTACAGGACCTTATTTTGCTTCAAATGACATTAAGATGATAGCACATTCAGAGCAGTACAGGGGAATTGCTCTGCCAGGTCTCAGCCACCATAATGAACAACAGTTTTGATTTATTTTTTTTGTTTTGTTTGCAGGTAGCTTACTGTCACCTGAATTCTGAACACAGGGCACCATTGCTCTGAGTTCTGAAAATCACATCACTAGTTCCAGAGGTGTTGGTGATATTAGAGGGAGAGAGTTAAAAACCTTTAGGCTGAATAAGTTTATAATGAACTGGTCTAAAAGGAGGATGACAGGAATGGAAGACCCTCAAAACTAAAGGGTGGGATGACCTCAAAGGTTAAAATAATCAGAAACAAGACAGTAGTTAAGAGCAATATCTACAGACAGTAAAATTCTCTCAGCTTTTGTAAATGCCTTGTTCTGGCTTCTTGAGGTAAACCAGAGGAAGACTGGGACAAAGATCAAACACTCCAGATGTCCCCTGCATAACCTGTGGTGATTTTAATACTATAACCCACACCTCTAGGAGGAGAATTTAATTATGAATGTAAAGTCACCTTAGGATAATGAATTAGGCAATAGTATAATGAGCTGGCTAATTGATGGAGCATGTGTACAAAGATTTATGTGATGTAAAGTCATAAAACCAGTCATACATGATTTGTTATCTGTACTGTATATAACTGCTGCTGTTTGAGCTAACACTGTGCCTAGCACCTGTTTCTGCAGAGCCAAAATCAAGCAAATATCTTGAGACTGTGTGTTGATTGGCTTTGCACACCAGGGAAGGGAACTCTTTTTTGGGACTGCATTGGCAAGCTGTGTACAGCATTCTTCTGAAGGGGTTGATATCTGTGTGTTACAGTGCAGAGTGATCAGGTTCTGTCAGACAAGTTGAATTATCTCTTCAGCCTTTAAAGAAATCACTGCTTATCAAAATGAGGTGGTGTGTCATGGTTTTGGCTCTTGTAGAAATTGGGATCTCCAAAGAAGAGGCACTGGAAGCGTTGCAGGTTGTGAGGCAGGAATGTCATGGGGATGCAGGAAGGACTCCTGTGGGATCAAGCACCACCAGAAAGTGCACAGCACTGCAACTTCTAGAAGAAGAGCAAGCCCAGGGCTTCATCATCACCTTTTGTTCAGCACTAGACAACATCCTGGGAGGTGGAGTGCAGCTGACAAAGATCACTGAGATCTGTGGAGCACCTGGTGTTGGGAAAACACAGCTATGGTATTTTATTTTTACATTCCTTTCGTGCAGCTGAGAATCACTTTTCTCTGTTTAGCTTCACCAAAAGAGTTTGTTTTTCTTACTGTGGCTGTATTTCTGATTCTTCTACAGCATGATAAATGCAATGATTCTGCCTGTAGTGCTTCCTGTTCCATGTGTTCCTCAGCAGCGGTGTCATTTCAGGAGTGAGTTGGGAAGGGAGAGCTTTGTAATGTATATTTGCATCTTTTTTCTGTTTCCCATGGCAGTATGCAGTTGGCAGTAGATGTCCAGATCCCTGAATGCTTTGGGGGTGTAGCAGGAGAAGCTGTCTTCATTGACACTGAAGGAAGTTTCATGGTAGACAGAGTAGTGGATATTGCCACTGCCTGTGTGCAGCACTGCCAGCTTATTGCTGAAGCTCATCAAGAGGAAGGTACATGGCCAAGTCATTTCTTTCTGCCTATGCTGAGATCTGAGTGAAACAAGTGTCTCATAGGCTGCATTTTTAACCACTTGGGGTTTCAGCAGCAGTGCTGGCTTAAGGACTTCTTGCTGCCAGCCTTTTATTTCCACCTGTATGGATGATACATACCCTCAACTGTGTCAGCATGTGGAGCCATGCTGCCAACTGAGCTGATCCAGTTTAATTCTTTTTCTCCAGGACCATTTGTGGGAGTTTTGGGTCTGTAGCTTTTTTGGCTTTTGCTTTTTCCTTAGCACTTTAATGATCAAATTTACAGCAAAAACCTAAACACAACTCTGTCAGCAAAACTGAAGGATACTGTGCTGCAACACAGGAGCAGGAGGAGCAGCTGGGGAAAGGGAAGGGTTGCAGTGGAATTTCTTAAGGCAGTGTTGCTGCTGAAGCCCCATATTGTAGAACTGTAGCTGGAATTTGGCTCCCTCATAAGGTTTATGTAGCCAGGTTGCATTTAATGAAGAGTTTTATTCTCTAAGTCACCAATGTCTTGGGGATATTGACACAACTTTTATGTTACTCCTAAAGTATTTTATGCAGCACACTTCTGTTTGAACAGAGGTAAAAGGGCACCATATTAAATGAAGTACTGGCACTACTGCACATCAAACAGTGGCTGGTGACTAGTCACTGTTGTCCTCTGGCAATATTCTGGCTTGAAAGTGATTTACTGAAGAAGTTCTTTTTGGAGCACTCCCTTGGAGGCTCTGGTGTATCTGTGTGCAAATGCTGAGGCAGCATCTGCTCACCACTTTCTTGACTTTCAAGCCAGATGGAAGGTATGTTTCCCACACTCTTTACCTTGACTGGCTCTGATTCTGGAGGTTTTGCTGCAGCTATATGTGGAAGGTATAGTCTGGTAGAATGATGAAAGTAGCAGTATGCTAGTACACACTTGTGACTCATTTACTCATCTCTTTGGTTGTTCTCAGATCACCTGAAAGCTTTGGAGACTTTCTCCCTTGAGAGTATCCTTTCTCACATATACTACTTCCGTTGCTGTGACTACACAGAGCTTCTTGCCCAGGTCTACCTCCTCCCAGACTTTCTTTCAGAGCATTCAAAGGTAAGGGTTATTGCAGACTGGTCAGTAGGTATCCCTCATCTTCACACTGCAGATTTTCAGGGATGTTCATCTGTTCTAGTAACCTGAGTAACACCTTGGTACCTCCTCAGCTTGGCAGTGCTGTGCTGGCT
This sequence comes from Galbula dea, assembly GCA_013399015.1. Taxonomy (NCBI): domain Eukaryota; kingdom Metazoa; phylum Chordata; class Aves; order Piciformes; family Galbulidae; genus Galbula; species Galbula dea. Next base: position 5,328 of record VWZX01007387.1, read on the forward strand.
GGTGCCAGAGTATGAATGCAAAGCTTGTTTGCTGTTTTATTGCCATCCCAATTACTCTTGAGAGTATTTTGCTCTTGCTACCACTGCTGCCATCATCCTGAGTCTCCACTTTGAGCTGAGAATGCTGGGTCTATGTTGCTACATGTTGTTATGTTCCAGTGACACTGGGTAATGAATCATCACAAAACTGCTTTACAAAAGACTGAGCCAGGTGTGTGTGTGGTGGCCATGATGCAGGAGGATCTGAGGGGCTTAGTGCCATTTTTGTTTCTGTCCTAGAAGATCACTGAGGACCAGAAGCATCCTGCACCATCTTGGAAGCCAGAAAGTGACTCTTCTTCTTTTCAATACATGTTCTGTTGCTACAAGCAACCAGAGCCTGTGCTTCACTTTTGGGTGAACTACAGCCAAAAAGTTTCCTAGTACCTAGTGTCTTAGTGAAATGCTGCTGTAAGGCAGATTTTTACCACCTCCCTTCCAGATCTCTAGATTCTGCACAGCAGATCACTCTCTAACAGGATGTGAGGAAGGTGACTTGTGCCTCCCTCTAAGAGAGCACAAATCAGTGTTGGTTAGTTAGATTCTTTTGCCCATCATTTCCAGTTTTGGAAGCTGTGATGTTCTTGAAAGTGCAGATGGGAGTCTTACTTTATGCTTAGTGTGGTCTGGTATCTCCCTTTCTCTGCCAGGTACTAACAGTGCCCTGTTGTGTTTGCTCTTGTGGAAAGTACATGGCTTCATTAGCACAGTTACACTGGGCTGCAGTTCTCTGGTACCATCTGTGCTGATTATCTGTGCTTGGCCTGGAGCCTGAAATGCTGAAGGTTGTAGGAGAACTGTAAGACCTTCTGGTGATTCCTTGGACAAGCTCTAAGTGACTGGACAGATTGTTCATTGCAGTCCAGCTCTCATTAAAATTAGTCTGATCCCACTGTGCAGACCTGGAGCTGGGACTGGGACCACAGGAAACTTTCAAGTTTTAGGAGAGTTTTGAGAGAGACACAGTTGTAGAGAGTGTCATTTGGAAGTCTGAATTAGTTTAAGATCTTGTTGATAGTATGAGAAAGACTAACAATATGAATCTGTGTTAGAAAATGTTCTTGTTGTAATAAACCTAATTATTTAAGGGCTAGTGCAGATAAGCTAATGTGGAGAAGGCCTGTGTTACTGAGCTTTCTATATAGCCTAGTGAGCTCTCTATATAGCCTGTTTTTGAATCCTTTAAGTCTGTTTGCTATTTTATAGTAAGTGCCACTGGGAGAAAAGAAATTGCACATTGCATTCTACCTGGACATAATTCATCTGATCAGCAAGTTGGATAACTATGTGTACATTCCTTTCTAGCATGAGTTGTATTTATACTGTTAAACTGATGTTTCTTAAAGTAAAAAACCCAATTATGCATGAGAAGGATGTAGAGGGTCATAGAAAAGAATTTGCAGGAAGAAGGTGGTAAAAAGAAAAGAAAATAGAAGAAAATCTTTTTATTCTTAGTAATTAATCTTTTTCAAATTCATACATTTGGCCTAGGGCCATTTCTTAGAGTTAAGTTTGCTGCAGGCTTGTATGCTCCAGTCACAAAGCAACTTCCTAGTAATGAGTTAAATCAGTAATGCAGAAAATCAGTTTTCTTGCATTGCTTCCAGTTTGTTATCTTGTGTATTAATGCAAGAACTTGTAGGTACCAAGGATCTGAGTGACATCTGAACATGCAGGCATTGTAAGACTATCCATCTCCCTTCTGTATTTCAGACAAACCTGGGTCATCAAAACAGCTGCAACAAATGAAGTTAGAATAAATCAATTCCCAGACTAATGTTTATAGAGTGTCTTGAGGGTGATGAAGCAGCAGCAGCATTGTGCTCTGCCTTCAGCTAATGGTTGCTACAAAAGAAATAATTCAGCAAAGCAAACATCTTCAGGCAAGACAGGCACTCAGCTCCACTGTACAGTCTCTGGAATATCTTAAAGCATCTGTTAAAATTTATGTTGCTAAGACAGATCAGTGATCTGAGCCTGAGAATTGGATCAGTTATCTGAGCAGTGACAGCAGACAGCATGTATTCTGATTTTGGTTTGGATTTCATTTTTGAGGGAGAGGGTGAAATAAATTAATGTTTGTGGAGAGTTGATTGAAGTACAATTCTGATGTTAATGATTAGTTTTTCTTCTCCAGCTTCTTTTCTGCAAGGCTTTCAGTCCAGCTTTGTTAATTTGTATTCTGTACCAGGTGCTGCAGAGATAAGTCAGGTAGCTGTCAGTGAACGAGCACTGAAACCGGGAACAGTCGGAAGGGCAGCTCTGTGCTGCCTTAACTAATGGGAGAGCTTAGTACAGCATTTTGTTTAAGCTAGTGCTGCTATGGGCTGAGCTGGTGTCTATGCATAATGCAGTACTGCACTGAGCAAGTGTACTACTGTGGCTGGAGCTGGAGGCTCTTCACCCTGCACTCGACTGCTGATTGTCTCTCACAGGTAAAGGGAGACAGTAGGTGTTATGCCATCATGCACTTCTGAGTATGGAAGAAAAGAGTCTCACCACCTTATATAAACATTCCAGGGCACTTACAAAGATACCTTAACTGCATTTCATCATTTTTGGTAGGATAGTAATGGTTGGGTTTCCTCATCTCCTGCATTTAGGTTCGCCTGGTGGTAGTTGATGGCATTGCCTTTCCTTTTCGCCACGACTTTGAGGACCTCTCCCTTCGCACCAGGCTGCTGAATGGCCTGGCCCAGCAGCTGATCATCACAGCCAATGACCACCAGCTGGCGGTGAGTCGGGGGCAGCTCTGAACCACAGCATGGGACTCTGGAATACAGGTAGTGAATGGGATGTGTGATTGGCTGTAAATAGCAAAAGAAAACTGTCAGAACGTCCTCTACATTTTGTCGGTGGTGAGCAGCTATAGATGGATCACACAGGCCAAACTTGTTTAGGTGGAAAATTCCTTTGCAGTAAAAGCATCCTGTGGGTCTTAGTGAAATGGTAGCCTATCAATTGGTTGTGCTGTTTCACAGTATCTTCTTTCATGATTTGGTAGAACAAGAAATACTCTTTCGGTTACTTTTACCTACAAAACCACGTGCATTAGAACACCTCAGAGGAGTTAGGAGTTCCAACATTAACTTTCCACTCTTTGTTTAAAAATAAACTACTGTCTTTAGTGGAGGAAGGTTTTCCTTGGGGAGGAAAACCACTTTATGGGCTGGGTTGGCTTGCTCTTGTGGCATCCATGGAAACCCAGCGCTTCCTTCCCGGGCGTTGTTTCTACGTCATTTACACCAATATGGAGGCCAGCAGATCTGCAGCGGTGTAGCCAGCAGATGGCACTCAGAAGCTGCATCTGTTCCAGAAGTTGTTTTGGCAAGTCCTTTACAGTGCAGAAAAGCATTGTTTAGGAATTGGAGCTTATACAGCCTCAAAATGGTGCTTGTGCCTGTAGCTGTTTCCAGGTGACTTGCAATCTTGTCACCCGCAACTGTCTCACACAATTGGCTTTTGTTCTAATCTGCTAAAAAAAAGCCTCCCCTTGTGCTTCCTGTGATAGCTGCAGGAGGGGAAGGAGCACAGCTCTGTGGTCTCTGCCTGGCTTAGACAATTGGGCTTGCTGCTGAAAGCTAACCCTCTCTGGCACCCTGACGTGAATTCTGAAGCTTCTTCCTGCTGGCACGGGCACCAAGGGAGATGAATGTTCTGTCACTGCTTGATTTGCATAGCCTCCAGTTTACTGACTGTGTTCAATTGTAAATTGGGTACCTGGTGACCTTGAACAGAAGCAGTTGTCATTGTGCAGTCTTTCCTTTAGTCAAAGGAAACATATAGAACTTATTTTTACTGAACAAGTGAGGGGTTTAGCACAAATGCTTGCTAAAGAAGCGACTAGTCACAGAGCTTCAGAAATGATTGAGCTCAGAGTGGCCCTCTTGGTTTTGAGTTAGTTCCATGTTGCTCACAAGCACTCACAATTCAGCTTGTGTGCCAGAGATTGCCTGTTGGGGAGCAAAGCTGGGCAGTCTGAATGCTGAAAGATGCTAGGAAGTAAGTTCCTTTAGTTTCTAAAGGTGAACTTGGTGCATTTTGCAAGGATGCCCAGAACAGCCCTTCTCCAGCAGCGAGGTGGGGAGCCTATCTGGGGCTGTTACCATCCATAGATGAGGAGTGAGTTCTCTAAAATATGCAGTATCTGTCTTGGGGCTTTCAGCTATGTCAATGTTTTGGTGTGTGCTCAGTGGAATTGCTTCTTCTAGCACACTTATCTAACTGTGCAAGCAAGACTCATACAAGCATGTCAAACAATGAAAACCCCTTGGGTTTAAGATAGGTACACATTTTTAGTTTTCATTTTTAATGAACTTTGCAATTAATATTCCTGGCTCTTTTCTGTCTCACCCACCCCCATTTCTACCAGGGATCTAACCTAGACTGTCTGTGAACCTCCTACGAGTGATTCGTGCTGCGAAAACACTCCCCCGCTCTGTCTGTTCACTTTCATTCTGCTTTGTGTTGTACCCACTTGTGCCTTTTGAGACTCCAAGGTGCAGAAATTCTGTTAATCACTAGGCTTCTGCATCTTTTGAGCAGCACCACCAAGCTCATTTATACCAGAGTGACTGAAATCTCTCATTATAGAGGGCTAGTACAAGTCCTGTGCATCCAAGCACGGATCCAAGCAGTCCTTAGCACAAAGGTGGTGGAATATACAGGTGGTGGAGGGTTTGCATGAATGAAAGAAATCCACCTTCTATGCAAATTGAAAATACAGTTTGCAGGGGTCTCTTATTTCAGTTTGGCTCTAGAGGATAGATGAGGCACCTTTACAGCTTCTTGTTACCACAAAAAAGGCAAGAGTTTTGCCTGTGTTAACTTGGTAAGAGCTTTTTGCAGAATCCCTCCCTCCCCTCCCACCAGTATGTTTCTTTTCTGAGGATTTTCTTGGGGTTTTTTGTTTCCTTTTCTAGGTAGTTCTGACAAACCAAATGACAACAAGGATTGGACAAAGCCAGACTACATTGGTTCCTGCTTTAGGTAGGTGTTTAGCTTGTAAGTTGAAAACTGAGTTCACCTTCAAATATCTGACTTCCTTTCATTGGGCATTGTGTACAAAGAAAATGCAATTGTTTGCTGAATATCTGCACTGTAGCAGGAATGTGGTGATGAACAGGTTAAAGCACTAACACAAGAACACAGTTTAATGGTTGCACACCTCAAACAATGCTCTAGTTTCCTAAATTCCTTGAGAATCATTCACTGCCTCCCCAAAACAGTTTAAATTGTTTATTTTGCCATCACACTTGAATGTGTTCCACTAATTGTTTGCAAAGGTGTTCTGTATTTGCTGCACAGCTGGACTCTCTGTAGTCGTGATGTAGAGGGAAGTTCTGTGTGGGATCATCAGCTACAGCCTGCCCATAGTAAATTTAAGTGTATTTTACAGACTGTTCCATTTAGCCCTGTAATGAACAGAGTACCTCAGCCAAATTCTTCTGCAGCAATCCCAGGGGAAAACAGAGCAGTTCTTCTGAAGTAGAGATTTTGACAAATTAAGGAAAAGCTTAGTGTTTAACTCTTCTTTCAGAATGTAACTTTATATTATTTTATGGTGCACTTAAAGGGCACAGATACCCTGGCCACAGCTTCAGTTCTGGTGAACTAAGTAATGATTCCCTTGCTCTGGAGGGGAGGGAGAAGAAGGGGACAGTACAAAGGCAAAGATGTTCTCAGAGTCTGTACAGACATTGAACCATTTGGCACAGGTGTAAGATAAAATGAACAGAGAGTGACCATGTCCTTGGAGAATGGGAAGAAGGTGGAATTTTGAGCTGTGCATGCAGATAAAGACTCAGCTGCCAGTGTCTGACCCTTTTTGTCATTTTGGCCAATTGCTTTCTGATGTATTACTTCTGGCAGCCTTTCTGGTTACAAACTCAATTAAAGTTGATAGATTCTGTCTTTTTTTTTTTCAATAGCCAGTGTTGTTTTAGAGTTGTTGTGTTTATTGAGTCATGGGGACAGTGAAGAATGTGAAGACATTCAGAGTAGGTTATCATTCAAAGCTTTCAGGTACTGCCTTGTGCATATTTTCTTTTACAGACATTTAATTTGACATAACTTCATACTGGTCATCAACTGATTGTAACTGTCCCCAGAATGTCAGTAGAACCACATAGTATTGGTAAACTGTGAGTAGTGTGGAGTTGTTCTGTGCCTAAACAGGAGTTGGAGTAGAAGATCCTAATGGGTCCCTTCCTCTGGCTATTCTGTGATTCTGTGTGTGCTCTTGCAAAAATGAAACTCTGTACCAGTTGGTAAAATATTTAAGCTAGGAGAGATTCTCCTCATCCTAAACAGCAGTGTCTCAAGTTGAGCATTTCAAAGTGGTACAAAGCTGTATTAATTTTGATGTGAATTTATTCCACAGACTTGGTGCCAGTATTGAGCTGGTGGATTGCAAGGTGATTTTTATGACCCACTCTGAAAGGGTCCTAAAAGAACCTCTTACTCTACCATGGTGGTGATAGCCTAAGGACCTCTTGAGGGAGGGGGTCAGCAGCAAAACCCCAACTAAAATCAATCCTATTGCCTTTCCTAAATAGGTTTTTTTCCCCATTGATTGGTAAGCCTTAGAAACAGCCTTTTCTAAGATTTCACAAGAGCATTAATCTCTCAACTCTTACTCAGCTTCCTAGCAGAAGGGAAGTTCTTAATTATGAGGGAAAAAAAAAGGCAGCACAGATGCTGCAAGGTATTAAGTCAAGAGCTTTATGAAGGGGACAGCTTGCTTCCCCACTAGTGGTAGCTAAGCTGGGTGTTCCTAGACATTTCCACTGGATATATTTAGAAAGGAGGTCAAATATTAATCTACAGCCAGTTAAACTCAGAAATAACTCATTTGACAGCCACATTTTTCTCTCATATTTGATACAGCTGGAAACATTCTGGGGTGGAATTTGTACCCATTGTCAAATGTGTTTTGCTCTCTGCCTTAGAACCATATCTGATAGCCAAAACCTTCAATCTCAATTTAGATAAGAGTGGAGAAAGGTCTGGCAAGATGCCTGGAGGGTCTAGGTCTTGGTCTTCATTAGAGCTGAATCATTTTTTTCCTTCTCTGTGCTATAATGAATAGCAGAGCACATGGGGCATGTGGGGCTGGTGACATGATGGAGACCAGCAGGTGATTTGAGAAGTTAGAGGGCTATGTGCAGGTGAATAGGGGAGGCTGGCAGCACTTAACCAAAATGACTGTTTTTAAAATGCAATCCATCTTTGGATTACTGACTGTCTCCTGGGATAAAGAGAGGAAAACACCCAATAAAACAGTCTGTAAATTGACTGAGCTTGTGCTCAGGTGTCAACTGAAACAAGAGGACTGTTTGCCCTGGTAAAGGATAACAATCCAGACTTCCTTCCCTCTTTCCACCACACATCTCCACCCCTCACTTTGGCTGTGTTCTTCTGCATTTTGCTGTCAGAAGCAGAAGACTGCTTCAGGGGCCTTTAATACTTTAATAATCATTGACTTTCTCCCAAAGCTTGTATCCCAGAGGGAGTGATGTTTGCTCATAATTATGTCTGAGAGACAGAATATTGCAGTTTTGAAGCAGGATTTAGACATACTCACTAGACTTCTCCAGTAGTAATTCAACAAATCTTTTCTCCACACTGCCTCTGTTTTGAAGATTTGTCTAGTACCTGTCCTTTATTAGGTCCATATAAAATCTTTCTCCAAACACAGAATTACTGCATCAAGCTTTCTACAAAGCACAGTGAGCAGAGAGGTTTTTCCTTCTCTCGCTCTAGTTGATACACAAGAGAAATCCTTGCACATATGAAGGAGACAGGCTTCATTCCTGCAGGAATGGCTTATGTGTTTTAATCATGGGTTTTTGGGAAGACTGGTCTCATTTCAGTTCAGTTTACTGCTGCCACTGCTGTTAGAGGAGATAAGTGAAATGGCCTGTCATTCTGTGTCACTCAGGAGAGAGCTGGGGACATGCTGCCACCGTCCGTTTGATCTTTCACTGGGACAAGAGTCAGAGGTAAGGGAGGATGTAGGCCATCAAGGTACATAATGATACTGACAAGTGTGGCCTTTGAGAAGCTTGTTCAGACTGGCTCTAGTGGCCAGCCACAGATGATTTACATTTACTTCTAGCCTTGGTCTGCTAGGTCCTAGGCTACTGAGGCTCAAGAAGGGCTTTCTAGTTCAGCCTAAGCCAGTGTGGGCTGAACTGTTCTGCTTCTCCATCTCACCGTGGTCAGCTGCTGCAGTGCTCTACTTTTTTTTCTCTCAAGATGCCATGTCTCATCAAAATAGAAGATCCTAACAGCTGTTGCTCATCCACAAGAATTTAGGATCTGGTGGCTAAGTAGAATTTACCTGCATTTTGTAAGCAGGGAGTAGAATTGCTTTGCTTCAGTCTTTTAGGCCCCAGTCAGCAGAAAGCCAAAGATGCCAGAGAAGGCTTTCCACTGATGCTCAGGAGGACAGACCATAGGCCTACTGGCCCCTGAGCCTCAGTGATAGCTCTTGGACATTTCTACTTTTGAATGCAGCAGGATGGTTCTGCAAAACTGGACAGCTATGTGACCTGCAGAGAGCTGAATTGTTCCCAAGGCAGAGCTGACCTAGGGAGGGTGGTTTTAGAAGCCCAAAGGAATGAGGATGATCCTTCTAAAAACACTACAAAGTTCTGGCTGTTTCAGTGAGATCATTTTTTGTTTCCTGTTTTGGTTTCCCCCCCCCTTCACTATATTGCAAGCTCACTTCTCTTTCCTGCTCAGTTAAATTTGTCTTGCATGCAGTGTCACAATGCAGCAACTTGAGATTAAGAAGCCTTGCTTCAGTTCCCTAATCTTCTGCAAACAGTGAACAAAAATGCTACTGGAATGCTGTTGTGCATAGTTTTGCCTGTTAAACTGAAAAGAGAAATGCAGTGACAATTTCTTGTGGAGTTTTTTAAATTCTAAGTTTGAAGGCAATGCAGAATGATTACAGCAGGCTGTTTAATTTGGAATCAGATTAACATCACTGATTAGTTAACAGCCTTGAAGACAGAAGTTGCATCAACATAATGATTGCAGAGTGAACAAAAGTATATTTTACTATCAAAAATCAAGAACTGTTTTCTTCTGCCACACAGCTAGAAAGGTTAGGGATACAGGGTCCAGAAAGCAAGCCAAAAATGGACAAACAGGTTTTATTTACTGTGCTAAATATGCAGCTAACATGGAGCAGGGCCTGCAGAAGCACAGCAGTTCTGAAGACAAATGCCTGTCTCTAAAAAGCAGAAAGAGCTGGATTCTGGTGCATTTTCAGACAAACTACCTACACCTGATGAGCCACTGTGGCTTTGTTGGTTCTATATTGGGTTCCTGAGGCATAAAGATTTCAGAATCCTCTTGACTTTCTTTTTTACATTGTCCTTTGGCCAAATATGATACCTGTCTCTTTCTACTCCTGAAAATGTCAGGGCTTAATTATAAGGGCTCTCATTGCTGTGAGGAAAGATCCTGTTGAGTCAGAGGCATGCAGCAGAGCTCTAGCTGAGTGCTTGTAAAAGCATAGCTTCTGCAGCTTCAGATTTAGGCTGTTTGGTAAAGCAGAACCCACCAGTTCAGTGTGCTGAGGAATTCCCTGTGTAGCTAATAGGAAGTGGCAGTGTTCCTCAGGCTGTAATTACGTGCTCTCTAATAGAATGGCACCTCAGGGAGGGAAAGAAAAAAAACCCCAAATAATTAACAGGATCTTTGGCAGGCTGTCTTGGTCCAGAGCACAGAACACTACCCATATTGCCTTTATGGAAATGTCAGTTTTGGAGAGGTAGGCATGGTGCAGACTAGCAGCCCTGGGACCAGTTGTAAAATCCCAATTGCTTTGGAGCTGCTTTGCAGTCTCCTGCCTTACATTCCCCAAGTGTCCATGGGGCTAGGTGCTGTAGAAGCACAAATCACGATGCACTGCATAGATCTTCATGCACAAAACCAGGGAAGTGTTAGAGGAGAGGGAAAATGATTTTTCTCAAGGTTATGGTGTAGGTCAGTGGCAAGGTCAGGCTCAGAAATAGAACACCTGATTCTCCTTCTCCATCCACTAGCTCCTATTGACAGGCTTGTAAAAGCTCTGGAAAAAAATCTCCCTAGAAGTATTTGAATTCCTCAGGCTATCTCCCAAGGCTGAGAGGTCAGGGAACAAAAGGTTGCTTTTAAGGGAGTAGGAAAGAGTTGTGCTTAAATCCTTGTTTTGTTTGCATGTTAGGAAAGTGGCATTTGGTATTAATTCATAATGTATAGTGATCAAATCTTGGGATGAAACAAGGCTAATTAATCACTCACTCCTTTTAGTAGGTGACAGGTCAGCATGGGAATTTGGCATCCCTAGTTTAAATGACCTCTATGAAAATACAGAAGAATTCCACTGGTCACCTACCCTATGATTGTGGGAAAACTTGAGTCTGGTCATTTGCTTACTTGGAATTTTTATTCTTGTATTCACTCCTCCTAACTGGTTTTTTGTTTAACCAGGTTGGCAACCTTGTACAAATCACCAAGCCAGAAGGAGTCGACCATTCCATACCACATCACAGTTAGTATTTCTTTGGGGATGGAGTTACAGAGGTGGGACAAAAATGGTAGCTGTAAGGGAATTTTCAGGCACACAGACAAACCTGAGAATGATGTTGGCTTTCTCACTGTTGCCTTTCAGTTGCCTTCTGCAGGTAATCAGTAATACTGGGATGTCTCTAGGTTTATGAATATTTTGCACCTTCTCTTTAGAAAAATGACCTAATATGTTAGTCCTCTTAGAATTAAAACATTTGATTTCCAGATCACATTTACAGGCAGCCTGTCCCCATCTGTTCTTGTGCTAGTACTGCTTATTTCATCTGCCCTTGATGTTAACTTTTGGCCTAAGTGCAATTACAGAGAGCAATCATGCACTCTCTGAGCCTTCATTTTGGGAGACTCAGAGAAGCCAAGCTGTTTTCTCACTTGTCAGGTGAGTTATTGTTTCCTTTCTCTGCATCTGTTCCAGTTGAGTTTATCTTTCTAGGACAAGGATGAGCAGAATCATACATGCTATTCCAGAGGTCTCACCAGTGCTTTGTGCCATACCTGTTGCCACATCTCTGCTTTAAGTGCATTGTCTGATACAACCCAGGTTATATTTATCTCTGCCACAGCTCCATCTTGCTAAAGACCATCTGACCAGCCAATATATACAGATTTTTCTCTTCTGCCACTGTCATATGAGGAGCTTCCAGCTTATGGCTGGAGTTCTTATTCATCTCTAGTTAAATCCTGTGATTATTTTCTTTTGTGGTGTGCTTAGATACATATTAATAAGACTGCTTGCTGCCTAAGCTGTATTTAGGCTTAAAAATCCCTACCACTTGACTCTTACAACTTGAAATGTCAGATACATAGGTACATGCCATCACTATTTGCTATGTGTCCTCATGGAAACACGTTGCCATAGCATTTCCTGCAGATTTTAATGCTGCCATAAGATGAGATCTTCAAACTACTGAACAGATTTTTTCAGTCCTCAATGTCTTCACCTGGACAGAAGAAATACTACAAATATATATACACACACACATAGTCTGTTTTGTAAAGACTGGAAGGTTAAGAGGAACTACAGCCCAAGGCTGTTTGGATCTTGTGATGTGAGTGTGCAGCCCTTTCTCTCCACCTGACAAAGAGATGGATTTTTATCTTGGACAGTTTGCCTTTTCAGTTTTATATGCATTATAACCCAGCTATGCTCTCTTCTGTATGAATGCACACAATCTTGAAATATAGATGAGAGTGGATCCTAATCGAAGATTAATTAAAACTTAAGATTATCCCTGTGTTTTTTTTCCCTTAATCCTGTTGAGCTGCTTCAGCAGACAGTTTCTTTAAGTAAAAAATATATTATCCCTACTTCTTCCCTGAAATTCAGGTCTGATGGCAATAGTCTGCTGTCACCAGTTCTCATTCCCATCTCCACAGTTAAACTGGGAGATGTAAATCCATGTTCAGTGTTTCCAAATCTGATCTAGCACATCTATGTATAACCAGCATACCAAAAAAACCCCTAAAATTAAAAAGATAATAAATTCCTCAAACCTAGATGCTCAGAGATGCAAATTAGGTATTTTGGTGCCACTGACAAACTGGCTGTTGAGTGCCTGTGAGCCAGTGGAGAAGTGTGTAACTGTGACCAAGCTCTAGTTCTTTTTCAGCTGTGTGTCCTTGCCAGCATTCTGGCAGGCAGTCACCACTGAGTGAGTGTGGAAGCTGTGCAACACCTGTCAAAGGAAATGGAGTTTGTTTCACAGGCTAATAAGGATTCATTCTTAAATGCAGAGCATAGAAATATAAATGGATTTATGCAGAGGGGAATAAGTAGATCATCTGATTCACCTAAATTTCCCAGTTAATGTGACCTGATTATTTTGTCATGAAAGATAAAGACCCAGGACCTATGTTCTGGGGAGGAACTGTCAGTATTTCCCTGAAGTGTGGGGGGTCTGCCAGACTAACAGTGAGAACACTGCTCAAATAAGGAAGCCATCTACCTTTTTCACTCTTGATGCAGTCCACAGTAGATGCCAGATGTTAAAGAGCAATTCAAAATGACCCTAGACTCCCTGAGCCTTGTAGATCCTTGGTTCCATTAGTCACATTCTCACCATCCAAAACCCACTTACAAGCTTCACAAACATTCACAAAATTCTTGTCTTTTCAAGGTCCTATGGCCAGAAGGTACATGCCTTTAACTAAGTGCAAAACATCCATAGCGAGCAGCCTGCTTTATCGTGTTCTGGCCATTCTAGTGTTGGAATGCTTTCCCTGGGAGTCTAGCACGCTGTATTAAGTGGATTCTTGGCTACAGCTCCACCTTTGTGCCTAAGGGAAATGGCAGAGATTAGATGCAAGCAGCAGTGAAACACTAAACTTGAAGATTCCCCATTATGCTATTTAGAATAACACTTGAGTTGCTTATAATAGCAGAGGGACTGCACAAATTCTGCCCTTGTGGCACCTCTTGCTGTTTCTTCCTTTAAAAACACAGCAGGCTGTGTGAGGTGAGGCATTTAGAAATAGAAATGCAGAGATGGGAGACTTAAGCAAAACATTTTAATTGGTTTGGTTGGTTCTGGATTGATCTTGGTGTGGGACAAGCTGGCATTTTAGAAAGCCATGTAATTCTACCTGCTTTTTCACACTGCACCAGCCTAAAACATCAGCTTTCCTCAAATCCTTTCATCTCCACATTGCCTCTACCTGAGCATTTAGGATCCCCAGAGCAATTTCTTTTTCTGATTAACCCCTTTTCCTCTCTTGAGTCCGCACTGCAGTGAGAGTCTTCACCAAGCTGTCGGCAGTGCTCCCTGCACAGCATGTGTCTGGAGGTGGGAAGACAGACAGTTGCAGGCTGCACAGAACATCTCAGTATCTTCATCTGCATTGATGACATGTTAACTGATTTTCCAGATCTTTCATGTTTTAAAATCACACAGAATCATTACATTGTGAGCCAAGGGAACAGGAAATGGAAATGGTGCAAAACCAAATAGATCACTTTAAGCTCTCTCCTGAGTAACAGCATCTAGTTTTCACTTGTAGTTTTTGGCAGTTAAAGGTTCTCTTTTCATTATGTCCTATAAATTATTATGCTGGGACACTCTTTGCAGTCCAGAGGCTGATTCAGATATGTTGTTCTCTTACAATGTCTCATTGATGTTTTCAGTTCATTAAGTAGATACATGAAATGAAAATAACCTAGGGTTTCGAATTCAGAGTTCTGTTTCTGAACATGACTGAGGCAATTAATCCAGTCAGCTCCTTGTTTCTGTGGGAGCCTGAATAAGGGCTGAAGGATTTGGGTTTTAATTTATTTGAATAGGCAACATAATTTACAGAGAAGCAGTGCTTAATAGCTATTGAGGTTATTAGTGGTGAAGTGAAACTGAGAGCCTGGTTGGTGAAAATAAAAGTATCTTTAAAGAACACAGTGAGGAGGCACAGTTGGCATGTGTGTGGAAGAGCTTGCAGTTCTGACCTTAGCCTGGTCTATAAACATTCTGTGGCTGCTCCTCTAAAATAAATGACAGCATCATACCTTCTTCTGATCTTCTGGGAACTAGTTACTCATGGGTTATATCCAGAGAAGTGGTATCACATGATTTTGCTTATGTGTTAACAGTCTGATGGCTTCCGAGACGTGCAGCCTCCAGCTGCCGCTCCAGATGCAGAAGACACTGAACCGAACCCTCGCAAACGGCCACGGAGAGAGGAGGAGAAGTGAGAGTGGTCCAAAAGCTGAAGGTTCAAAAATGTGTGCTACAGGAAAGGAGTTCCCCAGGGAACATGCATTCAAAGGTAGCCTGAGAGACTCTAGCCTGCTCTGGACATTATTTTACCATTAAGACTCCAATATGCAGATTTTTGCTGCAGGAAATTCCCCTGTGTATGACTTAATTTTACTTTTATAATAAAGATTATGTTTTCTATAGCAAGAGGATTCAGCTTTTGGGAGGGAGGTGGAGAATACAACTACTTCTTTTACTCTGGATTAAAAAACCCCAGTGAAGTGTAAGCATCTAATCCAGTACATTCAATGACACGGGTCTTGGATCACTCCTCTGGTTTTGTGTGTATCTGAATTTTAACAAGCTTTCATGCTGCAGTCTGTTCTCATGCTTCAAACCAGGGCAGAAGGCAGTGGAGCTGTTGATGAATGCTCCAAGATAAATACAAGCCTAAATGCTGTGCCAAGTTGGGGTGTTAGCCCTTACCTGCTGCGAAGTCCTTGATCAAGGACAATCAAAGCACTGTTTTGAACTTCTCATTTACCTTGTAGTGTTAACAACAGATAGGAAAGACTAAATCTGAAGGGCAAAAGATTTAATCCAGCATGGTAATTTTATTTTCCTGTCTTAAGAAGTAAGACTATTTTACCATTACTGAAGCTTGAACCAAACTGCATAGCCCTTAGCTTCCATGTTCTTCTTTTCCCAAAGCATTCAGAATGAAGATTCTGCAATCAGGATCTGGTTTGCTCATAGCTTTAATAAAAAGGAAATCCAGGTTTCTTAGACACCAGCAATATCTTTGCAGCTCCAGAATCTAAACCAAATGAATGAGTGTACACTGAAAATACAGCAGGGTTTTGTCCTCTTTTTATTAACAGAAAACAAAATTGATGAAGAGGAAAAGAAAGGTACTTCAGTGCAAAACAGTAATTACCTCAATTATGAGAAGTGTTTGTCTGTACACATGCACACATATGACCCCTTTCTGGCATAGTGTTTGATAATGTTATAGCTGGGGAAACACAGCCAGCAGGTGAAATGGAGAATTCAAGTTATGGGAGTCACTATCTTTAATTTTTCATTTAGTAACACTACCCTGACATTGCCTT
Organism: Galbula dea; assembly: GCA_013399015.1. Taxonomy (NCBI): domain Eukaryota; kingdom Metazoa; phylum Chordata; class Aves; order Piciformes; family Galbulidae; genus Galbula; species Galbula dea. The sequence continues at coordinate 20,746 of VWZX01007387.1, forward strand.
GAAACAGAATTGAGTGCTGAATCTGAGTCACAAAACCTCTCTATCCAAAAAGCTGCAAGAAGAAAAAAGAAGTGGCAGTGGTTTGGGGACCGTTACAGCATTTAGCTATAAATTACATAATGAAAGGAAAAGTATTCCATTGCTATGCAGTAAAACAGCTGTGTCAATTTAAAGCCTGGGAGTTGGGGGGAAGCTCTCAAGCAATTATGACATATAGGAAGAAAAGCAGCAGGATTAGTGACTCAGACAAACATTGCAATGCAGGAGACACAGGCAAACAAAAGGATCCTACCGCATGTGATGTCAGCAAGCAAATGGCCCATTTGGGAATAGCTTCCCATGTACTGCAGTGCAAGAGGATCAGGGAGCCAGCACAGAACACAGAAGCCTTAAGTAGCCACAAGGAAAACCATCCATTAAGAATGCTGTAGCATTTTTTTAAGCAGGACTGCTGGTTACTAGTGATAGCTGCTGTCTAAGGTGGTTGGTATTTATGGAAAAATCCATGTCTCTCAATTTGCTGTCTTCTGATTTAATAGCCTCAACACATTCTTCCATGGGTGAGGAGAGTAAGGACATGTCTCCAATATACCATTAATTTCAGCAGTGGCTTTTTATTTTGTTTGCAGTAGAGTAGCACCCAGCAGCCCTAGCTGAGATGCTGATCTTGTTATACCAAGATAAATGGTTTTGTCTGAGTAAGTGTTAGATCTTCCAGCATTCCAGGCATCATTATCAGAATAAAAACTAAAATAAAATGCATGGTTACTGGTTAACAGTGGGATCTTCAAAATGTCCAGAGGAAGCACAGGAGGCTCTCTTCGTGGAGAGTTTCTATTTTATTTATTCTTTTCATATTGAAACTGTCATAAAAAATCAGCTCTGCAGACCAGAACTAGAGAAGGATCTGTTGGTGGAGACAAAATTAGATTAAATGAGCCAGATTTCATTCTCATTGCCCAGAAAGGTTGTGGATGCTCCATCCCTGGCAGCGTTCAAGGCCAGGCTGGATGTGGCCCTAGGCAACCTGGTCTAGTGTGTGACATCCCTGCCTATGGCAGAGGGGTTGGAACTAGATGATCTTGAAGGTCCCTTCCAACCTGGACCATTCTATGATTCATCTGCTGGAGACAAGGAAGCCTTTCCAGGCTCAGAATTCCATATAAAGAAAGAATTTGAACATTGCCTCACCAGTAAATCTTCCATGGCAAGTTGATTATTTTCCTACATCTGCTTGGAATTCCCTTGCATTTCACAGCATCAGCACACAATAGCGAGTGGCATGAGAGAATTCTGTGACTGCACAAGAAGCAAGATTCTAAGTAGCCAGTGTTGTGGCACTCAATCAAAACTAAAATAGGTTGTTAAATTTGCTGCTTAAGTCCCAGTTTTCTGAAAGCCAAGAACTAGCTATCACACCAAGTTTAGAATTTTTTCATTTTGTAGGGACATTTCCTTGTGGTGTAGTAACCTACTTGGTCACCACAACAAGAATACAGCATCTACCACAGGGCCTGGCAACAGGAAAACACTGTGGTCACACTATACTTCTGCTCAAGCCTAGAATGCTGCTTTGAAACTCTTTGGTTGGGGGAGGGAAAATAACAGTTGATTTCTTCCTGATTTTAGATGTTCTGTACCTTTTCCATTATGAAACAGTGAGAAAGCAACTAGCTTCCAACTAGAATAAATTTAAGAAAATGTGAAGAAGAAAATAATTTAATTGAAAGTAAGAAGGTGGAGCCAAGGTTCATGTTACATATCAGTCTCCCAGTGAAGTCAATTACAAACTGGTGGACTAATGTGGAAGGAGATTCATTCAGCTGCTAACCTCAGTGTTGCATATAGTGCTGAGTGCCTTTAAAATGTAACTGTTTCTGTTGGATTTCAGTTACTGTTCCTTTAGTTATTTTTGAGGACTAAACTTGGAATCAGATTTATTCTAAGGTATTGAATGGATTAATGAGAAAGGTGAAATCCTTGCTGCTTGCCTTTCTAACTCCACCCTTTCTCTGAACAGAAGATATGTAAGTTGGAAGGACAAGTCACTGTCTTCCAGCTTCTCAGAAGAGATTGTCTTTCCCACACTTGAAGTCATAATTATTTAGAAGGGCACATTAAGTTGTATTATACAGTTTAAACACACTCTAATTCTATATGATATGTTTGTTGAAGTTTTGAAGAATGGTTTGATGCTTTCTTGTCCTCTGAGAGAGTATCTCAGAATCCCACAATCACAGAATATCCCAAGCTGGAAGGAACCCACAAGGATCATGGAGTCCAGCTCCTATTTAGGCACAGGCCAACCCCAAGGTCACACCATGTTCCTAAGTGCAATGTCCAATTGCTTCTTAAACTCCGTGAGAGGACCTTAAGGGAAACACAAGAGTCCTTACATTGCTAGAACACAGATAGTAAAAGGAGTACATAAGGTAAATAACACTTCTTTTTACAGGATGAGATCTAGGGAAGTTCTGGTTCCCAAACCAGTTCAAGCACAAGGAGCCTGCTATGGGTATGCATGCAGGAGCCCAGCTGTAGGGGAACACGAGGCACAGGCTGCCAGAGCTGGCAGTGTCTTAAAGCCGCGGAGAAGCCTGGCCAGCCCTCCTCCGCACCAGCCCTCCCCTCAACCGAGGGAACCAGTGCCAGCTGCTCCCTGCTCCGGGGCTTCCCCTCTCCCTGGCTCTTGTGGCTTCTAGCCATGGAGTCGTTTTGGATGATTAAGGTCAGGAGAGTTGGCTTCCCTTGGCGAGAGCAAGATTTCTGCATTAATGTTCTATACTGAAGAATGAAATCACTGGGAACTGGCCCCCTTCCCAGTACTGAATTTCACCCACAAATGCACCCACTGTTAGCTTCTCTACTGCTTCCTACAAGCAAGAAATAGCTGTACAATAGCCATGACCTAAGCTCTACACAGTCTTAACTGTATCTACAGAAACAACAAATGGGATTAAAAGCAATAGTTCAACCACTGTGCAAGCAGGAAAAATATTAGATTATATGCTGAAAGCATGCATAGAAAAGTGTGTCTTTTACTAAGTCATTCTTCAGGAATTACAGCTAATACTGTTCATTTTATTACCAGAATTACTTCTCATTGATTTAAATGGAGCCAGAGAAGCACCAGGATATTAAAAGAATAATAATAAAATAACTCATATTTCAGTTTCAGTGAGAAGGGGGAATGTTTAAAATATAAAATAACTAGTAATGTAAATAGGAAGGTAAAAAAGAAACTTTACAGACCTCAATAAATGGTTGTAATTAGACCTAGATGTTTTTCTCAAAGCCTCCAAACATGTTGTTTGAATACCTGCTCAGTTTGGTATCTCACATTGCATTACTCTATGATTCTATTTGGGAGGTTTCAATTTGACACATACATTTCTAATACTCTTAATTTATTTAGTGTGAACCACTGCAATTTTAGCAACACAGTTACAACTACACTTCCTTAGTGATTCTTTTTGTGTTGTATGTGTTTCTAAAATAAAATGTTCTGGACAAAAGAAGAACTTGTCTCCTTAGCATAAAAATAATGCCTAGAAAATAAGCATGTCAACATGAGCTTGTAACATAATTTGTAACACCTTTTTTTACTATATAAGCTTACTATACATTTGAATGTAAATGCTGTGGAATACATCACATAAATGTATCTCTAATTCATTCATTATTTTGTATAATTAACACAAATTTCTGTGGCTAAATCGTAGAATTTGAGACTGTTTAAAGAGTCTGGCATCACCTGCATATTTAAAGTCTACAAACTCTACCATTCTATTTTATCTGTACTCTTATAGCACATACATTATTATTGACAAGAATAATGGCCAGAGTCTGGACACAACAGTGGTTGGCTTCTGGTACTCATGTACATGGCTGATTTATTTATTTTTGTTTAAGGCTGGTTTTTGTTTGAGGTTTTTTAAAGAGAGATTTCTAAGTAGGTGACTATAAAATTCAAGGTCTTGTGACTGGAGCAGGGTAGCAGAAAACCAGGAATCTAATCTACAGTAAGATGATGATCAGTCCTTCAAAATAAAATATGAAAGTAAGTCTGTGGAAGAACCAATATAATTTTTTAATCCCACTAGACACCTGCCTTAACATGCTTGGCTTAAACCTTGCTCCCACTTTAGGATGAACTTCATCCTCCCCCCAGAAAAGGGCAGAACATGCACATACTGTCAAACTCCTAAACCACAGTATAAAGTGAGCTTCAAGCTTAGGAACTCCAGGAGTGCTGTATTCACACAGTGTGGGACTGCTGCCTCAGATGAAATGTCTTGCAAAAATGGAAAGTCTAGAGGAAGGGCCTGGCACAGTACTGCTGCCAGCAAGCTCTGCTGTTTGCTGATATCCAGGAGGTCTGTATCCTCATCTCCCTTTACCAGTAAAAGGAAATTATGATAATGAAGAGTGACTGATTGCTGAAGTGAATCAACCTTAACAATAAGATCCTGAGCACTGGTATGCTCCTGCCTGCAGAGTGATCTCATGATGTGACAACATCCAGACCACATTACTAAGTGTTATGTAGTCAGCTGTGTTTTGCTGAGGCAATCCCATGGGCACTAATCTACAGGCACATTTCGATCAGTCAGGCAAAGGTTTTATGACGTAACAAATTTTGGGTTTGCCTTTGTTAATGGGAAACAAGGTACCTTGTGCTCTATCTGCTTTGACAGTGTTCCAGACCTCTTTACTCCTTTTGAAGGGCTCAGGGCTTCATTAATTTCTTTCTTCCACATACTTTTCTCCACCAGATTTCCAAATCTAACTGAATAGGCAGGGACTAATATCCTGTTTGTCATTATTGCTATCCAAAGAACCCCCTTTCCTAAAGAGGGGTCTGAATGGAAGGCTGAAAATGGAACTTTCCTTTGGAATAGGACTGGAAATTTCCATGACAGCTGGAAGGGGGATTCAGGCCTGAAACCCTGTGTTTTGCAGTGGATGTGGGTACTTCAGAATAATTGTTGACTATTAAACTGGAAAAGGTCACTTGACCTCAAAAACATTAAAAAAAAAAAAAGCAAGAGAAAGAAATAAGAGATAAGGAGTTTGGTGTTCAACAACATCCTAACACAGTGCTCAAAGCAGCTAGTAAAACTATGATAACAAAAGTTACTGTGCTTTTTAAATCTGCAGCTGAATAAAGACTGAACCTAAGAAAATTAACTGGAGATTGATGCAGCTTGTCAACAAGAGCCTTCTCACTGTATTCCTTTCAAATTCTTGCTGTCTTTAGTCTTAACCAATGAAAATTACTTTAGTGACCTGAGCAGTAACTGTCTGAGTTGGAAAAACTATCAAAAGAACAGAGAGATATCTTCACATTCACAAGGTGACTGATGCTGATGAGATGAATACATATAAAGAACTTTTAATGTCCTTCAACAACATATTGCAAGCATCATTTCATGTATTATCCCATATACAACACTACATTCAACAGCAAACATGCCTTCAAAATGAGAACAGCCAAAGGCTGGGAAGTGCTCACTATTCTGGTGGTTTCATCTGGCCAGGGAAACAGAATATAGCTTCTAAAATTACTTCTGGTTTACTGCAAAAGCCCTACTTTTTAAAGAGATCACTTTAGAAAGGCAGTTTATTTACCACTGGGTTTTCACATTATGCTCTTGGGTATGGTCCTGGAGCATATATCATAGGTATGTTAAATATTGTCAAATCATTCTCAATGCCCCTATGTCTCCTCTGCTTGGCAGTGTACAGGAACCACTTCCAAAGGTTACAAAAACATTTAAAACCACTTCTTTTGGCACTTCCTAGAATTCGGGTCACCTCCCCAAGGCATGCTCAAATTCTGCTTATTTCTCACCAGCAAAATGAGAAAGAGGAAGACATCATTTTAAGGCTGAAATAGAAGAGATTTCTTCCAAAACAACACTGTACGAGCTTCTTAAAACAGAAAAAGGCAACAGGATGAAGCCAGAAAGGATACAAACACCTGAGTTTCTGTCTCAAATGGGGTGCAAGTCTTGCTCTCCATTTGACAGTATGTTTCAAACCACTGATTTCAGACTCCAAATGTTAGGAATTGTGACTTTATTCCATCGACTCCGTTCATACTGCTGCTACCTAGCAATCCAGAGCACACCGAGGCATTCTAAATTTAGCTTCCAGAGTTCCTGAGCACTAAAACCATTTCACAACAGCACCAAACACTCCTCTTACAGATTAGTGCTCTACTTGATAATACCTCCTATTTAGAGCTTCCTTTTCTGGACAGCAGTAAGGAACAGCGTGGCTACCTCCTGTGGTAATTGCCCTCCCCACTGTCTCCGCACAGCACCGCGATAGCAGGTTCCTGGCTGCCTAACTCAACCATACCACCCACAGCTACCATATGTTCCCCACTGCAGGTTAATAAGAATGGGTTTTCACCTTTCCCTCCCAGAAACAAATGCCAGCATGGCTTACAGCCATAAGTTCTTTATTTAATATTGAGGCAAAACAATGCTAACTTGACCACAGTGCCCAAACTTGACAAAGTATCCTGAGTACGAAGCTCTACTCTATTTCATTTTAATTAGTGTCCTTTGCAATTAAGACAAATGATGAAAAGCACATGGGGACTGCCAAGATGAATCAAGGACATCTGGTAACTTTAACATTTCAACATGAAACAGAGTAGGTATTACTCTCAGATACCCTTTTATGCTGTTTGCAACTACTAAAACCCCACACGATTAACAACAACATCAGAAAAAAATCTAAATGCTTTTGACTCTTTTTTGGGGTAACCTGAATTACTGATTGTCATACAACATGAATCTGATTATACATCTTGTTGAATTAGCTGTTACTTCCCTAAAATACTGTTATAACAGGATTTTGAGAATTGAGATCATCTTTCACTAAGATTATCTGGATTATAGTTTCTTAGAAACTTCAACTACCTCTGAATTACTGGTAAAAACCAGCTAACCATGAACTTAAAACTGCTTTTCTGATACTTGCATTGATATGCATTCTCTTGAGGCTTGTGACTCACTGATGATGCAGTACACAGAAACCTTAAAAAACCCCAACAAAAAAAACCAAAAAGAACTGCAATGTTTTCTTCCCCCTCAGACCTACCTGGCATTCCTAACTAAATTAATGTTAAATTTAAAAGATATATGGTATACTGAAGGAGAAAAAAAAAAAAGTACTTAAGAGATATTCTTTCAGGAGAAGCTCTGCAATTTTCTGCTGCTTTAATAGCTTTTGGCTGTGAAAGATTAAGACTAACTGTGACAATCACATTTTTAACTCTCATGGCTTTTACATATTCACAAGATTGCAATATGATCAGTCAATGCAGTTGCTGGAAATAATCTAAAATTAGTTTGGCTCTGAAATAACAATTCACCAAGCAGATTTACAGCAGCACCTGACACAAAGAGGTAACTACTACAATGCAGAGGACAACAGGTTTCAACAAGCTACTGTCTTTGTTATAATCCATTAAAACTTGGGAATATTTTTGCTTATGAAGCTTGTGATCTGGCTGTTTTTCAAGGTATAGTTGACATTAAGGGTATCATTCCCTGCCTTGTGTATAAGCCATTTTAAATGTGTGGCAATTATACCTGTTCATTGTTGGTATTTATGGAGTCGATAGCTCTGAAAACAGCTTTTCAGCAGCAATGAATAAAACAAGCCAAAATGCCTTCCACAAATGAAAGACACTTATTAGACATCAGTAGAGTATCAGCTACAGTTTGTCACCCACTGACTGACTGTAACTTTTAAGTTTGATTTAGTGTAACATCTTCAGCTAGTTATGAACTCCCCTTTGCCAGAACAGTGCCTGCACAGATAACATACAATGTACCACTTATGAACCCATATGACTATTCATATGCTGATCTTGAAAATAAAATAGTGTAAGAAGTTTTGTTGCTAAGTGTTGGAATGGGTAAATATGGCCTCAAAGCTCCCCTTCTCCAGACTTCACAGAATCGTTTAGGTTGGAAATGATCATTAAGATCATCAAGTCCAACCGTTAACCAAGACTGCCAGGTCACCACTAAACCATGTTCCTCAGCACCACATCTACATGTCTTTGAAACCTCTCCAGCGATGGTGACTCCATTGGCTTGGGCAGCCTGGGCCAGGGATTGACAACCATTTTGGGGAAGATATTTTTCTTATTTTTTTCCAATGTAAACCTCCCCTGGGGCAACCTGAAGCCATCTCCCCTTGTCCTGCCATTAGTTACCCGGGAGAAGAGACTGACACCCACCTTGCTACAACCTCCTTTCAGACAGTTGTAGAGAGTGAGAAAGTCTACCCTGAGCCTCCTCCACACTAAACAACCCCAGTTCTCTCAGCTGGTCCTCACAACGCTTGTGCTCTAGACCCTTCACCACCTTCACTGCCCTTCTCTGGACACGTTCCATCACCTCAACGTCCTTCTTGGAGCGATAGGCCCAGAACTGAACCCAATACTTGAGGTGCGGCCTCCCCAGTGCCCAGTCCACGAGGACGATCTCTGCCCTAGCCCCGCTGGCCACTCCACAGCACGTGTTTTCCACAGAGGATGTTTTTGCTGACATAAAGTGTGTTTAACAGCCACTTTCCCTCACACTAACCCAACTTCTGACTTCAAACCCACTCGTCAGAGCCTCTGCCTGGCAGCTAGCCCAGGGGCTACCAGCGCCGCAGGACAGCGATGTCCGCACACCCCGAGGTGAAGCCGGGCCGGGCCAGGCCGAGCCGTGCCGCCCCCAGCCCCGGCCCCGCTTACCCTCGGGCGCGGTCCTGGCAGCGAGCGGGAACCCGCGGAGGCGACACCGGCGCCGGAAACGATGAGCGCAGGGAAATCCTGAGGCAAAGGATTAGGTAATAGGGAACGCGCTCTCAGGTTTCCTTCGGGTTCCTGTGAGGAACCTACGCGTCTGGCTGCCTCCGCATGACTCATCACATCGGCGCGGCTGGCAGCGCGCCTGCCCTCCACCTGCCTCTCCCGCCGGTCCTCTCTCCGCCCGCTCGTCCCCTTCTATCTCGTCCTTTCCCGCCGTGGGCCATGCCTCCCCCGCAACCCCTCTGCCCCCCTCAGCGTCCGCCACGCTCCCACCACTGACGCGCGCTCCCCCTCTATTCCCCCCCTCGCTCCTTTCCTCCCGCGGCGTGCGCGCACCCGCGGGCCCGGGTCGGGAGCGCGCGCGCAGGCGGTCGGTCCGTCCGTCCGTCCGTCGATCGGTCGCTTGATCGATCGGGAGGCGGCTGCCGGCGGCGGGAAAGGGAGCTCTCTGCGGGCACAGTGCTGATCCGCCGGCGGGCGGCCGGGAATGCGAAGCAATGGCCGCGGGCGGCTCGGGCAGCAGCAGCGGCGGCGGCAGCGGCGGTGGCAGCGCGGAGGAGAAGAGCTACCGCCGCTTTCTCGAGCTCTTCTTGGGCGAGTTCCGCGGGCCCTTCGGGGCAGAGCCGGCGCCGGCTCCAGCTCCCCCCGCCACCGCTGCTGACGCCGCGGCCGCCGCTGAAGAGGAGCCCGGGGCAGAGGGAGAAGCGGGAACGGCTGCCGAGGCGGAGGAGGGAGAGGGAGANCGATCGGTCGCTTGATCGATCGGGAGGCGGCTGCCGGCGGCGGGAAAGGGAGCTCTCTGCGGGCACAGTGCTGATCCGCCGGCGGGCGGCCGGGAATGCGAAGCAATGGCCGCGGGCGGCTCGGGCAGCAGCAGCGGCGGCGGCAGCGGCGGTGGCAGCGCGGAGGAGAAGAGCTACCGCCGCTTTCTCGAGCTCTTCTTGGGCGAGTTCCGCGGGCCCTTCGGGGCAGAGCCGGCGCCGGCTCCAGCTCCCCCCGCCACCGCTGCTGACGCCGCGGCCGCCGCTGAAGAGGAGCCCGGGGCAGAGGGAGAAGCGGGAACGGCTGCCGAGGCGGAGGAGGGAGAGGGAGATGCCGGCGACCCTCAGCCCCCCGCCCCGCCGCCGCCACCTCCGCCGCTGCCTCCGTTGCCCCGGCCGCTCTCGGAGTACATCACGGAGGAGGAGGTGGAGGGCGAGTGCCTGGATCTCTGCCTGCAGCAGCTCTACAAGTAGTGAGTGCCGGGCTGAGGGGAGGGAGGACAGGATAGAGCCTGGGGCTGAGGGACACCCCCCATGTGGGGCTATGGGAAGACCCTTGTATTGTAGGCCTGAAGGACTCCCTTCGTGTGGGGTGAGGGGAGTCCCCTTCGTGTGGGGCTGAGGGACACCCGCCCCCCCAGTGTCGGGCTGAGGAGATCCCCTCGTTTGGGAGGAGGCAGGAGCAGAATGTGGGGCTGAGGGGTTTCCTCGCCTGTATGGGGAGTCTCCAGTTGTGGGGCTGAGGGCAGGGCAGGCCGCGGGGCAGTGGAGCTCCCCCATTGCCGGGGGGCGAGGGCAGAGGGAGACCATGGTGCTGAGGGAGGAGAGGGCAGGGGGCTTAGAGAGGAAAAGGTCCTTCAGGTAAGGAGTTGAGGACTTCGGTGGTGCTGAGCTGCTTGGGATCAAAGTGTCCTGCTCGGTCCTGCCCGAAAGGTTCCTCTGCTCGCTGCCTCCCTTCTTCCCTCTTGGCGGGACAGGGAGTGAGGAGGCGAAGGGAACAGAACGAGGAAGAGCCACGAGCATCCATCTGGAGAGCAGCTTGCTTGGGGAGGGAGAGAGCTGGGGGAAACGACTTACGCTCCGGTGCCAAAGCAGGAGGGGGTTTGCCTGGGGCTGATTGTACTGAGCCTTGAAAATTGAAATGTTCCCTGCGTGAGCGTTTCTAAATGAGGAAACCCTCTACCAAGAAAGAGAAGAGGGGAGAACAAGGGGCAAGGAAAGAGAGGCAGCCTGTCCCCTTCCAAAAAAACCCACATCGAGAAAAACAAACCGTGTATTTACAGACCAGGGAGAAAAGAGGAGTGGAAAGCCTTAGGAGAAAGCTATCCATAATCATGGGGCTCTTTGTACCGTCAGCTGGGGAAAGCCAGCTCTGCTCTGCTCAGCTCTGCTCTGCACGGAGGCAGTTTCCAGATCTGTGCTTTCTAAAGGCTGGTGAATAAAGAGGAAACAGATGGGATCTATTCCCAGTGTGAAAAGTCTGTGGACTGAAACCTAAAGATCAGTTACCAGTAGTGCCTCGTATTGTGCTCTGCTTTGGCTTTGAAGGCTTGACGTAGAAATGGTTGTTAGTGGCATTTCGCTAGGAACCTTGTTTTAAACTGATGCCACAGGAGGAGACAAATGAACCTGTGAAAATATGCAGAACACAGCGGGGAGCTTTCTGCCGTTGAGCTGGTAATTGTCATGAGAGGTGTTACTCGGTCGCAGAAATAAATAAATAAAGGAAGAACCGCGTTTTACAACTACATGGTCTTGTTTCTGTTCAGTTCTTATCTGCCCTCTGCATTTGTGGATGATAAGGACAGCACAGTGATAGCTGCAGAGGACAAAGCTGTCCTCTTCATACATTCTCACCCTCCCACCTTTGGAAAAGTCCTTTCTCTGGAACACAGCAGCATATTGATAGGATGAGGCAGAGAGGAGAGAGGCAAGTCCCTTCTACCTATTTAGAACACCTTTTGGGTTTTTTTTAGAACAGACTTGTGAGACCAAAAGTCAGATTAAGAGTCCATAAAGTGAAGGCATAGAGCAGATTATTTTAAAGTATTATTTTAAAAGTATAGCTATGGAATGATTTTGAACTTGAATTCCTCCCCTGTCCCCTTTTCTCTCTGCATGTCCCCACACCCCAGGACAGTCAGGCTAAGATTCCCTAGTTTCTGAGCCCCATATCTATAGATAAAATTAAGAAAAAAAAACCAAAAAACAAAAAACCCCAAAACATTTTGAACAGACTCTATATAGGGATAGCTTTTGCTAGGTTGTGCTTTATTTTTGAGGTTTTTTCCAGCCTTTGTTTCAATCTTTTGATGGCTACTGAAGGAAGCATCTCTTTGATTTTGGTTCTGCTGAGATCAGTTCAGATTCCTTCTATAGACACCTGCATTATAAAGCAAAGAGCAGTATCTACCTTAAACTTAAGAGAGCAGGGGATCATGTTGTCAGAAAATTGTTTTCCAAAGGCTGAAATATTTTGTCAGTGTACAGAAAATGCATTTTCAAAGAGTAAATGAATCTTTTAACTGAAGATTGTTAGATGTTGATTATCTGTCTAGCTAATTGCAACATCTAATTCTTTAAAACATATTTTAAAGTATTGTGAGCCTAAACTGAAATAGCTTTATCTTGAGTGATGGTGGAATCTGAGGTAAGTGCAAGTACATAAACCAGTTCTTCAGGTAAAGTATTGTATTTTTAGCACACTCTCCAGTCACCAGAGAAACTTAAAACTGTCACAGGATTATAAAACAGAGAAAAGTAGATTGTCTTCCCCTTTTACAGCTCAGGGTTTGGCTGGGCAGATGAGTCCAGAGGTGGGAAACTTCATGCATATGAGTAAAGCTACACTTGTGCCAAATGGTTCTGTTAGTGTTCAAAACAGAACACTGCTGAAAACTTGTGTGAAGGGGGAATAGTTGCATCTTTTATTGCTGTGTCCTTAGGAAGAAAGGCTATACTGTGGAGGCATGTCTGCTCTAACCATGTGTTAGTTAAATGACTGCTTTGCATTACATGTAGCATGAGGATAAAACCCATTACTGTGAAAAATCCAACAGCTGTTTTCCAGCTATTTTAAGCCCACAGCTTTAGTTCCTTTTGAAGGAAGAAAGACTATCTCAGAAATGAGAACATATTGCCAATCATGAAAAAAATAGAATGGTTTTCTGCCCCTGTGTAGATCAGTATCAGAGTTCCTATTTATGAGATTTTCCTGCTATTTGCTGAAAGACTCATATTCCCCTCTGCAGTTTCCAGTTCCTGCTTTCTTTCTAGAGACAGCATATGCTTGGAAAATTAGATTAATGTAATCTTTCTATCTAAGTGCCACAGAATGTGTACTGTGTGCTTTCCCTCAACAGGAGGGAACTGTTCAATGGGAGGTATGTTAGCTGGAGAAAAGAATGTTTGAGGAACTGGATTGGAACATTGGCTGGTAGCTTGAAAGTATCTTCTGTAACATCTTTTTCAAGAGAAAGCTATGTAATTAAAGCAGTTCCTAGGATAAAACAAATATACTAAGGACTTAACCTGCTAAAGATGAGACCCTGTTCCTTGCTTCCACTTGCTCAGAAGCAGACCTCATTTCAGAGTTCCTTTAAAGGAAGAAGTTACTAACTTGATGTAACTAAGTTCTGTGTTGTGCTCTGCTATTTCTCTTTTCCTACTGATTCTTTTATTTAATCTTATGTCTTCAAAAAGCTGGTTCTTCACAAGACATCTGAAAAACTAACCAATCAAGATGTGGTTGCTAAGAGAGGAGAGGGCCAGGCTGATTTAAACAATGCACACTTAGAACTGTTGTGCCACTAGGAAGAACAAATGTGTCTTACTGATACATTTTTTTTCCTGTACAAATGATTTGAAATACTCAGTTGTATATTGCTCTTGTTTTTCTCTCTTTTTTCCTAAGCTTTGATGGGAATAGATGTAGTTGATAACATTTGGAGGTTCAGCTTTGCTTTCAGTGATGTTGATGGTACAATATTTGGCTTTCAAAGATTCATTTAGAAACATCTTTAGCAAGCTTAGAAAGTAGGGGTGTTTCTCCAGAGTTGAGATTTGCAGAAGATGGCAAGCAAAATAAAAATAAAGTGTAATGTTATGTCATCCTAAGTGTTTAACCAAGGTGCTGATGACAAAATTAGTATTTTGAGGACTGCAAAAACCTTGCTCTGACTTGAAACAAGACAGGAAAAACCTTTGAGCACTGCCTTTTAGATTTATTCACAGAATCCTGTGCAGCAGTCACAGAATGTGAATCATAGATCTCAGGTTTAGGATTAGAAAGTGCAATAGCTGAAGTGAGATTTTTTCAATTAATCCTTTCTTTGTTGTAAAGAGAGAAAGTATTTCTGTTTGAGTTTATGTATTTCCCCAGTCTTGCTATGATAAACCAAGAAAGACAATGTAGGCTTAACCATGTAACATTGGAATTAGATGAAATGTGGACAGTAAATGAAAGTGGATTTTTTTTGCCCCAACTTGCAGTTTTGAGCTACAAAGGAAGAACTTTTCATGATCATTTTTATGTGAGCAGAAATCTTTTTTTTAATACAATAATCTCTTAGCTTGGAAACAATGTTCTGTCTGGTGTCTCCATCACTGATGGGGTGAAGAGACTATTCCTTTCTCTTTAAAAGACAGATATATCTGGTTTTAGGTTGTTTTTTTAATCTCTATCATATGAAAGGTGGCATTGTCACTACCTGTGAGTTGAAATGCACATATTATGCTAGGTTGGCTTTCTTAACATCATATTAAATAGGCTGTGATGTTTTACTCTTACAATCTTTTGTCATCTGTTCTGTTGATTGCAATCTCAAAGCCCTTGTAGGAAATCTAATTAACAACTTGCTCTAATATTAATCACAAGGACCAACCCAGAAGAAATGACATCCTTTTGGAGATGGTACTCATTTTGTTGTCTTCTGTGGGGTTTTACAATGGCAGTGGTGATCATGTTGGGCTGTGCTCACAATAAATGACTGAAGTGGAGTTTGGTTACACCACTTTTGGGAATTTTCTGGTGGTTAATGAAGAGGTTTGGCAAGACATCACCACGTTTCCCACCCTCACCTGGGTTGATGATTTGGTTCTGCACCTTGGCTTGTCCCTGGGTAACAACATGACTGTGTTATGGCTGAGGGAGTGGAAAGGAGATGTTGCAGGTTGTAGCTGTGTCAGTGTCTCACAGGAGCTCCCTTCAAGGTTGGAAATCTCTTCCTTAGGGCAGTTGTTGAGCTGGCTGCTACCAGCCACATGCTTCAGAGCGAGCAACAGTGGTCTTGGGGTCCTGGAGACTCAACAGTGACCAACCAAGCTCTGGCACTAAGGCATGGAGCTCTGTGGATACAGCTGCTGACACCCAAGGGATTTTGCTCCTAGAAATCATGGCACTTCTCAGCAAAGAAATTCTGAATCATCTGAAAGCAGTGCATGCAGAAAGTTGGGAGAGCCTCAGTATTGTTATTAATGCCTGAAGACTTCAGAGGAACCTCCTGTGAAACCCAATCCGTGTCTTAGAGGATGTTGATGTTATGGCATAGAGAGATGGGCACATTTCATACACTTGAGACTGGAATTCATCATCATCTAGAGCTAGGTGGTAGTTAGTGATAGTCACTTTCCAAACACAAGTGATGGTCACCACAGTGAGAGATTCTTTCCACTGCTTTCCAGGCATGTTCAGGTCATGCTCCCATGCTTTGGAAAATGCTGAATCAAATCAAGGGGGTTGATATTCCTTTTAAAAGAAGAGTATCAGCTAAAATGAGCTATTTTAAGCTGCAGATTTACATTTAGTAGTTGCTAACATGTATGATGACATTTCAAAACTTCCTAATTTATGATTAAAAGGATACTGAGTTTTTAAAGTGCAATGGTGACTGTGCTTGGGAGTTGCTTTATATAGCATTACCAAAAAATCACTCTTAGTGATTATGGGAAGATATTAATTCCTGTGCTTTGATTTCAGTGAATGTTGCTAGTAGTACAACAAATTAAAGGGAATAAAGGGAACTTTTCACACCAAGATTTTTTTGAGCTGAGAGCAATTTGCATGGAATCTACTACTCCTAGTGAAGCTGTTGTCTCTTGCATACCAATTGATTGAGGAGTTAGATCTGTGCTAACACATTCTTTTTCTGGACCTTATATAACTGCTGTTGAAATTAGATTGAGTTACCAAGAAAGAATGTATATATGAATCTGTATAACAAATGTTACTTGCAATGTGTTGCCTTTCATTTACAAGATACTAAAAAGCCTTTGAGTAACTAAAATCTTATTGGCCATCTTGTGAAACTACTTTTGACTCTTATCTCTTGAATGTGCTGAGCATGTTAGGCTTCATTCCTGTGGAGAGTTTGCTTAGCAATTCTTTTTTGTGCACAGCACTCTGCATAGAATATTTTTGTCTTTAAAATTCCTCATTGGAATTACCTTCAACAATAGCAGAGTAATTCTTCACCTCTACTTTGAAGAAGAATCAGTCTTAGTTGTGGTTCTTGTCAGAGAAGATTTTAAATACAGATTTCTGTTGATGTGAAGTTTAAACTTGTGGTTTGCTTTGCAGTATGTTAGTAGAAGTTTCAGTGCCTTGGCTGCTCTGTCACTGGTGTAAGCTCTCATTCATTTTTTATTGTTATGCTAAATTGCTTCCATGATCACACTAAAAGCCAAAGCAACAGGGCATGTACTACCCAGATAATGAGAGTACACTTTATTGTCACTCTGAAATAACCTCTGACTCCTCTGTGTGGTTTCCTTTCTTCACATTGTTTTCTGCATACTGTTTTTTTTGGTTTGTTTTCTGCTAGGATGTATTCTCACTGACTAGGAAAGAGATGTACAAAGTGGGATTAAATGGAGTTAACCCATGAAAGCATTAGATACTATTTGAAGCATGCTGCAAGACTTGTCTTCTGCAGTGCAATCATGATTCCATAATGCAGATGGTTTTAAAAATAAATGTGTCCTGGACAATGTGTCCATGACATGTTAGTGACCTATGAGATGCTACTAAACTGTAAATGGTCATTGCTATGTGTTAGAGTGCAGATCCTCCTCTCATCTTTGGGTTAGCTGAAATTAACCACTGAAGAAATAGTCTAGATTTTTGTTGTTGGAACATACTAGTAATTAGATAAAATGAATGCAGATTGTGGACTTGTTTTACAGAAATGTTTTTGCTGTGTCTTTGCACCTCATTAGGAAGAGACAACATTACCTGCCTTTAATAAGACATTTTATAAAGAAGTAATAATTGGAGTCATAAATTAGAACTGCCTGGGAAGTAGCTGCCCTTGGGTACCTTAGTAATTAATACAGAAGTTAAATGAGTTAACTAGGTTGCATAAACCTCAGTTTATGTTTGTACTGGATGGAAAACAGCTGAAGGCAACAAATGATTGAGTAACTGAAGCAACATTTTGAGCTGGAGTGCTGCTCAGCTGTTCTGAACTCTGCATGGGATCAGTTGAGAAGTTTGATGTTTTTGGTTGGCAGAGCAGGATTCAAAAGTTGAGTGTGAAACTTTGTCAGGGGAAAATGTGCTTGGACACAGACAGGTCTGGACTGGGAAACATTTGCACTTTCTTTGGCTGTAATTATAATGAAAGGAGTATTTAATTAATTAAGTAAAATTGTGGTTAGCTCCTTAAAGTTAATTTTCTCAGAGGCTAGTTGGGATCTATTTTTGATGGCCTTTTTTGATCCAGTAAAGTCTGTTAAATCATACCTAACATATTCTTAAGTTTAGTTTCTTTTGCTCTTCACTTACAACAAAGAATGTGAGCACTTTCTCTCATTTAGGTGTATGATTTTTTCATGGGTTCTGTACTTCCATCATGATGTAACTGAAAATAGAAGCAGTGTATAAGAATAGGCCTTGGCATGTTAATGTCTTGGCACTGTCTGTAGGACTGTTCCTTTCACCTCAGGCTGTGACCTTCTTAACTGAGGTTCAAAAATCTGAAATCTATCAGTTATAAAGTTAGTTTAATCTCTCCTCTTTTTGGCTCTCCAAAAATACCAGATTTTAGAAGAAAATGAGTTGGTCCTAATCTTAACATTCAAATGTGAATTGCTGCTGAAAGTGCCCCCAGTAGAAATAAGCACTGATATAAATACTGTGCTGAGCTACTCAGGTTTGCCCATGTTAAGTTCAAACAAACATCTGTTCTAGGAGTTAACAGAGATCTTGGATTTCTACTGAGTATTTGAAAATGTTGACACACAGACCTGCTTTCAAAGTGGTGTTTGTGCATAGGGTTCCTCCTCTGATGGCAAGTATAGTAGTTTTGATGTGCTCAAAAGAGATGAATCATAGAATCATTGAATTGTCAGAGTTGGAAGGGACCTCAAAGATCATCTAGTTCCAACCCCTGTGCCTGGCAGGGATGCCTCCCACTAGATCAGGTTGCCCAGAGCCCCATCCAGCCTGGCCTTAAAAGCTTCCAGGGATAGATGGGGCTTCCAAAGCCTCTCCAGGCAACCTGTTCCAGTGTCAAATGAAATTTGAGCTGTATTCATGTCTTAGAAACTTAAAGGGAAAATGAGATGTATTAATCATTTATGATATCTGATGGATCAGAAGAGAGAAGGAACTCCCTCCAAACCCAACACTACACCTCCTTTCAAAAGAAAATGTGAGCATTTTTCTCTGGTCTTTAACCCTTTACCTCAATGCTACAAACTTTAAAATCCATTGAAAGAATTGTCTGCCAGATAAACAGAGGTTTGGAGCTATCACTGCATAACATTTGTGCAATTCCAATTGAAGTAAGTGGAGAAAAGGAGATGCAGTTTCCAGCAGGGTCTGGCTGGGGCTGTGTCCCAGGCTCCTGGTTGGAGAGGAGAACTGAGCCTATATTAAGTAACCTGATCCTCTTCCCCAGTGCATTGTTCATCTGAGAACGAATTTTAAGTGGTTTAAACTTTCCTCATTGGTGTTCACCTTTTTCAGTGTGACTGATTATGAATGACCCAAATGATCATATAGGATGCTTCAAATCTTGCTAATTACATTGTATACTAATTTTAGAGAAACACCTTTGGATGGTAGATACTTTTGGTTTAGCAACTGACAAAACTGAGTTGATGCAGTTCATATTCACTTTCCTTTTCCTAGTGCTGTTGGTGTTTCTGACATACAATGGAGTCATTAAAAAAAACCAAACATGAGACAAGCCACAAAGTTCCAAATCTACCTCTGGGGATTAAAGGAAAAATAGTTTCTCCTACAAAATTACTAAATATCCTAAAATGTTTTCCCCAAAAAAATCTTACAAAAACTCCCTATCTCTTGGGAGAAGAAAGGTTTGTCAACAGGGGGTGAGAACAGACATCTCAAATTCTCTGGAATCAGTGTATATACTAGAATACAATAAAAACACTTCTTAAATTCATCCTAGCTAGTTGAAAATTTAATGCAGAGTAATGAAGTGTAGATATTTTGATGAATTTTGTGTAAAATCTGTTCTATTTCTATTAATGTAATTCCTTATTAGATCTTAAACAACCACAAAAGATATCATTTATATATTACAACACATGGAAAAGCTAGTTTTGCCTTAGCATATTGAAAGCTATTCAGTTTACTCTCTTGTCCTTTGAAAAGTGATGAAGTAATGCAATTTCTATTGCTATGCTGAGTCTGTGCCTCTTAACAGGAATGAGAACTCAGGTTGTAACAGCCCAAGAAATGTTACAGTCAGGTTTTGTACATAGAAATGTTTTATACACAGATACCTGTGTTTGGGTGTGTGGATCCTTACTTGTCTCTCTAAGCTCTCCTAACAACAATTTTTGATCAGTCCCTTTATGAACAAGATTTAGCCAAACACAAATTCAGAATGAGAAGGGAGTGTCAAGCTATCTTGCAGTCTCACCCTCCTTATTATGGAGGGGAGCAAAGTATGAAATCTGGAAATAACACCTTAGGGAGGTATTTTTATTTTTAATTAAGAGAAAATTGCCTTCTGAAATAGACCTTAGAAAAACATCTGTTGAGGAAGTACAGGAAGAAAAAGGAAAGTCTGCTTTATATTTGTAAAGATATGAAAACCAGCTGATCAGATAGCATGAATAATAACTAGAATCAAACAGAAAAGAGGAAGAAAGAATGAAATAATATCACCTGAATGACCCACCCATGTTCCTTCCATTCTTCCCTTAGAGAATGACTCTCAGTCTGTGCAGTGGCTCTGCAAAACAGGGGAATTCATCACAGCTTTCTACAACTCCTGTTTTATTGTAGCAAGCCTCCTACACTGGAAGATGCTTTACTGTAGTTCTGCTTCCTCTGACATCACTGCAAGATGTTAGGGACTGTGCCATTACTAGCAGTTAGAGAAAGAGCTGGTGCTTTCCTGTGCTCTTGCTTTCATGTAGGTTTGTTATTAAGGTCTTGTTACCAGTTACAGGTGCTTCTCAGGGAGTAGTTTTGGGCTTCTCTTAAAGCTTTTTTGGAAAGACTGGTAAAACAACCTGGCTCCTTTTAGTAGTGAAAAAGGGACTACCCTCTTCTGTTTTGCCTGTGGCCATCTAGCAGATAGAAAATATTCAGAGGTGTTAAGTCAGGAAAAAAACTTTTTTTAGAAGGCTGATTCTATGTGGGAGTAAACCCTCACATTTCTATAGTTTGGGGAAAAGAAATCATGTTTGTTAACAAATAACAGCATAAGGTCATGTGTTATTTTAAGTACTATGTGCTAGCAGAATGTTTCCAGTATGCTCAGTAGTGCAAAAAACCTACAGAGCTGATGTCTTCCCATTACTCTGGGAGCCTTGTGGGGTGTTCTACAATGGGATTCTACAATCAGGCCTCTGAGAGTTGTGTTAATACTTCTAGTAGAGTAAGGATTCAGAGAGCTTCCTAGGAACAAAAGATTGCTACAAAATCCATCTGTGAAGATAGTCAAGGAAACTGAACAGAGCAAAGGAGATATTTTCCTAGAAGCAGTACCACAGAACTGTATCTAGCTACAGTGGCTGCCTAGTCTGGAAATACATTCTACAGGAACTTGCATTTGCTTTTTAGTTGTTCATTTTTGGTGGCAGGATGTTACCCACTGAAGCAGCAGGGAATAGAAGTTGGTAGTTGCACTTAGAGCAAGCTTAAGTGACATGCTAGAAATGAGGAGTCTGAAACAGCTAACCTTGGAGTAATACTGGTAGCAACAAGAAACATGGAATATTTCAGGAAAATGCCAAGCTAGCCAATTTGTATGCAGGTTAATTCACACTTTCTGTGTCTCAAGAACTTCCAACTTATGTCAAAGGAAGTTTGGGCTAAATAAAAAGGCACAGGATATGACCCTCAAAAACTTGCTGGTTTTAAGTCCAAGAATAAACTAACACATCCTGTGGTTTCATAAACCCCTATGGTTCAGAACTGTGTTAATTAATTTACTGGGCATTTATCCTTCTTTTGGAGAAAGATGATTTGCTTTACTCTTTCTATGAATTAGGAAGGATAAATACATAAAACAGGGCAGGAGGTTGGAAGAAATCTATAGTAAAAACCCCAAACAAACAAGAGCAAGTCTTGATTTAAAAGTAAACACAAAGAGAATTCCTCTGCCCACTTAAGAAAATCCTTTTCCTTAATCTTTTCTCACCACCCTGTGCCCTTCTCCCCATGAAAAAATGTTCAAGTCTTTCTGTAGTTATAAAAGACAATTATAGTGTGCCTCTGGTACAACTAAAAATCCAGAGCTGGTAGTTTTGTTTGACATGTGCTTTTCTTCTGCCACTAAACTGATATGGGAAGAATATACAAAAGAAAAGGGGAAGTAGATCATGCTGTGAGGCCAAGGAATCATTGTATCACAATTTAGCTCAACACAATAAAACTGACCTATATTTACAATAATTGAGAAAAACCTCTGCTGTTGATTTTGCTTCTGCAGAATGTACTTAGAAACACTTTGAACTTTTACTTTGCAATCGAGAAGCTTGGAAGCTGCCTTTAAAAAGAATAAGCTGAAATTGAAAATGACTTGCTTGTTTCAGATAGTTGAAGCTTGAAGTAAAACACAGAACACTCTGGAGCTTGCCATGAACTTGCACAAGCTGAAACTGCCCTTCAAAACCATAATTCTTCAGTGCTTCCTTCAAACCACCATTTCATCCACTCTACAGCTTTTGGTTGTGTTTGTTTTTCCCTGTAAGAAAAGGTTAGGTGTGGGCAGTGCTTGAGCCTGTGCTGTTAAACCTTCTGGGGGGTTTCTGGGCTCTTAGCCCACCAGGTGAAACATGGACCTTTTTCACATAGATAGAATGTCATGGCAACTTGTGGTGTCTTGCCAAAGGTTAAATGTCTAGCTGTAAAAAAGAAGTTTCCCCCCTGGTAGTTACCCTATAAAGACTTAATTTGTCTTTCAGAAGTTTTATTTTGGTGAGTAAACATATGGGGTCTTCTGGACTGCTCCTGAGGGATATTTTTGTTCCCATCTGTGGTAGCCAAATTCATTCCTTTAAACATTTACATTGATGTTGAGGAGTGCTTTGAAGCTTCAAGAATTCCACCAAGTCTAAGTAAAATATTTCCCATCACTGGAACCCTGAAAAATAGTTCTTGAGGGTGCTGGGTCAGAGAATCTGTAACAGATGAAATGTAAGTGGGGTTGTTTTCCAGCATCCATAGAGATCACCAGTTAGCACTTTATGAATAAAGGAGCAGAACAGAAAATCTAACAGACACAGTGTCAAATGGAAATATTTCTTTTTAAATGGTGAGATTAGATCATCTGAATGATCAGATCAGCTGGAAGACTAGGGAAAGGAACTGTATGCTCCCTCCTTCAGTCAGTTACCTGCTAACTTCATACCTAATGGGCTGTATTTAAACACCTGAGTAAAATGTTGATTAAACCTAATAACTTCATCAGTTCCATTTAAAGTCTGGACAGCTGAAATCAATGAAGACTGAAGGACTGATTCCCCTTTGCCTTCTCTAAGATTCTGTTTGATTCCTTGGTGAAAACTGCAGGGCTTTTTCTGAACCATATTCATTTATTCAATAATCTAATTGTCAAAAGCAGCTATAGTGCAACAGCTTTAATGTTGTTACTGTGGATTTACAGAATTGTAATCTTTTTTAGGTTTCACCATCCTCTTTTATCAGTGTTGAATGTTTCTTCCACCACAAAGGGAGTCTGGCAAGAGAAATAGATGGA
Source organism: Galbula dea (assembly GCA_013399015.1). NCBI lineage: Eukaryota > Metazoa > Chordata > Aves > Piciformes > Galbulidae > Galbula > Galbula dea. Next base: position 43,518 of record VWZX01007387.1, read on the forward strand.
CCAAATAGTTCTGTTCAATGATGTTTCTTTGTCCAAACCAGTTATAAATGCTTTTATACCCCCAGGAGCAGTTGAAAAGATAAATCTATCATTCTCTGTCAGTTCTTCCTCATGTTGTTTTACAGTTTTATAAGTAGGAAATAAGAATTTATCATAGTCTAGAAGTCTCCTAAAAGCCAGAAGTACATTGATGTAGCAAGGCACCCAAGAAGCTTGTGTTAGTGAACTTGGGCTGCTGCTTGCTAGGCATTGCAAAGAGGACAATGTATTTGCTTTCAGAGGTCAAAGACTGCAACTAATCTATTAATTCTAGCCCCCCAAATGGATCAGTTTGGATGGAATTGGTAATTAATAGATTTGTTCTTTCTGATAAGTAAGTAGAATTGGAAATTATTAGGTTTGCTCTTTCCTGTGTGTGAGAGGTCTGGTACTCTGCTTGCTGCTAGCACAACTGAAGTGTGGAGTGGTGTGTTGCCTTAATAACAACATAAGGAATTTGCAGCTATATTAAGTATATAAATGACTCTTTAAATTCCATGTTCCAGCCTACATGGCTGGATATATTTTATATATAGATCTATGCCTTTTGCAGGTATTCTTTTGCTCCACAAATTCATCTTTTTTTTTCCACCTCCTGGATCCAAGTATCATTTACGTGTCTATTGTGTGAATGCAGTTAATTGTATGATGTTGTTGCTTCTCTCTATTTGCTTGCAAAGGTTAATTATTTGTTGTAATTATAATCTGAGAAGAACAAAACTCTACACATGATAAGGCAATATATTTTCCAAGCAGCACTGATAGCTAGATACATGGCTGATGAATTTTACTGTAACTTTTACTGTGGTTATAAAACTCTTTCAGTGCTCTCTGTGAGAACAGTAGAGGCTACTAGTGTTGGTAGGAGTAGAAAATACAAGCTGTTAGTCTCACAGTGCAAGGGTAAGTGACATGATAAAGAAATTTTACAGTGAGGTGTCTAAAATTGCTACCCATATTATAACACTGATGGGAACAACAAACCCAGAAAGTTTCCAAAAAATGGCAACATAGACAAAGCACTTCAGGAAGTGTTACCCTTGATACCATGCTTGAAAATATCTTTCAGCTTATTTTATCTCTGCCAACTATCAGCCAAGCCATGGTGTTCAATAAAAAAACAAAGCACACAAGTAGAGCCCAGCTCCTGTCTGTGACAGCTTTTACCAGGCCCAAGAAAGTAAACAAGCTTGCCCATGCTCAGCAGTAAGATCAAATTAGTTTCCCAAGTTAAAAATACATGCTTGTAAGAATGCTACAAAAGAAAGAAAATCAGTTAATTCCTATGTTAGAGTCTGTATGTGAGTTCTTGTGCTGATTTGCTTTGTTCTGAATCCAGCATGTAGGAAAATCCTGACAAAGGATAAAATTCTCCTCTAGATCATATTTCAGAGGAAGCTCTATGAATGTAAGCAAGCTTTACATGCTCTAAGTTGACTTTTGTCACCAGAGTATAAAGGAGGATGTGAAGAGTCAGAGGTCATGCCTCACTTAGGAGTTAAGGCTTTACCACCAGCAGGGAATAGACTTCTCTCAGTCAAGTGTATGAAGCACCTTATTGAATGCCTGTCTATATACAAAAATAGTAATAATTAGTTAAAAGCTGGTTTGACTACATAGGATTCTAAACCCAATGACAGTTTTTACTGTGCTCTTCAACTTTCCCAGATTTGCTGATGTGCTAACACTCTGAGCTGAGTGTTACCTCCCTCCTTCTGAGAAAACCCCAGACTTGAAGAAACAAAGGGTCTGTAATCCAAAATAGTCACATGGAATATGAATTATTGCTGTTAGTTCTCTCTCTGTTTGTATGACTAAGTTTCATTCAAGCCCTCTGGATCACCATTAGGGGTTGAAATTAGGAATTGGCTTTCATTAGCTCAAGGCACTGCAGCAGGTTGTACTGACTTTCTGTTAGTGAACTTGACAAGCAGGCTCAGTTAGAATCCAAAAGTGTAGCAGGAGGACTGTATCCCAATATCTTAATGTGACAGCTACCAAGGGAATTAGTTTCTGAAGCAGAAGAGGAGAAACTGGAAACATTGAGGGGGTGGATGCAGACAGATATGACAGGATGCTGAGAACCTGGAATTCCTGATGGCGTAGGCCTTCAGAGACCCACCCACTGAGCTTTGGCAGGTAATCATCTAGGAAATTATAATACACTCATTTTAAGTGAATCTGTGGAGATGTTTGATCTGAGATCTTCATTAAACATAAAGCTATGCTTTTGCTGCAAGGGCTCTGTTATTTTACCAAATTACATTGAAGGCAAAAAGAGATTGCAGAATGGATTTTGTAACAAGTAGCTGCCAGTTAAGGGAGTAGAAGGATGACCAAGTTCTAAGTAGCCAGCATCATGATCCTGTACAAGAAGAAAGTTCAGTCAATTTAGATCTGCTTTGACTGAATGGTACTGGCTCATATCCTCTTGCTCTGTATGTGTGTGCCTATGTGGGTAGTTATAGTGTAAAAATCTGGCATGCAGAAGAATCCTTGTGACTAAAGATCTAAGATTTGATCCCCACCCAACTGTAATGTTTCTCCAGAAACTCCTTTCAACAGAGTAGCTCTGTGCAAATGATGGCAATTACTGTTTGTAAACGTTTAAAGCAAGGTGTTTGCATTATACTACATAGCCTTGTTCCTTTGTCACGAAGCCACCAGACAGCTTTTCTTCTTACAGCTAACCAGATTAAGTATTCTGGCTAGATCTGTGCCTGCTATTACAAAAGCCTTCCATCTTCTCCCCCTCCCAGCCCCATCAAGCCTGATCAGTTATTTTGACTGTGGAATATAAAGCTGTATGTATATAATTGGGGAAAGAAATGGAATATATTTATTGGTGGCAAGGGAGTTCAGCCTCTAGTGGGGCAAATGGCAGTGTGCATAATGAAGTTCATAGCATGAGATTTAGTAGAATTGTAGAGGAATTCCTGTCAGACTGTGGCTCTGATAGGACTTATCCAAGGGTACATGCTACTTATCTGTCTTCAGCAGAGAACTCTCACTCTGTTTAACTGTCAGCACACCCATAATCCTTCCCAGTCTGGAACTGTTGATAGAGTGCCAAATATCTTGGATTATGTATTGTCAGAAAGAGTAAAATCTGGGATTGCAATATCAAACAAAGCAGATGTAGCTGTTTAATGAAACCATGCTGAGCTTTTAATATGGCATAACATAAGCCCAGATTGATTTATTTTTTTCCATTTGGTGACATGGACCATTTCAGTATTGTCCTGGAGATAAGAGAGAGAGGTAGAGACTTTTGGGGTTACAGAGACTAAACTAGCACTTTTTTTGGTTATTTTCTGCATGGGGGAAATCTTAATATTGGGACTGAAATGTTCTGGTCAGTTAGTACTTTTATGAATGTAGTATGAAAATGCATTGGGGATAAGACAATGTTACAGCATTCAGCAATGAAAAAATAACATCAAATAGGACAAACCAGCCTAGTGCTGAATGGTGTAATCAGCAAGTAGGCTATTTTAATTCTGACTCTTCATAAATCAACATCTGTCTGCTTGCTGTTTTATCTTTAAGAGCATACACACAGATATGTGCATACACAGGCTCTGTAAATAAATATATTTTAATGTAGAGCTGTTAGAAGCTGTTGTTTCTCTCTTAAAACTGAAGTCCTGTGTTAGAACCATTTCTGTCACCTGCAGTACCAGGGGTTAGCTCCGGGGTTCTTTCAGTTTCTGGGTGTTGTTCCCTCTCCCCCTTCCCCAGTCTGCACTCATCTAAAATTGCCTAGTGCTGGCAGTTCTGCTGGTGATGTATGTGGTAGTGACAGCCTCATGGGAAGAACCAGACCAGTGCAACCAATTCATGTAATCTCTATTCCTTGCCAGATGAATAGTTGCTCCTCACTTTCAGCTCTCTTGATACAGCTGCCATAAACTTTCGACATTCTGACTGAAGATCACAGCACCTTATATCCTTACCTATCTGTAAGATAGGTTTGTTAACAAGAATATTTCAAGCAGGTGAAGAATTCCTGTTCTCTACCCAAACCAAAAAACAATCATGTTGATGTTTTTTCCTTCACCTATAACAAAGTCTTTGGGCAAATAGCTCCAACAAGCATACATTGTTCATTTCCTTTCCAACTCAAGGGTAACAGCAGTTAAATCTAGTAAAACAAATGTTGATTGATGGAGTTTGTTCATCAGGCCAACCTAATGAAGCATCATGAATATATTTTTGAATGTGTAAAATCCACTGAGGGCAATTGCTGCAGTTGGATAGAGGATACAGTGTCTTCTTGGTTCCCTTGTCTTGAAGTCAGGAACTAGCTGAGCAAGTCAGTGTTGATTCAGATATTTTCAACCTGCGATGGTGCAAATAGATTCTTTTTCAGAATCCTCCAGAGAAGAAAGGTGACAAAGCAAACCTGTCTGCTTTTTGAGTTTATCCCCAGTGATGCAATAAAATGGCAGAATTGGATATGGAATTTCAAGAGGTAAAACAAATGAATGTTTCCATTTCTCTTCTGCTGACATACTTCATGTACAGGAGCATGGCTGAGAGTGCTTTTGTGGCTCATCAGTGTCCTTGTTTCCTTTACCAGTGTTTGCCACAGAAGTGGGGTTTGTTCTAAAGAAAAAGGGGTTACCTGTCTATATTATACTGTAATAAAAGAGTGATCTTGATGCATCATGTGCAAGTCTGCAGTTAGGGGTTGGAAGATGTCTGCCAGCATTTAGAAATGTTTGTCATAATACAGGGAGTTACAGAGGCAATTGGGAGGCTGGAGTTCCTTTCACACGGGCTGCTCGTTAGCTTCTTAGCTAGATACTCTCATTAGCCTGAGAAATGCAGGTCAAAGAACCCCATCAAAATCTGGTCGTTTTGTTTCTGTGTACTGCTGTTCATCTCCAGGAAATGTGGGTTGAAGGACTGCATATGAACTCTGTTAATTTGCCATATCATTTGTGCAGGGAGAACCAAATTAACCTTTCCTTGCCAAAACACCTCGCTCCAGTCTGTAGCTATTAGATCGGGGAAAGGTTTCTTATTCATGTTGATATCTCACTGTGTTTTGCAAAGTTCAAGAGAATAATATTTTAACATCATATTCCTTTGGGATTGATGATCATGCTAGTTAAAATTTCCTGTAAATTGAACTGTTATTTTTAAGGTCATTGTTCTTTATGCATAAGAGAGGAAAGCCCACGATGCATTTGCAATGGAAAAGAGCATTGCTATGGAAAATGTCAGCATAAATTGTTCCTCTCATGTATACAGAGGTTCTGGTGTCAAAGGTAAATGTTCTGGTATTAAATGCCTTGGAATTTCTTTAGCTATTGTGAGTATCAGCTTGTCTGATTTGGCACTCAGTTCCCAGAATCTGACACCAACGTTTGTCAGGAACAGGAGGGCCAGGAGCAAAACCGGTGTAAGTGGCAACATCCTGACTTGCCAGAGAACATTTTCTTGCTGTCCTTCTTCTTCCATTCAGGTTTTAAATTACCATTCTGTCCTGGGAGAAGTGTGCAGATGTCCTTCTAACCCAAGCACAGGATGAACAATGTGGTGCAGTAAAAAATGATAAAAAACCTTCTTAAAGCAGAAGGTGAAGGCTCTTAAACTGGACTGTGAGGTAGTTCACAACCTCCACAACATGGATGATAACAATAAATGAAACACAGATTAAAACAGCAATTCATGTGAAGGGATGAGCACAGAGGAGAGAAATTACATCTCAGGGCTTGTGTTTTAAGAGTGCAGGAGGATGGTTAAGAAAATCTTTCACAAAGTATGTGTTTCACTTCTGGCTGCTATCTTGCCTCCAAGGTTAAGTAGGTAAAACACAGATTGTTTTGTAGCCTGGAAGAAGTTGAGGTGAAAATGCAAAGTGTCTGTAAATTATCACAGGCTTCTTGTTGTTCTTATTTTGAAAACAGTAAACCAGGAGTGTTAATGGCATTGCCATGATCTTTTAAGCTCTGAAAATATTCTCAGCACTTAAATAAACTTCTGTCAGTAGTTCAAGTTTAAACATTAGCTCCTGGAGCCTAAACCTTTAGCATTTTGGGGGCCACTTGGTATTTATTTCTTTATTTTCTGAAGTACAAAATAAGTGTCATTTTGGCAACCTCAGAGATAATATATATATATCATTACTTACAGATTATTTACATTAATTACAGATTATTTAACATACCTCTGTTGCTGTGTGTTGTGGAGTCTTAACAATATGAACTTAAAAGCCTAGCACTGCCTGTTGGGAAAACTGCAAACTAATTTAGAGATCATCCAAAATATCTACACCCACACAGCACTGCTCATTATCATCTTAAAAAGGTGTAGGGAGAGGGATGTTGCCTGCTCAGATATTTTGGGGGAAAGGTTGTTTGGGGTTTGCCTTGTGAAAAGGTGTAAGAGCATCCAACATAGCCACCAGATTGCTTTTTCTTTCACGAGTGCATTCAAGTGACTTTTAAAAACAGTATAAACTCTTCTTTGTTCCTCCAAGAGCAGCTGTTTCATTCCTTTCAGCAGTTTTTGTTGCCCTTTTCTGTCCTTTTTCTTGTTGCTCTGTGCAGGGATGTGTTGGGAGGGGAAGGTGTAAGGAGAGAAGCCTGGACTGAGATCCCAGTCAGAGATAGTATTCAAGCTGCACACACTCAGGGTTTATAAAGTAATTTAACAACCTTCCTGTTTCTAATAATTGCTACCATTCTATTTGCTTTATTTCCTTTAGGGAAGAGTAAGCTGGCTTTTTAATAGACCTATTTATTATTATAACTTGCAAGGTGTTTCTCCCAAGTGGTAGTAGTCAGTTCAGAGCCCACTCTTTTGTGTGTGAATTTGGGATGGACTTTCCCCCCCCTTTCTGTTCATCTAGAGAATCATTTTGTCTGGTGCTTTGCCACCATCACCCAAGAGCATGACCTTGTTGCCACGAACATTATTCTATCCTAAGTAAATATTATACTAAGATATGTCATTTAAGAGAAGGTTTATATAGCCCTGTTTAACTTTTAAATGCTTAACAGATCCAAATAATGACAATAAATTGCTTCTGTGTTAACTATAGGAGAATGCCCATGAATTTTAAACAACTGGCCTCAATTATCCCTCTCACTGTGATGCTTGCATTCAGATAAGCCTGCAGGAAAGCACTTGGCCTAAAGATGTTCATGTGCTGTGGTCTCTCCATGGAAACAGTCTTAAACCATAGAAAACAATTCAGTTTTAAAAAGGCTCAAGCTTCTTTCCAGTTGGCTCCTAAAATAACTTTGAGTTCAGCCTCACCCGTGCTAATTGCAAGTTAAGGAGGCAAAGGCTGGAGGATATTGTTAAAGCCATTTGAGGGAGAAAGTTAGGGCCATTGTTATCACTGCCCTGTTTTACTTCAGCTGCTACTCTTGTCTTTAAGAATGATCTGGTGTTTTTACCACTGAATCATCATTTTGGAGCCCTTTTGGAAAGCTGAGGGTGATGAGCTTTAATAAACTCCTCTTGTGGAATCCTGCCACTGGTTAACTGTTTGCATGTTTTTCAGATGCTGAAGTTACAGTTAAGGTTTCTTTTTCAAGCTCTTTTGGCAGCTGCTGGTCTGGATGTGAACAACCTTCTTTGTATTCCCCTGGTCTCTCCAGACAAAATGCATAGAAAAAAAATCACCATTTTAGTTTAGTCATAATTAGCCTGAATGTTAAGCCAAGAAGACAGTTGCAATAGCTATTAAAAATAAGATCTGTATTTTAAGCTGCCTTGGAACCAGATTACTGGTTCATTTTGCATCCTTGTTTTCCTCTGTAGCTCTCAAGTAAATTTCCCCTGAAAGAAGATTGTATATAAGAAAACAAACCAAATTATTCTGACCATATGTCAGGGATACCCAGCAAAGTCTATTTTGCAAACATGACAGCTTGATCCAAATGACACAAAAAAGCCTTCCCTGCCTTAGTGATTCTAGGTAGTGGGTACTATTGTGAACAAATGAGGTGTTTTACTGATAGACTGATAACATCCAAAACCTCAGCTATGTTTATGGTTGGGAACTGGGACAAGAAGATAAGTCAAGACTTTCCAGAATGAATGCCAAATCCTTCTGTGAACTGTCTGAAATGCCACTAGTGAAATGACTAGATCATGTTGATTCCTTATCACTAAGAGAAACAGCAAATGCTATACAATTGCTCTGGTCATGTTGCCATGACATGACCTCTCTTAGGTAAATGATGATCTTTTGGAATCAAAATTATTTTTATCTGAATTTTCCAGGCTCCACCTTATTTTAGTCAACTTGTTTCCTCTTGTTTATGGTCTGTGCTCTACCAGGCTGATGTTCCCTTGTGCAGCAATCTCTCTGTTCTGCTGTCAGAGCCTCTGTGCCCATTATGTTTTCTCTGATCTTGAATGATATTCTGTTTTCCTCTCATCCTTTAGCTCTTTCTTCAAGATTAATGTTTCCATCAGCCTTCTGGTGCTGACTCATTCCTGATCTCTTAACCCACTTGCTCCCACAAACTGTAATATATCAACCTGTGAAAATAATTTACTTGGCAGAGAGAATGGCCAAGAAAATAGATGGTTAATTAAGTAACATCTTATCATTTCCTTTGCTGTTCCCTGTCTGTCAGGTGTCCTCTCCATGAAGCTTAAGATTTAGCCTGGTTTTGTCTGCACTATTGCATGTAGCCAGCCTATAGACCCAAGGCAGGCAGTGAATTGGCTCTTTCTTTTAGAGTTGATTATCCTTTGTTCAGAAGCTGCACAGCCACTTTCCTTCCTGACAGTTCTGTATATTTTTCTAGTGTTTTTCATCCATGATTTTTCACACTCCTCATTCATCTCTTTGACTATCCCTGCTCACACATATTGAATTTTCTCCTGAGTTATTTCTCAGCATGGAGAAAAATGGGACTCTGCTATTGATTGATTTACCAAAGAAAGCCTGTAACAAAGCTAGACACAAGCCTGGGCTTTCTTGATTTCCTATCCTTACTGCTAGCATTTCTTCCTTTGCCCAGTTAAGGCTTAGCAAGTAAAATTCCAAAGGATTTAATGGGTTTGGTTACACAATTTTTTGCATCACTTTTTAGACTCCCTCAGGAGAATTGAATCATGATACTTACTGGGTTTTTTTTTTCCTCAACTGCTTTTGTGTTTCTTTCAGTTAGATACTTGAGAGAGCTGGAACAACTGGAAACTTGTTATCAGTCTAAAGTATGTGTTGGATTTGGAATAAAAGTGCTTGTGAGGAAGAGTGAGTACTTTATGCTTTGGTTCTGTTGTACAGGTGTCCTGGTAATGAAACCAGGACTCAGGTTTGTAGCTGATGCCAGATGGATGCCTACCTGCTTTCAGAGTTCTGTCCTCAGAGGTTATGTGGTGGCTGAAGGGACTGCAGGATGAGGCAGATGATGTATCTTCACTTAGGAAGTTTTCTCAGTGGTTAGCAACTGGAAACTTCCTCCTGACAAGTATTGTAATAATGGAATATAGAAGTCACCATGTTCAGCTTCTGCTAGTTACTGTAGCTGCTGCTGCAGCCATCTGGAAAGAGAGATTTGATGTCTGCAGCAGAAGAATGAGCAGGAGATGGCTGTAGCTGTGAGGAGCCAGAGGGACACTGCCTGACTTCAGGCATCAAGATGTCTTGCAGTATCTCTGCTCATAGGGTACACTGAGCTCTGAATAGACCACTGAGGAGGGAAGGGGAAACCTGCCCTTTGAAGCAGGATTTCATTTTCCCATTTTCCAGGACTGTCACATCAGAGCTGCTGCCATGCCCTAAAATTCAAACCAAATTGAAGATACTTCAGAATTGTGAGTATACACAGTCTAATCTGTTTAATTGCTGCCTGACAATATGAAATCAGTTCTGAATGTATATCATTCAGTAAAATAATAATTACCATAGCAACACACACTACATCTGAAACAGAGCTCTTCCCTACAAAAGCCCAGAAACAGAAAGCCTGAACTCTTCACACAGCTCTAAGAGCAATTAGTGAGGTTTCTTCCCTTCTTTCAAATCACTGTATTTGAAAGAGGCCAACAGATGTCAAAAGGTAAACAACAATCAAATGTTGTTTCTGTACTTCATCCTTAATTAGGGATAAATCAGTGCATTGTATCTTTTATGGCAGAGTTTGTCACTGATTTTGTGCACCAGAAATAAAAGTGCAGTAGAGATAGGGTATCAGCAGGGATATCATCTTGGTGCTCTTTAAATCCTGCTCACACTTTCCTCCCAGGGTTCTTTGTTGCAATTATCCTTCTCCTAGCTAAGAACCAGCAGTAGATCCCCTGAGCAGGCACTGGGACCTTCACCAGGGTCTTCCACTGCAGGTTAGAATTTTAAACTATATTTCTTGAAATACAATGGTTCAACTAGAGATGTGACAATATTTTATCAACTCACACATAGACTTGAGTTTGTGTGTGTGTGACTAAAGAATACTGGAAAAGCACAGGGTAAAATGTTTAATTTAGAAAAAAAATGACACCAGTTTTTCTTTATCTGGATTTTTTTCCCCCCAAAAGTCCTATCAGGTCCTGATAAGATCTGTGTTTTTAAGTTTTACTTCTCTGTGAAGAACATTAGTGAGTTTGGCAAGTATTTGGAGCTAAAGAATCAGCAAGCCAAAGTTAATCCTAGTCATTTAGTGCAGATCAGTCACTTTCTCTAGTTACAATGGTAACTTGGATGTGAATAAGGCTTGGTTTTGTTTCTGCATGTACATATGAAGAACCTCTGCATGAAGAGGTTAAGTTTTTCTCTTAATGGATACTGTTAGCACAGTTCAGATGCCTGAGTTCAGAGTTCTCAGTCACAAAATGATTTAAAAAGTTTGGTCTAGGAAAGAATAAAACCCAGCAGTGATCTTAGCTGTGTAATTTGTTCCCTTCCATAGTTTAGAATGACAGAAGCAAGGATGAAGAGACTTTGCCCTGCAGGGAGTGAAAAGCTACTGAGCTGGGTGAATGATAAATGGCTACACTAAAAATGGTTTTCCTACCAGAATGAATTTAGAAGTCATTGGGTCCAAATGTCAGCTCTGGGGTCTATTACCCTTGGTTTTTTTGGTGTTTTGTTTTGGCAAAGAATAGAAGCTATTTCCAACTATTAGCTTATTTGCAAAAGTGTTTTCTTGGGTGTGCAGTTGATTTCCTGCCTGTTACTCTTGTCAGGAGCTCAATAGGTGCAGTCAGGATATTTGACCAAAAAAGATGGTGCTGAAACCATTGAGGATTCACTTCCAGTCTTTCTGTCAGATATTTAGGACTGATGACAAAACCTCTGTCATAGTCTCTCATTGTTAATTTCCATAATGGGTAATAAACCTTTTGCCTTCTTGCTGCCATGGTGGAAGGTGATTGCAGTTAGACCCAAAGACACATGCAGGTGCTGTCCTGCTGGGGAGAAGGTGCCAGTTTCCCATGCTCTTCAGTAAAGGAACTGTCAGGAACCCTCACCCCATTTGCCTTGAGAAGTTCCATGATGCTTGACCAGTGTAGATTATCCAGGTACACAGGAACCCTGTGTCACCAGCACAGTTGATGTCTACCATTTCACTAAGCATTGCCTACAAAGAATCAGGATTTTAAAGCTAAGTGTTTCTATTCCATTATATGTGTACAATTATTTATGATTGTTTCATGCAGTATCTTAGGGCTGTGTCAGGAGATATTTTAAATTCACCTTATTACTTGCAAAGTGCCATAGACTGACAGGTAACATCATTCTATCCTGCATGCTCAGAGCAGCTTCAGGTGAAACAAACAATTTTTAGTAAGTAGTTTAATGTTCAGAGAATGGAATTCTTTGGCTACCTGCTAAACATATGTGAAATACAAATACAAATGTGGGGAAGGAACAAAGAACTGTTTTTCTCCAGATAAATACAGAATCATGTACTTTTTCACTACTCTGATTACTTAAACCAGCAAGTGGCTGAAGTTACTGCATTTGCAGCAAGCTACTTCTGTGTGTGTGTGAAAATACCAATTTGTTAACTTTGCCTGGTTTGGGTTTTTTTAATTCCTTGTCCCATTTATTATTTTATTACAGTGGATTTCAATTTTGTATCTTGTGTTTCTGTGGGGAGAAATTTGTGGTTTTCAGTTGCTTAGATCCACAGCAGCAACAAAACCTTTTGGAAGGACTTTTGCCAGGAGGCCAGAACATGTTTATATTTGCAGTTGAAATTGCTTCTCTATTCACTTTTCTTTCTTCCTAGCCTGTGCTTTCTGTGTTTCCATAACAACAGAAAAACTCTTTCTGTTGTGCCTTAGTATATCTTCAGCAAAATACTTGCTTCCCCTCTTTCCTGTCTTTTCTTTTTGGGCTGATAGTAAAATGAGTACAGATTGGAACTGATGTTGGGAAGAAGAGTTCTCTTTTCTCTTAGCAAGGTTTTCATAGGTCAAGATTGCTTCTAACTTGCTGCAATCAAATGGGCTTTTTTCCAGGGAACATGCCTGCAATCTTCACATTTTCCACAGGTTTTTTTTCTGATGATTCCATACAAATATATCATAGCAACTCAGCTTCCAGCCAGAGCACACTGAGCAGTGCTTGCCAGCTCCTCTCTGAGTTCCGACAGGAGGTGATGGCTTGGGAAAGACATGGTAGGCTTAAGGACACTCTCTGCTCCTTAAGTCATATTCTTAACAGCCAGCTTGGCCAGGCTTTGCTATCAGGAGCAGGCTTCAGTGGATGCACCTTTTGGCAGTGCTTTCTGATTAAAAAGGCTTAAATTTATTATTTTTAACCACACTTGTCACTTTGATGAAAGCATCAATTTAATTTTGTGGGTGTGTATATATATCTCTAGAGAGATTATTTGTGACATGAAGGACAGAACACAGAGAAATTTCATGGCTTTTTATTGATTCCCCCCCCCAAGCTCTCCTCTATTGCTATTTCTACTTTAAATTTATTTAAGCTTTAGACTAGGTAAATATAATTCAATTTATGTAGCAACTTTGGATTTCAGCTTGAGAATCATACAGTAGTTGGGAACAGTGAGCTCTACCATCTCGAAGTCATGAGGTTATAATTCTTTTGTCTGTTGTCTGGTATTAAATAATTCATCTGGAAAAAGAGTAGTAAAGAGTTTTAGTAATGTTTTGGTGCTGCTTTGATCACAAAGAACTCATCCTGTTGATTAAAGGCAACTGCTTAGAATTTGAGCACATAGAGGATGGTGCCACTTGTGTACTTTGAATGCTGATATTCCTTACCTGAGCAGGGTACCTGCTGAAAGTTAAAAGTGGTTTCTATCATGTTGAGACCTAGTTCAAGGTTAGTCACTGTTAGCAGAAATATCACTTTGCAATTTCCTTGCTTTTGATATCAAACAGAAAAATAGAGGAGTTGATAGTGTATAATTCTGAGGGAATTTTTTGATGGTGTTCAAATCAATATTAATATTTATCTTGTATCCCTTAGTTTTGTGTCTTCAATAAGGAAAAAAAAGAGTTGATAAGCATAAATTTAGCAGTCAGAAAGCCAGTTGGGAAGACTATGTCCATAGAATGTCCTGAGTTGGAAGGGACCCCCAAGGACCATCCAGTCCAACTCCTTAAGGATATTTTGTTTCTGATGTTTGTGCATAGCTCTTGCTTTTTATTTTTTACTACTCCTCAGAAAATGAGCAAAGTGTTAAAGCCAAGGTGTTTACAGTAGCTGAAAGAGTTTGGTACCAGCAGATTTTTGTGGGTACAAATTCCCATACATGAGCAGATGGTAGCACCTGCACAGTTACAGGTGCATGGATCCCTTTGTGCAAAACCCAAGTCCTATTGTGTTTCTAAAGATTGATTGCTAAGAGTTTGCTTCCAAGAAAACTGGGAGTATATTGAAGTCTCTGCTTCAACAAGATGCATTGAAGGATTTCCCTGGATGCTGATCTTGCTTCTTGCCCTGTTAAGATGTTTCCTTTCTTCCAGCTGAAAACAATTAGGCATAGCTGTTATTGAAGACTTCTCCACTGGACTTTGGCACTGATCATTATTCCTTACTCCATTTTATTTTCCACTTTCACTAGCTTCATTAAGGATCTCTCTATCTGTAGATGAGGATGAAAAGGTGGCTTGGAGGTCACATCATCCTAGCCAACTTGTAATTATGTCCCTATTATCTCTAAAATCAAGACTGATCTTATTAAGTAAGGAGATTTCCCTCCCACTCTCTTGGGCATGGTAACCTGATTAACACAAGGTCATGTTCAAATTCTGTAAGTTGCTTGAACTACTTGTTTTTTGCCATACCCTAATAAATATGTTGCTTTCCATCCTTTGCAAGTAGGTTTCCCATTGTGTCACACTTGGAAGTTCTTTGCTCTGTGTGTTGGCCTCCTATCTTGGAAGATCCAGAGAGTGCAGGGCCATCTCCAGTTTTATGAGTGGCCCTTCAGATTAGCTTTCACATGGACCATGAATCCTGGAGCAGAAGTGCTCTGCATTATCCTGGCTGCATTCCAAGACAGTTTTATTCTCCATGTTATGTTTTTTTATTTCCTGACTAGCCACAGGAAAGCATCTAGGTATATTCATCAGTCTTGCAGAGTTCAGAGACTTACTTAAGTACCAGGGCATCCCAGCAGACATCTCAGTACCCTTTCAAGACATTGCATTTCAATTGTTTCAGATCTCTGCTCTTCATCTTGTTTCATTTCAGAGACTTGTGGAGAAATTACTGCCTTGGGCCCTTTGGTCTGTACTTTCTGTGGTGCTTCATGGCATTGTATATTAAGCAGCATGCAAATCACTCTTAGGCTCAATACTGTGTCCAGTTCTCCAGCATAGAACTTAAATACAGAGCCCAGCAGATTTGCATGAGAGGTCACACCTCAAAGCATGGAATTCCTGTCCAAGGGAAGAACAGCAACAGCAAGCATCTGCTTTGAGATTTCCCAGGTAATTGAATACCTCTCCTCTCTTCAGGAAACTTCCCAACAAATTTGGTTTAGAAAGTGACCACAAAACTCTTGTCTGCCACTGGGCTGTAAATCCTCTTGTCATTCCAGTCATACCCAGTAAGCTTTTTCAGTCTGTAGAGGTATATTTTTAGTGTGTTGGGCAATCATTTGGAAGCAAATTGGTAAAGAAAAAATGAAGCCTGGTTTTGCCTTTTGTATTGTGAACTGTTGCCTTGAACTGTAGGTGTCTGTGTGAACATGAAATGTCCTAGGCTAAAGCACTGGCAATTTCCCTGTCTCTGCATGGCATCAGTAATTATTGATCAGCAGATGCAATACAAACCATTCTGTACTCTTAGAAATGATGTAGGTGTTGGATGCATTTACAGTAATTATGTATTTACAGCTCAAATCAGAACCCTGTTCACAAAATGTCATGGCCTCCCCTTTTGTGTTCAAAAATAAAGTGAATATTCTCTGATCCCTGTGCACCAGGCATCTATGGAGATATTGCCTGTTCAGGAGGTGTGCATTGGGCATTTCCAGCACCTCTGTGGAGTCTCTTTTGCCAGTTTTTGGTTGTGATTTCAGTTCAGAAGTGGCAGGTCTCTTTGGAAACAGTAGGAGAGACTTTTTCAGGAATCCATGTAGCCTTTTGTGACTCCTTCTGCTCTGAAAGGCTTCATGCTGCTGGAGCTTGCCCCTGCCTGATGTAGGCAGGGACGTGGCTTTCACCAGGCTCTGCAGAGCTGTGCCATGTAGGGGAGAGGTGGTTTGTAATAAGCATTAGGATGTCATTCACTCTTTCCTAATCCTCCCAGGGAATGAACAATTCAGTACTTCATTAGAATGATATTAGATTCTAAATTATAGTGCAATAATCATAAATACATTGCTGCATGGCATAAAGGGGACTTCTAAAATCAAATCTTCTCTAGGGGTTGATTCTTGTGTTGTCTAGTTGTCTCAGCTCCTGATTTCTATTTCCAGTCTTACAGATACCTGTGATTTGGGGGCAGAATTACACATGGCCTAGTTCTGCAAGGGGCTGAGGTAGCTCATTTATCTTGTTTTGGAGAGGTCTACATGTAGACCACTGATCTTTTTTGTTGTTTTTGTTGCATATGAGAAAGGTTAGCTGATATGTTTCTATGTGTCCTGTTCCTGCTGCCTGACATGTTTTGTTCTACAGGAAATTGCAAGTCAGCTCCTGGGTGTTCTCCTGTACTCCTAAATTTTAGACAAATTCAGCATATAAAGGTGGGATCTCCTGAGATCAAAGATCTCATTTATAAAGACTTGTTGTGCCCTTGTTGTTCCAGTGCCAAATTTGGGAGGAGGAGGTGTGTGTGCAAAGGCAGGATGTGAGTCTCTCACTGCTTTTAGTCAAATTGTTCCTCATTTTACAGTTTTGCCCTGTAGTATGTGTTTCATCCCAGAGATTATTCAGCTCTTGAGCCTGCTGGACTCTGACATTTGTCATTATATTATTTGCTGTCTTCAAATAAGCTTTGAAAACACTTTTTCTTGGGAGTGAAATTCAGACAGACAAATCCAGCTGTTGCATGTAAAAATAGCTACAGATGTCCTCAACAGGAAAAAGGTTTTCACACGTTGTTATAGCAACAGAAATTCAATAGAACTTTAGGATTAGATACTTATTTATTTCAAAATTTCCATCCAAAAAGGAACCCAAATAATGTGAGTTTTTAATGAAGCACTCACAGATTTAAGAGGAGGAAATTATGCAGTATATAATTAATTCCAACTTACACGTTACAGCTCCCACTTTTGTATGATATAAAACATGATCTTTTTTAAATGAGTGGTCTGGTGTGAGCTTGAAATATGCTTCTTGTTACCTGGATGGCATTTGGGAGATGTTTTGATGTGGGATGTCTGCTACACTATACTCTCACTAATTGTTAACACACACATGGAATTGTGTCATCACATTTTTGACAGAAGTAGTTGTGCTGTGGCTGAAAGTCTGGAAATATGGTGAGGAATTTAGGCAGATATTTTGGTTTTCAGGACTAGTGTTATGACTTGAAAACATAAATATTTCCCTTCTGATTAATGGATTTTTATTTTAGCAAGTGTCAAATCAGCTCATTCTTTGTTTTGCAGCTGCTTTTGCACTGAGTGCAGTTGGCATTCTGGGGATTGCCCCATGGTTCCTTTCCCTGAGTTTAGAGGATTGACATATGTGGCAAGACTGATATTTCATTAGAAGAGCTTATCATTCTGCATACTTCTTATTTTTAGCATCATTTTGATATGGTTTAGGCCTCTGTGTTTGAAAGTTGCTCTATCTCCCTTTCTTGCCCCCCATTTCTCTGTGTTTTGCTGTCTGTCCTAATTTCATCCTCATATGAACAATATTGAAAGAGAAATCTGCCTCTCCAACTGTGAAACTGACTTGAGTGGCAAATCATTATTCTTTACATGCAATTAACAGTAACTTCTCTTGCCCTTCTTTCCTCTGCCTTTGACAATATTGAAATGGTAGGTTCTTTAGGTCAGGGAGCATTTTCTGCTGTGCACACTAGCCCTCAGTTGAAATTCCACTGAAGTACAAGAAATGACAGCCCAGATACTGAGACTGCTAATGCATGTCAGTGTATTTCTCTGTGTTCATGAGGGACTAGGGTAAAAGCATTGCCATTGAGGGCTGTGTGTTAAGTAAGCTCTTCATTCCCAGTGCCACCACTCTGCTGGTAGCACCAGCTATTGCTCTTGCTTTGCTTTTGCTGCCCCTTTTCCCTCTTCAGCCTTTCCTTTGTGCCTGCAAGCTGCTTTACTTTACTTTGTATGCTCACTCACTGTCATGGAGGTGACAGGAATACTGTCCTTGGAAGTGCTGAGTGACAGGGAAGACACAATTAAGATTCAAGTCACTGTCACTTGCCAAATGTATCCATGGAGTTGCAGAAGGAACAATGCAGGGGCAGAAGTGTTGCATGGGGGCAGAGACAGAGGGAGCGAGCAGCGTGTGAGGAGAGCAAGGAGGTAGCACAAGAGCCAAGCAGTGTTCTGTTGTGTTCATACACAGTGTAGTTTCTTTGTGACACCCTTCTTTATGGAGCTACCTCTGGGAGTCATAAAAATGGTAACAAAAAGCCCCCAAATCCCTCAAATTCATCTAGAGAATTGCAGTTAAATATCCAAGCACTATATCACTATCAAGAGAGACAAGGAATGGAGAGGGATCAAAATCTTCCCTAGAGGTTCTGGTTGCAAGAATGGTCAAAACCTGCAGACAGCAAAAGGGTAAGATTGTCTGTAAGAACTTTCAAATGGACCTTGATCTGCTTGAAAGCCAATTTGCTGATAGAAATGTGGTTCTAAAATAATTCAGGGATAAATCTAAGGCACCCATTCATTGGAATAAAGGTAATTTCTTCTATTCAGCTAAGGTTGCAAATTCTTTCTTAGACTGA
This sequence comes from Galbula dea, assembly GCA_013399015.1. Taxonomy (NCBI): domain Eukaryota; kingdom Metazoa; phylum Chordata; class Aves; order Piciformes; family Galbulidae; genus Galbula; species Galbula dea. The sequence continues at coordinate 61,897 of VWZX01007387.1, forward strand.
TTAAATAATTCCAATCTTTCAATTTCTGGGCAGTATAAGGAGACTTAGTTCTCTAATTCCAAATTATAATTTAAACTATCACTGCTACTGTATCCAAACATAGAATGAACAAATATCTAATACCTGGATAATTAAGGCTAGCAGTATGAAACCTGATTGGAGCCTAGTAAGCATATTTTAGTGCCTCTTCAGTGTAACTTGCATTGCAGAAGCAAGTTTGTGTATTTTTACTGGGTCTGGGTTGTTGGGCTTTTTTGTTTTTTCTTTTTCTTTGGACTTCAGGTTTGTTTCCACTTGCAACTTGACCTTGGAAACTTTTATGATTAATAAAAGTAATGTTATTCCTTAGGTCATAACTTAGAAGAACTTAGGTCAGCCTCATACACTGTAGGAACATAGTAAGTTGAATCATCTGAGCAAAAATAGATCACCAGAGAGCAGTAGATGAACCTGTTACAAGCAAATCTGCTGCTTGGCCAGGATAGTAACTATATCAGGTGAAGGGGAATGTGAGATAGCTGTGAGAGGAGACATCTGAGGACATGAGATAGTAATTGCAAAGGAAGTAGCATCAGGAACTGATTTGAGAAGGACATTGTGTGATGGGATATATCCTTGTTTGCATAAACCTTTGTATTTCTAGAAGGAGTATGTTGCATCAGTTCTCTGCTAAAATCCAGACACCTATGAATCTCTGAAAGCAGCTCCCACTTGGATGATGAGCAACAGTTTATGTCAAACAGAATCCACATGGCTCTGCTTTTGCCTAAGTGTCTGTAGTTCTGACAGTTTTGTAGTGCTGTAACTGTGGGATGTTTACTTTTATACAGAGAAGGAAATTGAAAATGAAACTTGAGGATCCAGGCTCATGGTAATGCCACATTGTCTTTCTGGATTCTGAGATGCCTTAGTGAATCAGGAAAATGCAGCTTCTTCCAAAACCAGACATTGCTTCTACTTTTTCCATTTTAGAGATCTGTGTTTTTGTGGTCATCTGTTATCAGTATTGGAAAGTAATCCCAGATGAGTTAGGAAGGGCTTCCAGATGGTCTTCAAGTTCAGAGGAAAACTGGCTTTGCAAAGAGGCTCCTTTAAGGTTATTCTTTGTAGCTCTCTGCAGTTTGGTTTCTTTTCTGTGTCATGAGGCTATAAAGAGGAAAGTCAACAACTTCTCTAAATGAAACCAGTAAAAACTTGAACTTCTTGTGTTGCATTAAGATAACTGAATTGATGCTTTGTTGTACATACAAGTGGTTAAAAATAAATAGCTTTCAAATTAATATTGACTAGAAGGGTAAATAACTAAGTTCTAGGCCTGTTGAATTATTAGAAAACAAAATGCTAATGCAAATGGTAAGCATGAAGGAAGAGGGTATATAAACCACACAGTGTGTGTAATTACTTGACTCCTGAGCCTTATAAATAGCATACAGAAATCATGTTATGCATAGTTGCATACAGAATAGAGCAAAATAGGCAAGAGGATTGCCTTGAAAAGACCCAAGCTAAGTACTGAGGTGGAATAGTTCAGCATGAAAACAGCTTTCCAGAAGAGCTCTTCTGTTCTCTGCTATCACAGATGTTGTTTCTCCAAAATTCTTACTGTCTTCTCCCTTGCACATCAAGTCTTTCAGGAACAGCATGGATGTTTCTTTTTAGATCTAGTTCACGTGAGGATAGTCCATCAGAGACATCCTCCCTGGCAGGTAATTAAAACAGTGTCCTAGCTGAAAAAGAATCTTACCCTATCTGAAGGATGGACCTGATTGTATGAAATAATTCTGTGACTTGGGAAGGATTATGCCAGATTCAGTGCAGGAATACACAGTCATATTCTGAGTCAAGGACCTTTTCTGTTGCTTTCCTCATCCCTTGCTTTTATGAGCAGATTAATAGTCCAGTTTACAAATACTGGTAAATATTCCCATGAAAACAGTCAGTAAGTCAGCATTAAATCCACTTATAATTAAATAGTAGATGGAGTTTGAGTTAATGCTGTTGTGTTCATTCAGTGGGACCTTGCCCAGTGCTTACTAAACAAATCTAAACAAATGGATGTGAGAGCTTTCAGAGTGAGACTCTTCTGGATTGCCTGCCAGGCTTTCCATTATACATAATCAAGATTATTTTTTTAATAAGTTGACCTGTTTAATGATAAAAATGCCTGTGAGTATAATTAAATTGAATGCTGTGCTTAAAGTGACCCTCTGATTCATGGGCATTTGCAGGAGAAAGAACAAAAATAAAATTAAAGCCTTATTGAGAAGTACAGTAATTAAGTCTCTCAGTTCTGATTATTACCAGCTGGGATGAGCACAGTGGATGGGCAAAGAGTTCTGCTAAAGCAAAAGGCTGCCACTAGCATGTACCTAAAGATACCTGGTCTAGGGAATCCTGCTCTGGCAGGGGGGTTGGACTAGATGATCTTTCAAGGTCCCTTCCAGCTCCTAATATTCTGTGATCTGTCTCCATGGGAGATGCTTCCCTAGGAAAAAAGATCATTTTTTGAATGTATTTTTTTAAATGGGACAGGCCAGGCTTAGAAGAACCAAAATCATGACAAAAGCATCATTTACAGGTTGGTTCTTCACAGGCTTGCATCTTTTTACAGCCAGACAGGAGAAGACTGAGGAACAACCATAAAATGTCACCAGTGTGGATGCAATGCCTGGTAGGTTTTGCTTTGTTGGAGGTTTGGCTTCTCCTTCCTCAGATGGAAATGGGAGGCAGAGCAGGCTCTGGGGCCTGAGGAGAAGCTGCATCTTCCACAGGCAATCAGTTTAGCATTTGCTGCATGTTTTGAATGATTAAGTAACTAATCTGATTCTGTTGAGTTGGACTCAGGGCCTGATTACCATTCTTAATTAGTTAGCTCAATTTCCATTGATTTCAGTGAGAGTTAGGACACACCAATAGCTTTGTGATCAAGCTCTACATTCTGTAGCCAGAAGCCAATCTTATGTAGGACAGGCACTGGAGGGGTACACACCATTGCACAATGTTACTGCAGGTTATGTTATGAGGTTAATTAATAAGGGCTATGCTCTGGAGGCTGTGTGTCTCCTGAATTACCCTCCTTCCTTTTGAGGAAAAGAGCTAAGGGAAATTTCACATCTTTTTAATAGGCTAGAAAAAATGTAGAAAATAGGGCTGCAAAGCAGCTCAGGAGGTCATTTAGTCCATCTTTTACCTCAAGGTAGAACTAGCCCAATCTATACCATATCCTGAGAGGTACTTTTCTGACCTCTAAATTCCTGGCAGTGGAGATCCCCCAGCCTCCTTCCCATTCTTGGTAATTTTAGTTACAGGTGGGAAGTTTTTCTTCCTGCCTAAACTGAATTTCTCCTGGTAATTTTTTCACTAATATTTGTCCCTTCCTCATTAACACAGAAAGCAGCACACAAAGTCTTCATCTGCCTCATTGATTCACATGTGAATTCTCATGTTTCCTTTTGCACCATCATTTCTTCTTGGGTAACATTTTCTAAACCTTGGATCGTGCTCATTGCTCTCTGCTTGCTTCCCTCTGACATTTGTGGTTTTAAAACTAAGATCTTTATGGCAGCTGAAGCAGTTTGGCTATTATCTAGTTGGAGGGGGAAAAAAAAACCCCAAACAAGAAACAAACCAGAAAGCAGCCATTATCCTTGCATCCAGTAGCTCTCACAGGCTGTAATGTACAGAGTTGCTCCAGCTTGAGCAGTCGTTTGGGGTGAGTAAGCATTGCCTGTGCAAGACATCCCTACCTCAGCCTGTGGAAGATGATACATGAGCCTGGAGTGTTTGCAGGGCTGGAATTCACTGGAGGGGCTCTGCCAACGTCATCAGCTTAGGAATGGTAGCAGGGGCCCAGCAGTGAACTGGGGCGTGCATTCACTCCTTAGCCATCTGTTGTTTTTTATTACAGCCTCCAAATTCTTCCTGCTTTGATCTTAACAGATTTCTCTTCAATCTGAATGTCTAAAGGGAGGTTAAGTTGTAACCAGTAAAACTACAGGAATGGCTGGAAGGATGCACCTTGGGAAGGATGTGAAAGCTCTGGTCCGTGTTTGAATTTTGCTCTGCCGGTTTTTGTCTGTCCTATTATTAAGCTCTTTTCAACAAGCATTGTCAGGTGTGCTCCTTGCTAGTTCTGTCCTGAATCTCTCTCACACACAGAGAAATTGCTCATGGAGCACTGGGTTTATAAAGCAAATGGATCATTCTTCTAAATCTCTTCTACATTTGCCAAGCTGAGAATCCTGGTATCTGGGTGAGTGGCTAAGGCTTCACCTAGGTCTTTGTCTTCTAGCAGATAAGCTGCTCATAAAAGAACTAGTAATATTTGCATTTCCTGGCCATAATGGGAAGAAGATCCTAAGTACTCATTACATCTCAAGCTGAGTCTGGCAGAACTTCTACAGAAATTACACTATCCTTTGGGTTTGTTTAATGAGAAAAGTTTTGTATTGAATTATATGAAGTGCTGAGTGCTGCTGTGCTATGGCTACTGTTCCTTTCAGAGGAGGGGTACAAATCAGCTCATCAGAAATGGCATGTAGTCACAGTTAAAATGCATCTGACAGTGATAGAATGGACTTATGTATGTTTTATTTGTTTAAAAGCAAGGTAAAATTCTAACTCAGCATTTACATGTTATGCATGAACAACTTTGCAATGTTGTGCTAATGGGATGAAGGAGAGGGCAGTAGGACTGGCTTTAAGAGCATATTAGAAGGTAAATTATGAATTTTGCCTGAGACCTGAGCACTGTCTCTGGAGCCTGATGTAACTTCCACTGGAAGACTCAGTCCCAACCATGCAGTGCAATGGATTTAGCCTAACAGCATTTTCCTGTCTCAGATTTATGTAAATCTAAGTGTCTCCCTGAGTACTCCCACTTACCAAGGGCTTCATCAGGAAACAACAAAATATTAAATAGATGTAGTGAGAAATCTGCTTGCCTTTTTTTTCCCTTTTTTTTTTTAATTGGCTGCTGCTTTAGATTCATTAAATTATGACACTTCAACAGGCATTTTATTTCCAATAGTGAAACTTTGAAGGAAATATATAGAGACTGATTATTGGAACATTCAGTACTACAGCCAAGACTATTACTTTTCTGCAATTTCCTCTATTTCCTGACCATTTCACATTTCATTTCTTTCTCTGCACCTTCACATTACAGCAGTCCCTTTGGGAGGACATAGTTTGTCTTGGGAGGATATCCAAAGAAAATGTTGGGAGGTCTTTCCTTTTAATCACCAGCTAGTCAGACTGATCAGACACAAAGCAGAGGTGTGACTGGAGGAGTCATTTTGCATTGCCTGTGGCTGGGCTCTGGGCTGGGATTTGGCAGAGTGAAAAGGTAATCGATGGAGAGGATAGAGAGGAGCAAATGTCTGAGCATTTCTACCCTCTAGGTCCCATATCAAAGGCTGTGGTGGATAAGGGATGCCAAATGATTTGCAGTTGTGACTTAATATTGCTCACTGTTTCTTTGCCTTATCAATCATTCTCACTATTTCCCATTGCTACATTCCAGAGAGTAGCTAGAATGAAAAAGAAATCCTTTATAACTTGGCAATAAAATAGATCAGCATCTCAGTCTCCCTTCTGAATGAAATGCCTGAGACATTCACATCAGAAGAAGGATGTCTTTAATTATTGTACTAGCAAGTATGCAAATGAATCTCAGTCATTCTAGTCATTTTCTTTCTTTCTGTCTGTCTTTTCTGGCAAGCTTTTGCAGGTATCTCAACCTGAAAAGTTACTCAGACATGTCTTAGTGTACATTATTGTTCCCTTCCCTGCCAACCTTTCATAACTGCTGCTGAATGTCAGAGAAAAGCTTTGATCACTGAGGTGCTAAAATCAGAAAGATTCACTGTTGTTTTCAGTTGGGCTCACATTAAACTCAACACATGCACTAAGCAGGACACATCCACTCCTCCTTTTCCAGCCTAAAGGAAATGTGCTATCAAAACAGACATTTTCTTTCTAAAAAAGCTGGTTCTGTATTTAAGAAATGGCTATAAATGCTAAGATGTGTTTGAAGTTCTGCCATTTACCTTGCTGGGTAGATTGGGGTGATCTGTTTTGCAGGAGGAAGGATACTGAAGGAATCCTCCTTTGTTCCTTTAAGTCATTCCTGTGAGAGAGGGAGTGAAGCAGAGAAGTAAAATCCTCCATTAAATGTAGAAAGCCCTTTCTGTCATGTCCAGGATGGTGATTGCTTCCTGTGCCACCTACTGAAAATTAATGACATTTTGATAGTTTGTTTTTCTTTTAAAGAGGAGATGAGACAAATGAGACAGTAAATGGATTTTTAAAACATGAATGTAGCCCCTTGGATCAGAAACCTTAAGAAAAGAGCTCATTTACCCTTCTGTGTTGTCTAAATTAAGCTCACTTTTTCCTAATATAATAGTGACTCAGAGCTGAAAGGCAGAAGGGACTCATGATGAATCCTTCCATCCTGCATTATTCTTCACAAGCTGTGCTAAATATCACCAATTAATATAGAGCTCTAAACAGGAGACCTGCCTTTTCCTGATGGGGTTTCTCAAACCTCTGCCACAGGCTCTCCTTGTTGGGAAGAGAGTGTGATCTGCCTTGGCTTTTGAGTGGCAGAGCAGGCTGGATTTGCATTCTTGTGTGCATTGTTTTCCCTTTCTTTGTTTTGTGGTTACTGGAGCTTATGTCTCTATTTTAGTGTCATAAGCATTTTCTTTTGCTGCCATCTAGCCCATGTGAAAAGTCTCTCAGTGCTGCAGCTCCAACCTTGCTAATCTTCATTTAGGGAATGAATTGATTTTGCTCCCTGTCTTTGGTACTAATAAAAAGCTATGGTTCAAATGCATGATTTCAGCAAAACTGTGGCCTGGCTGCTGATTATGGAACCAGTCCTGATCAAAAAGAGCAGGAGGAATATGAGAAAACAGAGTTTTGATAGAAGGGGGAGATTTTTGTCACCACTCCATTATTGGTTTCTAACACAGCTATAACATATGATACTTGTTTCATTTCCCTGCTCCCTGAGGAGCTCATATTGCTGCCTCTGCATTCCCCCTTCCTTCATAGCACTGCACTTTATTAATCTAATTTGAATGAGAATGTTCATTTTGAAATAGAAAAGCAGAACTAATGACTGGATGTGTGACCATTAAAGGCAGTGCAGGGCTGAGCATGCCTTTTTTGCTGCAGCTAGACAAATCTACTATATTTTACACTTGTAAAGATCTTTGGAAGTTTGGGGTTTGGCCTCACCCTCTCATACTAAAGGGAATAGTTGAGTTTAATTATGCCAAGTGCTTCATTTGCATTTCTGGAAGTTTGGAGTTTCTTCAGCTCAAGCCAAATCAAGCCCCTGCCTTTTCATTCTCAGTAACTGCAGGAAAGATTTGGGCCTAGATTACTCTTTCAGACCCCCTGTGCTTTTCCATCTGCTTTGTACAGTACTTCTTAGCATAAAGTTTTGAGACAAAGAAATGACACAGTCATGAAGTGCTGTGGAACCCAGGAACTGAAATGGGAGAGAGGAGTTCACTGAAGTAAACCCAGGAAGATTTTATTAGTCGGTCTTCATTTAGCAATAGTGTCCTCTCCCAGCACCTTCTACCCAAGGATTAAAACATAGTTTCCAGGTATTAATGAATTAAATCTCCCAGTCCTCTTCTCAAGTTTTAAGGCAATAAACCTATCTGACACCTAGATGGATGGATGTGGAGAGATGAAATGATTTGCTGGCAGCAGTGTCATTTGTCAGGTGCAGAACTGGGAGCAGTGCTGCTCTCCTATCATGTTACATCTTCCAATTTACTACTGCTGTGTTATTAGAACTTCAACCTGGCTTTAACAGGAACTTTTACCTGCCTTATCTCTGAGCTCAGCTTGTCTTCCTAATCTTTTTTTTTCTTGGTATATTAGTTTCAATCTAACCAATCACAGTCATGTCTCCTCTGTTGACTCCATGCATCATTAGAAAGCTCACTCATGCAGGTGCACCACTTGGGCTTCTAGCTGAAAACTGTCTGCCCTCCAGACAGTCTTTGTGCTGCCTGACTGTCCTTCTGATAGATCCAATTGCATGCTATTAGCAGTCTTTTACAGTTAAAGCCAACAAAAATAATTCATTGCTATTTTTCAGTGTGGATTTGGATTTAGAATACAGATGTTTTTCTAATGGGTTTTTATTTACAGTTGGTGCTTTGTTGACAGCTAAAAATTCTTGCAGTCTCATGGCTCTTCTCATGGTCTATCTGAATTCTTTCCCAGAGTTCCAACTAAGAAAACATACTTGGATTTCATCTTTACTTGGTTGCCTCCTCCTGAATTTCTTCTTTTTTGACTACATAGCTACTATTTTTACTGCTACCCTTAGTCCAGGGTGGCCTTTCAGAGGCCTCCTTGTTCCTTTAGCCTTGCAAGGCCAGTGTCACTGATAGAGCTGGTACCAGCTGTGTGGTTTTGGGACAGAATTGATTGCATTTTTTTATCTTCAAAATATTACTTGATAGAGTGTTTTAGTGATGTCTTTTTTGGGTTACCTACCTGCTTTTGTGTGACCTTCAATCTTCTACCTGATTCAGTATCTTCCCTCTTCTTTTTCCCAGGGAGCCTGTGGTGATTGTTCACACACACACACATCTCTATGTATGTATGTCTGTGTATTTCAGCTATGAATGTTGAGTATCTTCCTTCAAGTGATGTGTCAGATGTCAAAGAATGATGAGAGAAAGATGAGGTAGATTGGGGGATATCTGTCCCCCAATAGACAAGTGATTCTAACCATTCTCATTTTGATGGAAAATATTACCATAGGTGTAAGAAATCAAGAAGATATTCACATAGTTCTGTTTGAATTTTAGCTTGGATAACCTCAATTCTCATATAGATTCCTGCTGTTCTTTCTAGCATGGTCCATTTCTTTCTGTTTGTTCAAAACAGTGGTGTAATATTTCTCTCCATGGTTAGCAATTTGCTGTTTTTCATCCCAGGTAGCTTGGATGTCATTGCTGGTAGAAGTAATCATTTCTTTTTAGATTCTTTTTCAGTTGGGAATGGATAAAACACTGTAGGTAGAGAAGATAATTATTTGCCTCCAAAGGTTCCTTATTTTTTATTAATGTTTTGATTTCATATGCTCTGTCTGCAGATCACTTACTCCCTGAATATGTATTGCCATTGTAACAGAGAGTGGAGCTCTCTTAACTGCTGATTAGCACCCTGACACTGCTCCACTTGAGGAAGCTTTGAGCCTACTCAGCACTGTGGCTGAGTCAGGCCTCACTACTGTATTATTTACAATCCTGCTTCATGGAGCTTCAGACAAGTTCTCTTGTTTTGCAGAAAGATGTTTTCTGATCTGAGGAAGTTTTTTTGCCAGATCCTGGATTGACTTCCAGACAATGTTGCTTGTTTGCATTTGTTTATCTTCCACAGAAGTAAAAACCTCTTTAAGTTTCACACCTTGCATGATTCCCTAGTCTGCTACACACAGGAGGGACATAAATCCAGGCACTGGGCAGGGGCCAGGCACTAACCCAGGCTTTCATCCCCTTTCCACTTCTCTTTTCCTCAGGCTCCTGTTGTCTCCAGGCTGTGCTGTGCTGCCTCCTTCCTTCAGGTATTATGTAACAGATTCTTTTGTATATTTAGAGCTCGTCTGTCTTCTGAGGAGATCACAGGTTTAATAATAAACTTACAGGAAAAGATCACAGCCTTCCTTGGGGGAGACGGAGAGAAGAGCTGTTGGGTTATTCTTACAGGGGCTGCTTTGCACTGGGGGCTGCATGAGTGCCTCTGGGGTGGGTGAGGTGATTGTGTTCATCCAGCATGGCTCATACAAAACAAACTGGAAGGGGTAAGATTTTAAGAAGAGACTGAGGCTTTTGCATAAACAAAGCCCAAATTCTGGTGAGTGGACAGGTAAGAATTGATGTTGTATTCAGAAGTCCATGGCAGAGAAACAATGTCTACAGTCTGGCCAGATTTCCTCTGTAATGTCATAGCTGTAAAAGGTGACAGCTCTTGTTTTCAGTTAACCTTAGGGTGGTGATGGGAATGTGCACGTGGATTTGTTATCTAAGGAGTGCTGGAAATCATTTTAGACATATTTTCCAAGTTGTAAATAATTCCCTGTACCTTTCAGGATAGCAGAGAGACTCTAGCACTGCAGACCTGTTTGAAATCCTGAGCTTCTTCAGAATCAGTTCTTAGAGCCTTTGTGCACAACAAAAGCTATATATAGATGCACACTGCAGGCAAACGTTCTGTTATGCAGGCTCAGGACCTGCTTCACCCAAAGCTACAGCCAGATTCTTCATCTTCAGAGCAGGGCACTCCTCTGACATATGGCATCTTCAGTACAGCTGTCCCTGTTAAATCAGACTGCAGGTTGTAGGTAAGCCTCTGAACTGGGAGAGAGGGGAAGCTAAGCCAAGGAAGAGGGAGTGGGGAAGCACAGAGATCCATGTCACTTGAGTCTGCTTGATGGTTTGGGTACTGTGGCTCATTCTGGGATTCTCTGAAAGGTCTAAAGGGCAGGTGTCAAGAGGATGGGGCAAGTCTCTTTTCAGTGGTGGCCAGAAACAGGACAAAGGGCAGCAGGCACAGACTGGAACCCAGGAGACTCCATCTGAACGTGAGGAAAAGTCTTTCCTGTGAGGGTACCAGAGCACTGACCCAGGCTGCCCAGAGAGCTTGTGAAGTCTCCTTCTCTGGAGAGATTCCAAACCTGCCTGGACACAATCCTGTGCACCTTGCTCCAGGTGACCCTGCTTTAGCAGGGGACTTGGACTAGATGATCTCCAGAGGTCTCTTCCAACCCCTACCATTCTGTCTTTCTGGGATTCCTACAGTCTAACACATGATGGAGCCAGTTTCAGATGCCTTAATAACCTGGGGTGGCCTGAAAGTGGTATTTCCTCCTGTTATTTCTTCAGTATTTGGGAGGTGGAGGTTGGTTTGGTTGTTTTACTTCTCCAGGCTTTCATTTCTTTTTCTCTGTTTTACTCCTTAGAGATGCTCCAGTTTGCAGCATTTCCTGCTCTAAGTAGATCCATGTAGAAAGTGGAAGGTGAACTATAAAAAGAAAACTGTTTGGTTTAAGCTTCTGTTGCTACAACTACTCCCCCAGTTCTTCTCCCTGCAGCATTTAAGTGTAAATCTCCTTCTTTTGTGGGCAGGGTTTCCTTGTGAATCCAGGGTGTATAGTGAATGTCACACTGGTGCAGTCCCCTGGGATGTCAGTACAGGGTGGGAAAGGAAGACATTCCCCCAAATTTCCACCCAGCCATAGCTCAGCAGAAACATACTATCCCATCAGGCAGTTGAGATAGATACTGGAATGCATCAAGAGCATAAACACAACTCCTGTGTTTCCAGTCATTTGTCAAGTGTTGTCAAGATCATTTCTGTCCCTGTTGTGTTCTGCGGTCGATGTTTCATGATGTAGCCTCTTCAAAAAGAGGCAGAGAGGAGAGACAGGACTTGGGATTTCCATGTTCTGCCCTTGAATGTGAAGTTGGATTTGCCATTGTCAGATGAAGATACCTGTGGTTTTTTCCAGCTGAAAAGAGGAGAGATGATAAACAAAGCAGGAGAGAAACTCCAAGTTCAACACTCTAAGGTGCTTTTAGATCCTTATCTGGAAGGTCTAGAGCTATGGTAAATAGTATTTCAATAAATAAGTTCTGGTTCATAATGCTAAACAGTGAGTTGAATGTGAACTGTTCAGTCAAATCAAAGGCTTGGCCTTTTGTTTCTTCTAACTGATGTACTGTCTTTGGAAGAGTCTCTCTTACCTGCTGCTCAGGAATGTGATTATTGAAGATGGATAGCAGTGGCTTTGGCTGTTGTCTCTTTAGGAAATCTTTTAAAGCAGGACTGGAAGCAGAATATTTTACAGCCTGTGGAAAAATGTCCAAAGGCTGCCCCTGTGTTGTTCAGGAAAGAACAACTGAAAGCCCTAATGCATTTTATCTGCTGTTCTGTTCCTCAACACTATAAATAATTCAGATCTGTTGGCTTAACTACTACTGGCAACTGTTACTTATTAAGAATGATGGCAATAACTATGTGGCTCAGTAGAACAGAATGCATTAGGGACTTTAATGTGGAGTAGAATAGTGAAAACATTTTGATTATCCTTTAAAAGAAAAAACCTAAACCCCTAAACCTGCCAATATTCATTGCAATCCTGCAGAGGACTAGTGACAGTGGGAATTAGGATGTGATCTTTCTGGAGGAAGTAAAAGTTTGTTCCATGGAAAGAGAATTTTCAAGCCCCATTTACCCCTCTGGTGTCTTGTTCTGCCTGTAGCCCTGTCAGTAACTTTGCAGTTGAGGTTCCAACAACATCTTGAATTTGCCCCACTGTATCATTTTTGAACCTACTTGTAGTTCTGTCTTTTTCTGTAGAATGATTTCTAAAGGCACTGAATAGTCTCTTCATGTTTGCTTTTAATTTAATTATCTTGCATGTCATGCTCAAGAGAAAGTCAGTAATAGAGCAGCACTGTTTTCTGGTGATCAGTGGAAGTGAGTTGTTCTCTTGTTCCATTCCCAGTTTAGGATTAATTAATAATACTCAGCCCTTCTTGGTGCTGTTCATCACTAGTGTGAAAATTACTTTCCAAAGGTCACTGTCATTATCCCTGTTTTGCAGACAAAAAAAGAAGGAAGTTATTGGAAGAGCTAAGATCAGGCAGAGTATTGCTGCAGCAGAAAGAGAGGATGTTTCTGTGGAGTGGCAGATATTTAGCTGTACATCAAAAGATGTATTACTGTAGAACACCAGAATGCTTTGGGAAGTCAACTGATTATAAATAGTGCATTTGGAATAAATTTTGTATCACAAAAGAGTTGACATTCAGGACTCAGATGACTAATTATCTAATCTTACATCTGGCATAAACACCGAAGCCATTTCTGTGATGAACTGCATTTCGGGAGAGCGAGGAGGGAGCAGGAGAACATTTGCTGCTGACTCAGTGGTCATAAATCTTCTGGGCTGTGTTTTGCCTTGTATTTGATATTTGTTCAATGGGTTGAAAGAAGTTAAGTGGTCAAATGTCATTTGAAAATCCTAGCCTGCAGCTTTTTTTTTCCTTCCCCTCATTTATGTGAAGACAACTATTACCGTGCAAGCACAATTACTTGGGGACTAGCTCTGTGTGGTGTTACTGGGAACTGCTCCCTTGAATGGGCACTGTAGAGGCAATCTCACCCTTTTCTAAAGAAGTCACTTTACATTTGTTAGCCTTAATGATGATCTGCAGGAGAGATCTAAATTAAGAGAGCAGTATATGCTGCTGTGCAGCATTTTGTTTCATTTGTTGGAAATGAAGTCATTAACTCTAAGAGTGCAATCCAGTTTTCTTTTTGACTTTGGCATCTTCATTGGATCTGAAATGAAAGAGGTGCTCTGCTTTGGATGATTCTTCTGTAACTTGGGATTTCTGGGCACTTCCAATTTGTGGTCTTCAGGTTAAGAGGGTTATCAGTGAAAGTGTATTTTTAACAGAGGAAAACTAGGAGATGAAGCAGTGGTAAGTCAATGAGATCTCTCAACTTCCAGGGCCGTGCCTGCTCTAACAGAGTTTTCTGCAACATGTGCTTTTCTAGATAGTCTGTCATGAACATTTTATAGGAAGGAGAGAAATCATCAAAAACTCCATCTGGAACATCAAATACTTGAAATAAAAATAATATATGTATGTGAGGATCTTCAGAGCAGATTTGGCCATTCTCATTGATTTTAGACAGCATCTGGTTCTGGCTTGACAAAATACAGAATTTCTAACTGACATTTGATGTATACTGGGTGAGGTTTTATGCTGATGTTGGCACACTTTCAGATGTAAAATTAAATTACTTTTCCCAATAAGGCAGCATAGATTGAAGCATGGATTCCTTTCTTTGCTAATGGAACTAGTAGAAAGAGATTGAATTATGCTGACTTTCAGATTGACTGAGAGTCAGAGAGAGAAAAATCAATGACATTTTTAATGTCCTGTCGAGCCTTTAAACAGGCCTCAGTCTAGCAGAGAAACTCACTGTGAGATAACTGGTGCTGACATTGGTTTTCCAGTGAAGAGATGTATTTCTTCAGGTAAGCAAGCATCTGGCATGGCTGTAGGCTTCATTACCATTCCAGACATGGGGATGCTAAGTAGGCAGCGACTGGTTTTTGGACTGGCAGTCAGCAGGCTCTGGTTACAAGGGATGTGTGTCACTCCATTGCTAAGCACTTCTCTTGGAACAGAGAATGCACAGTGTAAATATGCAAGCTAATCCCTCTAAAACAATGACAACAAAACCCAGAAGGGTCTTTTATCTTGGTAGCAATTCCTCAAAAGTGACATGTTTTGGTAAATCCAATAAATTTTCTTTATTTCAGTTGATTCGTGGCAGGGTGAATACAGATTTATTTATCTGTAACACTCTGGGTTTGCATTTAGGTAGCTGAATCTTAAAGATCTAAGCTTGGCATCTCACTGTTGTAACTGAGGTTCATGGATTCTGGTCCATTTCTGTAATAAAATGATTTCTCTTTGCATTCTCTCAAAGCCTAAGTTTACCTTTCTTTTGATAACAGATGGATATAATACAGCTGGGAAGGACTCTAGTCCTGCAATATGATTTTTCAACAGCAAACTTTGTATCTTCAATTCTTTGATGTAATGAAGAAAACTATCACACAGTCACTTCTGGGAATTCAATTTCTTGCAGTAATATGGCTTTCAGCTCCTGGAGGATTCATCTTGGGGTTTTAAAGGTTGTTCATGTTAGAGGAGATGACTTCTGTCATTTTAAAAGCAGCTTTTAATGCAGGTAGCATCAACTCTACAGAGATTGAAATATAAGTAACCTCAGAACTGCTGTATTGTGAGAATGAGTTAGAGGAATCATAGAATTAGGTTTCAAAGATAAAATACAATCTGTTCAGCAGAGTAGCTCTGTAGAAGCTGCTTTATGTAGTTTGAGTTTCTTCACAGATCACCTCTTCAGTGTCAATTGCTTTTTAGTGTCAGTCATTAAAGCCCAAATGCTTATGAGTGGTTTGTGGGCAGCAACCATTTATTTTTTAAATACACAATAGCCTTCATGACAGTGTTACCTCATCAGAGGGACAGCAGTGACCTTTGGATTTTGGCTTGCTTACTTCTTGTTAGCTTTGTGCACTGTGATGTGCACTTAGCCTTCCGGAGAAGGGAAGCAGGGACTTGCTACACAGCAGAAAATGGGTTAGAGGTCTCAGTCTAATTCATGTCTTGAATATAGTACTTTAAAAGGTAAGAGCTTCCCTTAATGACCTGTGTCATCAGATGAAAGAGCATCATTCCAAGAAGTTGATTTCAAAAGTCTAGTCTGGAAGGGAGCAAGGCTTTTAGTCTTGCTGTGTCTGTTAGGTTCCTCCCACTGATAAGCCTAACCCTGCAGGCCAGTTCCAATCCAATTCGAAAGATGGCTTGAAGTCTGTAAGATAGCTCTCCATTTTCTGAAAGCTGATGGCAGGGTGGCTGAGAATGGCCCCTCCAAGGGAAGGGTGAGGAGGGCTGAGCTCTGCTGGGTCTGTCTGGCAGTGTCAGAGAGCCAGCCCATGCCCCGTTGCCAGGGTGTGCAATTTGTCCTGTAAAACCCGTGCTGATGTGGAGAGCTCTGGGAGAAGCAGCCCTGCCGGCAGAGGAGTCAGAGGGCAGAGTGTGCATGTCTGCAGGGTGCCTGAGCTTGCTCTTCCTGCTGCTGCTGCCTTCTTGTCTCTTACTTGACCCTAATTTAGCTTCTGATGAGAGAGCCGTTCTCAGTAGCGTGCTGGAAAGCCTGTGTTAGACGTGTTCTGAGACACGGTGGTGCAAGAGAGGTTGAGGGAGAGTGTGAAGGTGGCTGGAGAGGAGCCTGGTCTGAGCTTTGGCACCCATTGGCAAACCTAGTGCCAGCTGCCTGCGGGCCTCAGAGCCTGGAACTGGAGCCGCCCTCGCCTGCAGTGCTCTGCCTGGAGCAATGGGGTGGGATACCCCTTGGCAGCCAGATCTCCCAACTAGTCAGGTAAAAGCACATATGAACCATGCCCTTGCACATTGCTTTCATGAGGAACTTCTTGGCTTCCTGTATTTTTTTCAGCATCATGGCAGTATTTTAGTTTTGCTCTCTGCCCTGATATTTCTCCTTACTTTTACAGCACTTGCTTTACTTCTTTACATATAATATCTTTACATATAATATCCTATCAAAGCCCCTGACAGATGGGTGCAGCACCTTGAGCCCTTCTGTGGGATCAGTGCCAATGCAGTCATTGAGTTCTGTGGTTTTGCACATGCTTCCCATCTGATCACTGAAGGTGATTTCCTTTCATACCTATCCTTACAGATCCTTTACAAGAGAGAGCATTTGACTCTCATCTCATTAAAAAAGGAGGAAAGAATTTGAATGTTTTTTTTATCTCAGATCTTAATTTGTGAACAAGTCAAACCCAATGTTTTGACTTGCAGTGGTTAACAAGTGATAGTTAGCAGGTTATTTCCAAAGGCATGTTTTAATTGTTGGCTTTGTGGCTTTTTTCAGGTGGTTATTTTAAGACTGTAAAGTATTTTTGCCTGTCATAGTTATAGCTGTCAAATATGAGCTTCATATAATTTTATGAGATTGACATTTGGTGATTACAACTAAGTTAAGAACTTGTATTATTCACCATCAGCAAAAGAAGAACTTGCAAAGGGAAGTTATTGTTCCCACAAAAGTAATTTTCTTCTCACTCCCTGCATTTATTGCTGGAGTCTTTAGGATGTTTCTGAGACCATAGCCTCCATAAATGCTTGGACAAGTAGGATGCAGCTATTACAAGATAAATACAATGATAAATACTGAAAGTCTGATCCATATGTTCAAGCATCTGAACCCAGCTGTTGAAGGTGTTATCTGAGTCGTGCACCTTTGTGTTTTGGGGTTTTTAATGGCCACTTAAGATAGATTTAACTGCAGAAACATATCTAGCTAAGCTTGATCATACTCTCTAGAACATGGCAGCCAGAACAATGCAGAAGGTTAAATACTTGGTAAAACACAGGTAGCCCTGCAGTGTCTGTAGAGAATATGGGCATGGTAAACACATCAGAAAGAGGGTGTTTTTGTAATGCTTGTGTATTATATTTCTGTTGCTTACAACTGTCACCACAAGGACAGAATCATTTTGAATGTGACCAGGCAGCTGTCTCTGTGAAGCCTATAGATAGCAGCTTCCTTGTGTAGCACATTTTCAGCTCCTTCAAACAGATTTATCGAGCATCTTTACTGTCTCAACACTGCCAGCTCAAATGACTTCTCAAGGAGCTTTGCTTATGCAATCTTTTAAAAGGTGCAGTGTTTTTTTCTGTTTGTTTCCTTTTTTGTGTATCTGTCCTGGCTTTTTTTAGTAACTGGCTGCAGCAGCTAAAATCTAGTGCAGGATTTCACCATGTGTTAGGAAAAAAACCCCATGCTCTGTTTGTCCACTGTGACCAGGCTTTAAATAAGCAGCAGAACTTTCCCCAGCTGCAAAGCAGCAGAACAGCACAGGTCAGAGCAGAGCCATGAGCTCGCAGGAGAACATGATGCTTTGAGAGTGAGGAGAGGAGAACCTGCAGAGACAGGAGCTGGAAATAGCATTCACTTGGCATAATTAGAAGATACATCTGTAACCATTTTGGGGTCTAAGGACTGCTCTCTGAGTCCTGTCTGACTTAGAATTAGGAGACAGACAGAAGCCCCTCAGCTGGTACCCTGTGCAGGAGGTGGCTGAAGGGCGGACTGAGCAAACAGCTAAAGGATCTTCCCCAGGAATTTCTCTGCTCATTACTGTTGCAGCTCACAGCATGGAGAGTTTCAATAATAATAAAGAATTAAAGGCTTCCTCAGAATGCTTTCAGGGTGTATCAGAAACTCCATCTGGAAGAAGGCTCATGAGACCTTGGAGTGTTTTGTAAATAAAGGCTGGGGTCAAATGAGGTTTTTCTTAAACTGACTCTTGCAAAACTTGCTTTCTAATAAGAACTTGCAACAGGCCACATTAACACAGGAGTGTTTAGGAAGCTGCATTAATGTCTTTTGGAAAGGGTGCATTTAGTTTGTCATCCCCACAGAGTCTTTTACTACCACAGTAAATTATGGGCCTTAGGGGAATGTGCTGTACTTGGTTCTTTTCAGGTCATGTTCTTGGGCTTGCATTGCTGTGTGAAACCACATAGGATGCTTTCTGCTGTTTGCCTGTGGATTTGTTGGTGTTTCAGCAGATTGAGTAGCATTTCTATTTAAATCATGGTTCATTCTAACTAAAACAATTGCTGTTCTGTAGAGTCAGGGGATTCTTGAGGTAATAGGAACACTGTATGCTTTGTGGTTTCCTGACCAGTTTGGCCTTTGAAAAGCACCAGTACGTTTCGGTCCATTGTTCCTGCTTTGTTTGGGTTAGTGATGCCTCAGCAGTGAGACCACAACCATGACAGCATTAAGTATTTTCAGCAGTGGTCCCACTCAACTGGCTATTTTGGTCAGGGGCAGTAATGTGCCTGTAGCATCATTTTCCCATCAGCAGTGCTAATGCTCCAGCAACACCAGCATTACTGAGCATTAAGAACTTGATGTCTGTCTTTCCTGGTTCTCCCCATTTGAGATGGATCAACTTTCCTGTAATGCTTATGTCATGCAGTTGTTTATGAGTTAGTTGCCTGCATCAGATCAAACCTGCCTGTCTGGAGCTGTGTTTGCCTATGTGCCACTTGGCACTTGTGGCAGAGTATCAGAACAGAGCATATGGGGCAAGGATAAAGCAGGAATGCTCCATAAGCCTTGTATACATTGCAGGTATCTCCTACTCTCATTTTGGTATTTTTTCCCTTTAGTTGTGCTCTTCTCTAGACATCTCAGAGTGTTTTATGAACACTGAATTAAGCCTTTTACAGCCTTCCTCCTCCTTCTCCTCTCTGTGAGGGAAGTGACATTATCATCCCTTGTTTGTAGATGAGGAGTAGAAGGTCGGAGTGGTGAAGTGACTTGTCCAAGGTCAGCTGCTGACTTAGTGCCATGCCTATGAATAGACATAGGCATTCTAGCTCTCAGCTCTCTGCCAAACAAGATCTTGCCCTCCCAGCTTCAGTCTGTCATAACCTAATGACTAACAACATTGGAGCATCTAGAATGTGGCAGAAGAAGTTCTTTTCAGCAGCCAACAGGTAATCCTTCATTATGCCAGCAGCAGGACGTGGAGCATGGCCCCATGCATCCTGGCTGCTCCTGCTAGTTCTGCACAGGAGATGTGGGGACAGGTGAGGACAACCAGCATGGCAGAGACTCTGGTCATCCAGTGGGGGTCTTTTCTCTCTTGTGGGTTGCTGTCAGTGCTCACCTGAGTGTTCACTGTTGTGCTAAAAACAAGGACTCATCATTTGTCTTGCTGTAACGGTAATGAAGTGTCCTGATAGCAGTTGGACTTCAACATCTCATCTGTTTTAAAAGAAGTAGAAAAATCTCCAGTGCAGTCTCCTTTTCCTTGAAGGGGAGAAGTAATTCAACTAGAGTCCTCTCAGGAGCCAAGTATGAGAAGTCAATTCTGAGTTGTGCTAATCAGGAAGGAGAACTCATCTGTCTGCCTCTGGTCACTTCCCTGCTTACATGGCATAGTCTGGTACCGACTACATAAGAAGCTTTGGGGTGAGCAAGTGTCAGGAGCAATTAATTCTTTGGCAGGCAGTTGTTATTATTAGGACAAGGAGTGGCCAGACATAGAAGGAAAGCCTTCAGCTGATTTATCTTCTCTACCTTTTCCATCAAAAGTGGTAAGTCACTCAAACCCCAGTGGTGAACTTTCAGGCAATAAGGTTTTGAAATTGCCATCTCTGGGGTTTTTTTCAGTAGGAGACCTTATATTAGATTTGGAGCACAGAGGAATAGCTCAGAGAAAATGTTTGGGAAGCCTTCCCCACTTTAATGCTATCAGGAAGGAGCAGAGTTGTGTGTTAAGCTGGTAACATAATAATACATGGGCTGAGTTAAACCCACTTCAGACTTTTTTTCCTCAAACTTAATTGATGGAAACAGCCACTTTTAGGCTTGATTTATTACCTTAGCAGAGTTATTCCAGGATGGCTGCAATGCAACTGTGGGTGTTCTAAACACACCCACGCAGCCAGAGAATCAGGAAGGATGCACTTAAAATCCTTTATCTAGTAACATCTTTAGCAGCTTTTTGTGAAGGTTTAGTATTGTAATGGAAATGTGCTTTTTGGCTAGCTGAAGAGCTCCTCTGTGAAACTGCTAGGGTTTGGATGTAGAAATATGTACATTTGGAGCTGACTGGGGATGAGCTCTGAGCAGCTGCATACTCTGTAAATACACCTTTCAACTTTGTAACCTCCCACTACAGTTAAAATAATATCTAAAATCTCAGACATCACTAATGGGCAACCTGAGCAACAACAATGAGCAACCTGACCTAGTTCCAGGTGTTCCTGCTCACTGGACTACATGACCTCTGAAGGTCCCTTCCAACTCTTACCATTCTATCATTCTATTCTATGACTCTGGATCTTCACAGGAGTGTCCTTCCCACCTCCCATGTCCAGGCAGAGCTTCCTCCTGTCAGGAATACTTCTGCTTAGGTCCTGACTCTCTATTTTAGCAACTGCTGATTGTCACAGTTCTTAACCAGGTTCCCTCTGGCCATCAGTGGACATTCCTGAGGGATTCTTTCTAAGTGACACAAAGCCAAGTTTTGTTTTCCTAAAGAGTTTCAGCACTGAGCTGCTGAGGGTGAGTCTTGGATTGGGAAACAGGCTCAGACTCCTGCAGGTGCTAGCGCAGCCTGTGATGTTTGTGCCTGAAATGAGCTCTCTGGCTGGCTCCTGGTTGTAAATGCTTTCAGCATGGCTCCTTCTGCTGTCTGGTATTTAGCCTGAACCTTAATCTTTCCCTGCATTTTGTCAGCGTTGCTAACAATCGTGATCCTATCCCAGGCATCCCAACCTCTCGCTTTTGTTGGGCCATGGAAATCGTCTGTAACTCAAACAGCAACCAGGATCAGAGCTCTGGAGGCTTGCAGCTAATAACAAAAGTGAAACCCTGCTCTTTGTGAGCTAAATAGAAGCAGACAAGACAAGACAGAAATCAGCTTCTACAGGCAGCAGAAGGAAAGGAGGTCCCGGTGTGTTTTTCCTCGTGCTGATTACTCTCACCACCGGGCATTGCTGTATGTAAATAGGCTGCGAGTTGCAGCCTTGTGCTGGGAAGAGGCAGTCCTAGGCCAGCTGATTTCCTCCAGCGGTCATGCTTCATTAGCACACGAGGGGCTGAGGCTCCAGGAGCTGCGTGAGCAGAATGCTCAGCTGCTGGCTCCGGGAAATGCTCTGTCTGACAGGGAGGTAACGCGGTGCCAGTGATTCTGCCGAGCTTCCAGGGTCAGAGCATGTTTCCTGACGAGGTATCATCACTATTTATTGCCCACCTTATAGTTGAGTGACTCACAGGTATGTTGAGTAGTAAATAATGAGGGTTGGAGGATTTCCTTTGTGTTATGTTTCCTTTCTCTGTTCCATAGCTTACTGTTTGTAGCTGCAGTTGGTATCAAGAATTTGGAAACTTGATGGTAAAATGGCTTTTGGAACAACCCCAAGTGTAGGGAATCTGATTTTTGCTCTGTAATTTGGATTTCACTGCTGAAGCTATGGCATAGGGGCCAGCTTTGGATGGCAGTGAACTGAATGGGAAGAGAAGTGATGGTCACCGGGTGCTTCTCAGGCTCTAGAACAAAGCCTGATGAGTTTGATTTGATAGGTGGGTATTTTTGTGCTCTGGAGCTGGTGGGACTGGTGCTTATAGGCTAACACTCACTCTCCAGCCATGCTAAAAGCATGTGAACAGACTTGCTGGGCCTAAGCAGACGAAATAGGTTAAGGAATTATATATGCTTATTGCCTGTTCCCTCCACTATCTGACAGAGGAGTGTGCTGTTGGTGAGCAGTTTCTGAGACTGAAGTTAGCTCACAGGTCTCTGTGTGGACCTGGAACTGTAGACATGTCTCATGGAGGTCACTGTTACCCCTGGTGATAACTGGAAGCTGGAGGATTCAGGCTGTGTCAGCAAGAGACACCTGAAGAAGTTAAGACAGACCAATGGGAAATACAAAGTCATGCATAAATTAAGAAGTATTAAACTCTTCTTGAGTGAAAGAATGTACATTAAAGTGGCCTTGGTTTGCTATAGATTAATTAACCTTGGGAGGTATGAGGCTTAATTAAGCTACAGTGAGTTAAAGCCACTTTATTCTTGCTAGAGATCCTTCATGAGGGAGCTTTTTAACATGATGCACATCAACTTTGTACCTTGTATGAGTTTGCCTTAGCTGTCAGTGTCTCTTAGTGAGGTTTTGGACACATTGAAATCTGAGGACTTCTCTTACCCTTTGGAATCCTGATTCTAATTTTAGGAGAAACAGAATGGACAGAGTGAGCTTAAGATAAAAGAGCATAATGCATGCACAGAAAATGTACATGCAAGGGCTGCGTGGCAGACTCTGCAGGGGGGGGCTCAGTCTAGATCCGAGCAGCTTTTAAACAGAGGTAATGAAATGGAATGATACAGCTGAAGAAACAGAGAACACAGGAGTGAGATGGGGTTACTAAAATCCATATGCTGCCTTTGAGTCTTGCTGCAGGATTGTGGTGCTGGAATCAGGAGTTTTACAAACCTGGGTTCAAATTCCTGTTTGTTTATGGAAAAGCATTTTGATGTATTTCCCTGAAATGATTTTTCTTCTTTTTTTTCTTTTCAGTAACTGCCCTTCATTTTTGGCTGCTGCTCTAGCTAGAGCAACTTCAGATGAAGTCCTGCAGAGTGATCTCTCAGCTCTCTACTTACCCAAGCACGCGGACAGCGCGGACGGGATCATCCGTAAGTGCCTCTGCCTCTGCTGATCCAGTCTGGATGCTGTGGGCCTCTCACTGCCACTCCAGACTGGAACACTGCAGAGGATTCCTAGAGTTTAGTGATCCATCCAGTCTGATCACTTGAATCATGCTGGATTCCCCTTACATTAGCTCCTTCTGCAAGCCAACTAAACCAAACTGGGCTGGGTTTGTTGTCAAGGAATAAGCCATGTTTGTGCACAAAGGTTAATGGAGAATTCACCACCACTTCTGACAGAGCTAGAAAGCCAGAGCTTTCTCATCCTGGAGTGTTGTCTAGTTACAGCTTCTACTGTTGAATTCTTTCTCTGTTTTTAAATGCTTTGCTCTGGTTGTAGTTGCACTTTATCAAGTCTTTGCTCCTTAAGACCAGGTGGAAATTACTCCTTCCTTTGAAGCACAGCTTCCTAAGACTGTATCTGGTGGCCCTGAACTTCTTTAGAAGCACTTTAGACTATGTGAACCTGCTGCTTGCTGGCAAGTGTCAGTTGTTCTCCTTCATCCTTAGAGCACAGTTGAATATATGTGGCAAGAGAGAATTTAATTCTAAATTACTCCAGTCAGGACAGCTTTTAGCATGGCTTTTGCCAGGCACTGTAAATTGTTTCAGGATTCTTCTGACCTAAAGAACCTTGACAAATGTTCTGGGGTGCTCAGTGAAGAACAATGTTTCCCACAGATATGGAGAGGAATGCTGTCATTTGATCTTGAAAATACAGCCACCAAAACACTTTGTCCCTCCCTCTTGATTCTATGAGTCTATAAAAAAGGCAATGGTTCTAGGGATGAGGAGGATTTCTAAGTCTGGCTCTTGAAACAGGAAGAGTCTGCTGTGTTTCTCAGAGGCCTTTGGAAACCTGAGAAACAGAAGGACATCCTCTGGATTCCCTTCATGTAGGTGCTGCTGCCTCCTTCTGCTGAGCAGGTAAATGGAATAGATTTGTTTTGCTCTGGCTGAGCAGCCTTCATTAATTTCAAATTGAGATCTCTGAGACTTGCATAAATATCTGAGTCTCCAAGGAAATGTTGACTAAGCTTCCACACAGAATATCTACAGACTTCAACAAAAAAAAACCCCAAACCAGCCAAAGCCACCACAAGCCCCTCACACCTAGAGAAATTGCCATTTACATATGTCTAAATCTGTAATCCACAGATGCAAACATCAGTTGGTATGGCTCCAGGCTACAGCAGGCACTAAAAACATGCCTCCAGCTACAGAGTGTTGAGGTGGATGGTCATGGTGAAGTATTGAAAAGATGCCTCCACAGATGCAGTGTGTAGTGTGAAAACAGGAGGATAAAGGGGAAGAGGAAGAGCAAGAACATCTTCTGGACCATAGCAAAGCAATGGCTTCATATGAATACTGCAGTTTAGAATCACATACCTTAAATGATGATTTTCTAGCTCAAGTGATGCAAGGTTTGGCTAAGAAAACCATAAGAAAAGTAGAGGGATTCGTGCAGGACTGGAGGAGATTTCATTGCAAAAGGTCAGCAGCTCCACTGCAGCTAACTCTCTTAGTAGGAGTCCTTTGAGAAACCTGGGCTGGTTACTTAGAAGAGAGCTGTGACTCATGAATGCCCTAATGGTACCACACAGGGAGACTCTCATGCTTTGGAAGAAAACAAAGGGAACTGCAGCAGGAGATGAAAATGAGATGGCTACATCTTGAAGTTTTGTGCTTAGAGTTCACTCTTTATCCTAATGATGTTTGAGCTGCTGCAGAATGTGAAATGAAGCTGAATTTAGCTGGCTGGGTTGGAGATCCAATTCCAGGTTGTTTTTTCATAGGAACCCAGCAAGATTTTTACTCTGTCTAACACAAGGAGACATTTACCTGATTTGCCTCAAGTTTGAATTTGCTAGAAGAAAAAAAAAACCCAAACCTATTCCAAATACCCTTAGTGACACCTTTCACTCTGTGAATTGCAATATGACAAATCAGATTGCATACTTAGGGAGGGAAAAAACAGTTACTGATGTGCTAGGGGGAAGAAAATTAGAAGCCTCATGGAAGAAGAATGCTTATCTTAAAAGAAGGAAAACTGGTTTGAGTCCATGAATGTAGGAGTGCAAGAATATGGTCCTGTTACATTCAGGGTGACCATGTGTCTTTGGATATCAAGAACTGAACTGATGAGACACAGGCCATGACTGATTCTTCTCTTCCAGTTGCACTGGAGAGGAACAAGAGAGCTTCCAGCAGAACTGGTAGACATTTGATTCTGTTGTGAAGGTGAAGAACATTTAGTTTTCATCTTTGTGGAGGAAGGTATTCACATGGGAGCTCTGCATTGTTAAGGAACCACCAGAGGAGGCTGGATAGTAGGACCAGGCTACATGATGGAGGTATCTAAAATATCCAGCAGACTTCACAAAGCAAATCACCAAATCCCATTACCCATTCTTTCCAGGTAGTAGGAGATGGGATTACTATAGCCAAGACAAAAAGAGGTCATTGACTAGTCAGAAACTGGAGCTCTTTGATAAGGAAAACCTTGGTGATTGGCTTGATGACACATCTACAAACCTCTTGTCACATTGTTCCTAATTCTCAAGAAAGCTCTAAAATTTAGGTACTAAAAAGGAAAATCTGGTTCCTTTCAACCCTGGTTTTGCCCTAAAAGAAGTCAGTTGCCTTTGGGAACAATGATGCCTGGGCTGGATTTCCCATTAGCTGTGGTACAATTAGGTGCTACTTCCAGTACTAGGGAGTTTGGAGCAGCAGGAGGGAAATGAGATTCTCCATGACACAACCACAGTGACAGCTGAGTCAGCTCTGGCTCAGTGCTGCACCATTAACAATGGATGAGTAATGTACAGCTGTGAGGGGGTGGTTTAGCTGCTGGGGGCCTTTCTCCTCTCTTAACCTCAAGAGCAGTTACTAATGGTGCTGACACTATGTGCACTCCCTGCTGGGGAAGGGTGTTTGGATCTCAGCACAGCCCCTGGGTTCTCTTCCCCTACTCTGAAGTGTAACAGCCATGTGGCACTGGCATGTACACCTTTTCCCTTCTTATATGCCCAGTAGGAGGGACATGGAAGAAAAACATCCTTTGGACATGTCCAGCTTTATCTAGTCCTTCTTTTAATAGATCACCCAGCAAAGAGAGCTCTGGTGGCACTGGTGAGAGCAGTGTGTGTGTTGTGTTACTCCAGCAGTGCTGGAATCACCCAGGCATTTGATTTCCATCACTTGTTTTTAAAGCTGTGTGATCAAGAAGCTAAAACACCTCCTTTTGATTGTGTAGATAGCTTATTTCCAGCTTAATGGCTGCTCCTGCAGAGCAAGCTTGAACCAACTCCTAATCAGCAGAGCTGGGAATAGATCTTGTTCCTAAGGTTCCTGCCCCCCTGATCACTACAGCCCACATCTTGTGTAGCCCTAGGAGAGGAATTAGTAAATCCTGCTTTTAGGTTCTTTGCAGACCTTCTGTGAACTGAGAGGTGCAGTAGCTCTCCCCTCTGCTCCCTGTATTTGAGCCATTCCTCTGCCAGGAATGATTGACACTCATGGATTGCTGCTGTTTAGCTTTGAAGATCTCTGGCTTTGGTGAATGATTATGAACAAAGAGATTTTGATGTGTTCAGCTCTGATGCTTACTTCCAGTTTCCTTCCCCTGAAGAACAATTGTCAAGAGCCTGAATTTCCACATTTTAAAATGCCTATTTCTCAGGAGTGACAGCTCAGCATTTTCTCAAATTTAAGACCTTTATTGTTTTCTCATTTGCTCATGCAGATTCCTTTGACACACTGTCTAGTCAGGAACCTGACAATAATGTTCTGAAACTAAAAAGGTACCTGAACGTGCACGCTCCTGCCTGTGTACATCACCCAAACATCTTACAGTACCATTATTCATTTCTGTAGCTCATTTCCCACTGTGTTGCCTCAGTTCTGCACTGAGGTGTGGTTTGGAATAGATAGTTTGGTTGCAAACCCAGGACATCAGTGCTTTTGGTATGTGCCTGTGTCCCCCCTGTGCAGAGCGAGCCAGGGGACCCCGTGCTGGGGGAAATCTTCTTGCTTTTCCTTGTTGTCTGATGCAGCAAATGAGTTCCCCAAAGGCACAGGGCGAGGGGGAGAGTGTTTAAGTTAAAAAGACAAACAAAACAATGAGCTGCTTACTGCTGAATGCTGCTGATGGTGACTTTCCCTTCCTCTTTTCATGCATCAGAGCCCAGCATTTCCCTGCTGACACCCATGGCAAGTGCTGGGCTGAATTGGTTTCCTTTCATCTTTGTAATGTATGCAAGGGGAAAAAAAAATCTCACTTATTAACACTCTTAGCCTTTCATTTGTGGTTTCTGCCTTCCCCAGAGATTGAGACAATGAAGCTAGCCCGCTTAGTGTTCAGCAAACTGCACGAGATCTGCAGCAGCTGGCTGAAAGACTTCCCCCTCCAGCCCAAGCCCCACCGCTACTACGAGACCTCCATCCACGCCATCAAGAACATGCGCCGGAAGATGGAAGACAAACACGTCTGCATCCCTGACTTCAACATGCTCTTCAACCTGGAGGTAAAAAGAGATCATGTGGGAGACAAGTGTATGTGCTAAATACAATTTCCATGCTTGGGGAAAGTAGCCAGACTCCTGCTGTGACAATGGAAAGCTGGAGCTGTGAGGGACATGAGGAGGACTGGCAGTCGGGAGACAACCCTGGTCTTCAGTTAGTTCTCTTGATATTCTCTAACACAGCAGCATTTTCTACCTGGGTTATACAGAATAAAAGCACAATTTTCATAGACTTCTGGTGAAATTTCATCTAACTAACCAAACTTTGTATCTGTCCCATCCTGATGTAGCCACACATGCAGTTGGCTGAAGGGCTGACCTGCTGTCATGCAGACAGCAGCCCTACTTTTGTGAGTGGCAACTGATGTGTTGTACTACCCTGTGATAAATCAAGGTGGGAGCCTCTCTTTGGCTGAAGATGCCCAGGTGTAGAAGAGGATTGTCAATGGAAGTGAGGAAGGGCTTAACCTGAGTTCATCGCTGAAGCCAGTTGCCTACAGGGCTGGGCCTATACTGCTTTTCAGCCCTTTCTCTTGGGAGGAAGAAGCCAAAAGCAAGAATAGGGAAAGAAGGTTATAAAAAACTAAAAAGAAAAGCAAATGGGAAAACTCATGTGAGAATGGGGTGCAGGTCACACGAGAATCTAGCAAGTGGGGCCAGGCTTCCCTCCATTAATTTCTTTCTGTGGCCATTAGTCAAACACTTAATGCTTGCTCTTCCTTCAGAGATAAAACTGGACACTGAAGAATGGCAAACCGAAAAGTGGCAAGAATTTTACCTTTACATCATACTGCTGTAAATTGATTATTACATCCTGTCACTTTAATAATCATCTTCTGCCCCATCCACATTCTTGCCTTTTAATGATATTCATGCAAACAGAGGCAAATGTTTCCTTTGCCTGTCAGTTGTCAGCTTTCTTATTCCACTTTCTGTTGGAGCCTATTACTTAAAAAATTACAATGCACAAATATTCTAGTCACTGTGATGGCTGTCAAGGTTGAACTGGCACTGACAGTGGGTTGGTGTGTTCTGTGTGTGAAGAGGCACAGGAGCTGCTGTCTCCAGGAACAGAATTGTTTCTCTGTGTGAACAGATAAGGGGAAGCTGAGAAAACTGACTGGAAGATGAGTGATTTTGCTGTATTTGATTTGTGAATGTAATCACAATTATCTGATGAGAGAGTACATGCAGGGTTTTTTCTGTTTTAAAAGCAGGTATCTAAGGGGATGTGGATGAGATTAAGAAATAAAAAAGATTGGAAGCAGAAGCATCACACTTGAACTGCACTGGCATTTTATCCCTAGTGGATGCCAGCCTTGATGGAGACTTCATGCAAACTGTATTGGATGTTCTTCTCTCTCTGTGATTTTTTGCAGTCACAAACTCCTGCACAAGTTGATGAGAGTGGCACTTTCTATTTGAGTTGAGTGACTGAATTGTAACAAATGGGACATAAGGAGCACTGAGGGAGCCACATGAGTGATCCTTGCAGGGCATCTCTTGCGGTTTGCAGCTAGAATTCATCAGCAATGAGGTGGAAATTTCCCACTGATGCAAGTAAAGATGGTCTGAGCAGTTTGTTTCTTTCCAGTGGAAACTTTGCCTCTAAGTGCAATGTAACGAGGACACCACAGATCTGAAGTTCACAAGTTTGAAGACAATCCAGTTAGCTGTTTGCATTGCTTTCTCCTGAGCTGTTTTTCTCCGTGTGTTTCCATTGACAGGACCAAGAAGAGCAAGCTTATTTTGCAGTGTTCGATGGTCATGGGGGAGTGGATGCTGCCATCTATGCCTCCATCCATCTCCATGTGAACATGGTCCATCAGGAGACGTTTCCCCACGACCCAGCAGAAGCGCTGTGCCGAGCTTTCCGGGTGACCGATGAGCGCTTTGTCCAGAAGGCAGCCAGAGAGGTGATTGGGTTCCCTGGGCTTGGCTCTGCAAGTGTTCCTCTCTAAGTTGTGTCTTTGTCAGCAGAGGTGCTCCAAGTGCTGGGGCTGGGCACAGGCCAGGGGTCAGCACAGAGCCATGTGTGCACAGTCCCTAGAGCTGGGTCCACTGGGTAGGCTGCTCCACAAGGGTATCAGCCTCCACTTCTCACCCCATCTCCTTCATTTAGAAAGATGCTGCTGCTACTCTTACCTTCACATGCTAACTAGGTTTAGTCCTTGGGGTGGTTTGGTTTTTTTCTTTTGTCTCTACAACAGATGTTTTCTTAGCTCCAGAAAGCAGAAATAAATGGATAACTGACTTGGAGGTCTCACAAACTTATGCAAGGGCTGAGTTAACTCAAGATGCTTACAAATAAACCTTGCCCTAAGACCATTACCTTGGGTGCGTTTGTCTCAACAGAGAAGGAAACTGACCGAGGCAGCAGCACAGCTAATCACTAGCAGAGCCCAGCTTCTGAAATGCGATTCCAAGGCAAGGGGAGTCACAGGGTACAATCAATCACTTATGTTCGGCCAGGTTGGCTCTGAGGGACTGTTACTGAACACTCATAGCCATAAGGAAAGCACTGCCTGTTCCTCCCTGGGAACAAACAGGCTTTGTAGTGGAGTATCAGCAAGTTCTGTCCTTGAGTAAAGCAAGAAAATGCTTTGAAATGGTTCTTATTTGCCCATTTAAAAATAAGGGCATTTTTTTTTTTGCACCCTCTCCAGAGTCTGCGCTGTGGAACCACTGGGGTGGTGACGTTCATCCGAGGAAACATGCTGCATGTGGCTTGGCTTGGGGACTCCCAGGTGATGCTTGTGAGGAGAGGCCAAGCTGTGGAACTGATGAAACCCCACAAACCAGATCGAGAGGTGAGAACAGCCTGGTCTGAATACACCCAGGCAGTGCTTACCTGTGAAGCTGACAGGTATTGGCTTTATGTGGGTGGGAGGAGGGACACCAAGGGGTTGCCTTGCCAGTGTCTCTTGGAGCAGCAGCAGAGGATGTTCCAGTAAGCCTGGTTTGTCTGGAAGCTGGTATGGCTGTGTGTGCAAATCCTCTGTTCTCATCTGGTGGGGCCTGCAGCCTCCACTGTGCTGTGTTTGTGGAAACACCAAATATTTATGGAGGTGTTCAGAGTGCCGTGGCAGTACTGAATGCTCTGTCCAAACAAGTCCTCTGTTGCCTTGCTGTTTAGGATGAGAAGAAGCGCATCGAGGCACTCGGAGGCTGTGTGGTCTGGTTTGGAGCCTGGAGGGTGAATGGGAGCCTGTCAGTCTCCAGAGCTATTGGTAAGAGTGGGCTTTAACTCTTCCTTCAGGCTTGTTTTTCTTTTTAATTAAAACTATCATTTTCTAGGGATCAAAATCTGAAATACAGCTGAAGATAGACCTGTGAGTGATAACCTTTATTCTTTTCCTCTACAGTTTGAGGGAATAATTTCCAAATAATTGCTTTAACTTGGGGTAAGAGTCATTGGCTCCATGCTGTGTTAATAAAAGGGCTTCCAGATGCTGTGGCTGCAAACCCACTGTGTTGTGTGTCTGTGTTGTTCTTCCACAGGGGATGCTGAGCACAAGCCATATATCTGTGGAGATGCAGACTCTGCCTCCACTGTACTAGATGGCTCTGAAGACTACCTCATTTTAGCCTGCGAT
The DNA here is from genome assembly GCA_013399015.1 of Galbula dea. Classification (NCBI taxonomy): domain Eukaryota; kingdom Metazoa; phylum Chordata; class Aves; order Piciformes; family Galbulidae; genus Galbula; species Galbula dea. The sequence continues at coordinate 92,931 of VWZX01007387.1, forward strand.
GGCTTTTACGACACGGTCAATCCCGATGAGGCAGTCAAAGTGGTGGCTGACCATCTAAAGGAGAATAATGGTGACAGCAGCATGGTAGCACATAAATTAGTGGCATCTGCTCGGGATGCTGGTTCCAGCGACAACATCACTGTCATTGTGGTGTTTCTCAGGGACATGAACGCACCGGTCAGTGTTAGTGAGGAATCGGACTGGACAGAGAACTCTTTCCAAGGTGGGCAAGAAGACAGTGGGGAAGATAAGGAAAACCATGGAGACTGCAAACGACCGTGGCCTCAGCACCAGTGCTCAGCACCTGCAGACCTGGGGTATGAAGGACGAGTGGATTCCTTCACCGACAGAACTAGCTTAAGCATAGGGTCCAGCATTAACCTGTTCGATGATGAAGGCTATTTAGACCTGACAAAACCAGAAATGAGTACATCTCAGAGTGCCAAATGTCTGCCACCAGTTCAAGTCTTTAGTCCTGGCATACCAAAGAGTGCAAATTTGATCAACGGCTTAACAGTGAAGAAGGAATCACCGGAGTGCACCACATCACCGATCCGTGGACAGAGCGATCCCAGGGAGTACAGCGCTCCTCTAGGTTTGGGTGCTGCAGGGCCAAGCACCTACAGGGTGAAGGGTTTATCCCCCATCCTCTTTGGGCTGGAAGAGGAACTCTTCAAATCCTTGGGAAAACGAGCTGCGTCCTTTCACTTCCGGCTCTGTAACGGGAAGAGGCGACGAGGAGCCAGGCTCAAACCAAAGTTTCACACAAGCCTCTTGGCTCATGAGCCTTCCCATATAGAAGGGTCAAGTCTGTCCTTCCCTGTCCGGGGCCGCGGTAGCATGAGGTTGTCAGTTGGACACTCCCCGTGGCGGAGGCTGGCTGGTCGTAGCGCTTACAGCGAGAGCATGTTTTTGATGCGAAGACAAAGTAATTGTATATCAGAGTCATCCCTCCATCGATGCTGTAAAATGTAACCATCTCCCTCGTGTTCCCCTGCCAGACTCCCAGAGTAGCCATTCCCCAAATTAAACCTGGCATCATCAGAAAGCGGAAACAGGTGGGCACTGCCAAACTGTCCCCCAGTCCTCTCCCAAAGCCCCAACCACGTGTATGTAAATAGATCTAGGAATTAACAAATGTAGTGGTTTCAATCTATTAATAATAAAGTTTGCTGGTGGTGCCACCCTGAGCAATGCCACAGCCACCTGGCCACCTGCACACACAACTATCTAGCCACATTCACCGGTGAAAGCCCAAACAGCTGGTTCACGTGGATGGGCACCGCTAGAGAACAGTCTTTGAAACACAGAAAGCTGAACCTGCCTGAGGTATGTCTGTGGAGCAATACAGAAAGAAAGATTCTGGTGTAGAACTGCCATATTTTTTAAGAGGGAAGGGAAGTTTCCGCAGAAGCTGAGGTGTAGAGGTTTTGTGTTCTGCTTTCTGTTTCTTTCAGGCAAGCATTAAAAGATGAATTAGAAAATGACATCATCCACTTTTGCAGGTAGATGACTAAAAGCCATACAGGGTTTTAACCAGGTAACTTAGGAAGGGACAAACAAAGCACCTGCTACTCTGGCTGCGGTACAGGCTCATCATTTGCCTATTTTTTTTTTTCCACGTCACATAAAATGTGGACTAGGAAGAAACCTGGGTTTTGTTTCAAAAGAATCCCTTCCTCTGGCTAGAGGTGCAGTGTAGGGAATTTCGTACCTTTCTGGTGCTTTTAGTGGCATTTTCCTCATTTGTCAGTTGTTCTCTATTAGTTTAATTGAACATGATTGTGCTTAATGCTTTGAGCCAACCTCTTTCCACCGTTAACTTCATCTCAGGTCTTAAAAGAAACCAATCAGTGGAGCTGTTCTGTACGATGCTACTGTCACTCAACCAAACCAGAGAACTGCTTGCGAGAGATAACGAGCAACCTGACGAGCTGTTTGTTTTGGGAATGCTTTCTAGGTGGCAAAGGCATCACTTAATGCAAAGTTTGGAGCAGGAAGGAGGTGGGAGGATGCTGTGTCTACAAGGAGCATTACTGCTGCAGTTTGGTGTTTTCCAGCCTGTGCAGAATGGCTGCCAGGCTGCTGAACAGTCCAGCGTGGATGGGGATGAGCAGGGGCTGTGCTTGGGGTTTAGTGGAGAGAGTAAAACTCGAGGAGAGGCCAGAGCTCTGCTTCAGATAAACCTGGCTTCCGAGAGGGAAGTGAGGAATGTCAGTTGCCCTTATTTCCCTAAGCAGAGCACTGTTAGCAGAGGGGGAAGCAAACAGGACCCCCACCAGCTCGTTCCTTCCCTTGAGGTCATGCTAAATCCGTTGGGGAGCAGTGAATTGGGACATAAGGAAGCAGACAATGCCTGTCAGCTCCACTAAATACACATCCTCTTACTACTCTTTGTTACAGTAAGGTATTTGGAGGAGTATGAATCAAGCCTTCATAGGCATTTCTTGTACAAGTCATATCATTTTAGCAGTAACAATTGAATAATAGTATTACCATTTAGCTAGAATTTGCAAAGTATTTTAATATTAAGTAGTCAGGCGATTATTCAAGGCAACAAGATGGCAAGGTCTGAATTCTGCCAATTTCTGCTGCTTCTGTCTTTGATGCACTATTTTTAAAAGCAATCTGTGGAATAGCAAAAGGTATTGTCAGTAACCAAGAGCTGGAGCGTGGCTTTAGATTCCTTTGATCTTTTTCAGACTCCTTTTTTTAATCTTATGGGATCATTGGCTCTTATCTGTCATCTTATTAAGCCTTAGCTGTTGTCAACGTTCTCTTTAGCTGCAGCATATGTTCCAAGTCAGATTTACTGAGAAAATGTTGAGAAACTATGAAATGGTAAAATATGCAACTCTGGGGCATCTCTGTGGTGCCTTTTGTTTTAAATGGTTCACAGTAACAATGACACATCTAAAGTCCATCTTGTAGCTGACTGGCGTGCTTTGGAGAGAAAGGTGGTGCAAGTGCAATTCTTTGTGTGAGTAAAGGAGAATGACAAGTGGTTGTGGATGGTAAAACTTCTTCCCAGTCTGCAGGAGCAGTTGAAAAGCACTGGACTGCATGTGTACTGGTTAGGGAAGCAGCTAGCTTTTCTTAGGTGTGGATTGATACATGGTAATTCTGCAACTCCTACCATTTCTCTTACTAGGGCAAACAAAAACACTCTAACCATCGTAGTTCCAGTGTGGTAAAACCATTGTATAGCTAGCAAGTAAGTGTTCATTTCTTCACTAAATGCATATTTATAGAGTAGATAGGAACCATTTGTAAGGTAAGTCCTTTAAAGTTCTATAATATTAAAGTAGTGGTTATTGGTCTGATATATGCTGCTCTTGATCCTACACACTAGACAAAAAAGCAGTGCTTGTGAAATGCAGTGTTTTCTCTTAATGCCACTGGTGATAGGAAGTAGTTCTCTTCAGTTCAGAATCCTGTGCCCTTATTTGCTGCTTGCTAACGTAAGCAATAATCCCTCTCTAATGGTATCTAAGTGTTCTGTATCTCGTACTTTTGATTGTCTTATCTGGTGACAATGTAAAAATATTAGGCTAATATAAAAGTATCTAATTGTATTTATTAACTGTTGATACTGAGATTCAGTCTGTGACCTGTGTTTTGTATTTTGATTGTGTATCTTAGTGGTGGTGAAATTTGTATACTGAATCTTTCCAATAAAGAGCTGAAGTATCCCTGTTCCGCGTTAACACAACCCGCATCAGTTTCAGTTGACCTGTTTGCAGACTAGGAGGTAGGTAGTCAAAACATTTCTATTCTTTGAGTTTTGAGTTGTGTTGGTTTTGAGGCAGTTTGGCTGAAGCTGCTCAGAACTCGCTCGTAAAGCTCTTCACTGTGAGTACTGGTGGGATCTGCACGATCCCCACTGCTGGTAGTTTCCTCTGTCCTTTGTAAATGTGCGACTCTGAGGAATGTCCGCGTTGCAGAGAGCAGTATAGCACCAGACCAGGGAGCTCTTAACCCATTTCGATTTGCACTAAAGGTGGGTGGAAACACATGTATATAACTTTTCTTTACCTAGAAGTGCCATCAATTGTCCTTGCAAGTTAACACCATTCAGCATTCGATTGAGGTTGCATTGTAACACGGAAGGACAATGTCAAAAGAGACTTTACCTTACGCCACGTTTATGGTGGTGCATCCTCGTAGAAACTCCACTCTGTTTTTGGAACACTGTGTGTCAGTGAGAAACACGTTGTCCTATGGGCAGATAAGATGAGGCATAACGAGTTCAGTGTTATAGACACGGCTGCTGTAGTTCGGGTCCACTATCTCCTCACTAAATCCTTCCCACCCTGGCAATGTTCTGAGGGAAAAACCATGAGAAAGATTGGTCTAAATTAGGGGCTGGTTTAGCACAACAAGTTAGTCACATAAAGCCATCCAAGGGGATACTGCAGCTTTGTTCATGCCTGTAATTTAGGGCAATCTTTCTTTAATTCATATCCTCTTTGCAACAGGAACTAAACTTTCTTACCCTTGTATCATGTGCAATAAGTAATAATGAAGCATTACCACAACCTCTGACTTAACCGGTCGTCTCCCTTTCCAGCCCTTGCTCATCAGGCGATTGCACTGTACTTGCCAGAGTTAAAGCTAACGAAGAAATAACCAATAACCCCCACCTGGTAGGCTCTAGTCCAACCCTTGTGTCTCACAGTTGCATCCTGTTAGGTTGTTTCTCTCCTTTACTCTTGAAGACATCTTGGAACAAGAGCAGGGGAGGCTGGCTGAGACCACCCTGAGCACTCTCCTCCTGAGCCAGGTGGGGTGGGTCAGGTGCTCCACTGGCTGCTCCTGTTGACCTTTCTGTATTATCTTGTTCATCAAACTAACATGTTCTGTATGAAGTGAATAAATTGAAGCTAACCATTTGTGTTGGGACTTTCCATTGGCAGTCTTGTTCCACAGTTCACATGAGTTTAGTTTTAACCGTGTATTAGTCATCCATATTTTATTTATGAAAGCTGTTTATACAGGAAAAACTGTTGAAGTTTTACCAATATCTTAATAAAACAGTAATTTAAACCACACTTCAGATAGTCTGTTTATTTAACAGCTAACAAAGGTAGCGACCAACATCTGAATTAAGTGTCTTTACTGTGGTGAAAGCATATTTCCTTTGTGTGATGTGTAACCAGAGCATGATCCTCTTCAGCACTGCCCTGCACGGTACCAGTGGAGTTACCCAGGGCTCATCGCAGCCCCACTGTGATCTGCTTTACTCCCAGAAAGGGAAGGGGTTGTTATGACACAGTTACCAGGTAAGTCAGTCCTCCAAGCCTCTTTCCCCATCCCTTGTTTAAAAAGCAGCTGTCTGTAAATATATAGAGAAATAACTTCTGCAGAAGCTCAGCAAAGCATGACGACACCAGCTCCTTTCTTGTCCCTGCAGAGGTTGAACACTAACTCCAGAACAGATCCTGTGGCTAACCAAAATTGTTTCCTTCAGCTTAGGCCTCTTATTAAGAGTAAAGCATCTGTGAGTGCTGAAGAGGCAGAGCTCCGTGATTACTGCTAATTGAGCTGTGTGCAATAATCCCCACGCAGTCCTGTACAACAGTAAACACTGACAACACACCCACCAGAGCGTGCAGCTCAGCACGGGCCACCCTCAGCGCACAGCAGCTGGAGCCATCCCTGCACAAGGCAGCTCAGGGCTGCACCTCCTGCAGACAAAACCAGGCTTGGGTAAAAACTGCCACCTCCTCCTCAATTCCTATCTGAATATAGAAGAGATTTAAGCATTTGGTCTGGCTTCTACAAACAGCTTTTAAAAATCCCTGATGGATTTAAGTGCTTTTCAGTGAGTAAGTGAGGGGAAAAAAGTGACAGGTGTATGGCAGGAAGAAGTCCTCCTAGAAGCAGTCAGGCATTACAGCAACTCAGTACTGAAGAGTGAGTGTACTCCTGCCCCTGACAGATTGTCTCTCCCATTTTACTTCTCTACACACAAACGTTGAAAGCTTCACAGCAGATTTCAACATTCATTTTATTAACAAAGTGCAAACAGTTTTAACCTAGGAGTGGTACAGCACTGACACTGTGGAACGTTCACAGAGAAACACATGTCGGTACAACGCGCCGAGACATGGACAACTACCACTGACACTTAGGCTCTAACCAGGTATTCATTCAGCTTTCATCATAGCTTCACAAGTAGTTTAGCAGCTCAAAAATGCAACTCACAGTGGCAAAAAGTTTGGCAATGTGTTTGGTTGGTCCACACTGAGGAAAATGACTTCTGCAACAGCTATTTCACCCCAGCGCTCACTCCACCACCCCTGGGGGATCTCACACAACCAGTTCATACCATTTAAAAATGAGGACATTCACACACTGATGATTATCCCAATGACAAAATAGGGGACACATCCTGAAACAGAGCTCCAGCACCTTTTGGTGAGGTTTTGTTTTCAGAGCATCTGAGGCTGGCAGAACCAGCAGGAATGCAACCCTTAGCATAAGGCCTTCAAAGGTCATTGTGCTCAGGAACAGGTTTAAGATGACTGTAGAGGAGCCACGTGAGGATGTCTGACAGAATGGAGTGTGCACACAGCCATGAACAGCAGCTTCCGACTAAGCTCCAGTGAATAAATGCACCTCTGCCCAGGGACACGAGCCAGCAGGTCTTCAGGCCCAGAGCCTGGGCTCTATCTGCTCCAAAGAAAGGAAGCTCTCACTGAACACCCTCACACCAGGACAGCTTTAAGGCTTCAAGCCAATACAACCTTGAGTCAAAATTTTACTCCAGGTACTTAAATCCAATCAGAGTTTCCTAGTGACGATTGCCTCAGCATGCAAACCTCAGGCAGCCCTCCCTGGGCACTGTGTAATGACATCTACAGACTGGCTTTAGCAGCCTGCAGCACCTTGGACTGCAGAACCACTATCCTGTCTGCTCACAAGGAGATGAACATTGTCTCTGATTGCTGCAGCTCAAGGAGCAGTACGGGAAAGAGGCAACCTCAGGGCTGCAGCCGCTGCCCAGGCTGGCTAAGGCCAACAGTTACAATTACCTGGTGCTGTCTTCTTCAGCAACAAAGCTGAGATCATCAGGACCAACTTGCTCACCCTCTGGGAACACTGAGCACCGCTCTGAGACTGAAACCAAAGAAAAACCCAGTAGCATTTACCAGCTGAGCCATCGGAACACAGCCACTTAACATTCTATCACCTGCAAAAGGCCCTGCTGTACTTCATCCCTCATATACTGGTAAATGATGTGCTCAACCCAGAGCAAAGACTGCCACAGGGCTTTTAATTTGAGGTATATCTAAGTCAAGCACAGGTATGAGCAACGTTTTGATTTCTGTGAGGTTTTGGTGCCTGCTGCAGACATACAGCAAAAGCAGCAAACTCCAATTCACAGAAACCCAGAATCCCAGCATGGTTAGGGTTGGAAGGAACCTTTGGAGATCATCTAGTCCAACCTCCCTGCTTTAGAAGGGTCACCCACAGCAGGTTACCCAGGATCAATGTCCTCCAGAGAAGGACACTCTACAACCTCTCTGGACAGCCTGGTCCATGGCTCTGGCACCCTCACAGGAAAGAATTTTTTTCCTCCTGTTCAACTGGAACCTCCTGGGGTCCAGTTTGTGCCCATTCCCCCTTTTTCCTGAGCAGAGCTGTTAGGCCACACTGCTAGTGCCACATGGGATGCTTATTCAGGCCAAGAGTCCACTACACTGAACATCAGCTGCCACCTTACAGCTTTTAATTTGATGAGAAAGTTAAAGCTTTTCAAGGAAACAGGAGTTTTTGATACTACACTGAAGTGCTTGAAGCACACTCCTGCCAATTAAGATGCAAAGCCACAACTGAAGCAGTGGTTACCTCCCTGAAGTCAGCTACTGGCAATGCTGATCCTGGTACACAGGGAGTCCCAATTCAGAAGAACAAGAACTGTGGGTTTTCCAGCATTGCCCCAGGAGAGTCACCTAAACTGACTTCTCAAGGCTAGGAAGAGTTCCCCTCTTCTGTTTTGATCTGATTTCAATTAGGATCCCAAGAGAGGAGTTCCAAATCTTAATTGACACTTGTTTGAGCTTTAATACCTTTTTGGCACCACCAGGGATCTCTGCTCTTGCAGCATTCCCATCAGAGGAGCACAGCCACAAAGGCGTGGCGTGTTTGGGAAGTGGCCTCACACAGGCAGCCCTACCTTCACCAGAGGACTGCACAGAGAAGGTGTGGTTAAACCCCTCCGAGGCAGAGGTGGCATCCTCCTGCTCTTCATTTTCTGTGTCACATTCAATGTCACTGTCACTGCTCATTCCTGGTAGAAGATGAAGGACATGCTTCTGACATACTCCAGCTGCAAAAGAACCCCAGAAATACAAACACCACAAGGCAAAAATGATGTCAGTAAGATCTAGGTAGCTGGAGGACTCAACTTTTTCACACTTAAGTTACCAGTATCAAATACCAAGAGCTAGCAGGAGAACACGAGTGTGCTCAGAGCTGAACACATTTACCAGAGCACTAGGAATGTGACAGAACAGTGGGTATATACTGGCTTGGAGAACAGCCTGGCTCTGCTGTGCAGCTCAACTTAAGAGAAGCAGTTCCAGCATGTCACCAGCTGAGTGCAGACTCGGGCGCCCACAGCTCCTTCCTGTCTGAGCCACAGTCCCCTGCCAGCTGCTCAGTCTACCTCTATGATTAGGAGAGGAAATAAATGTTGGCTTTTTAGCAGTTAGGAGGTAGTAGGACCCACGGAGCAGATGTACCTATCAGAGCCTCCAAGCAGCAATACTCTGCTGAGGTCTTGCACACAGATCAGGCTCTTCCTACCAAAAAGGACCACAGCTGCTGATAACCAAGTTGGCTTCTATTGTTTTGCCAGACCCTGGGTGTGCACTGACAGCAGTCAAAACTTGCCCTTTTGTAGGTGACACAGGGGGTTTGGCCTGTTCTTTTACTTCTGAAGAGCTGATGCTCACTGCTAAGCAAAAGCATGCAGCTAAGTGAAATGCCAACTCTACTGCAGGTTTTCCCTCTGAAATGAAAAAAAAACCCACCTAAAAAAGGGTAATATTTGTTTCTTGGGGTTTTTAACAATGAAGCATTTCAGTTTTTAACACACTTTCCTATTAGGCTCTCTGCTGTAAGAGGAGAGCTGCAGGAGCACATCACCATCACGCTGCAGTGACTAAGAGCAGAAACTCAGTTCTGTCACTGAGAGACCTTCTGTAAATGCCAACTCCTACACAATATTGCACGCTGCAGATAGAGATGGATGCTGGCACCTTAATATAGGCTTTGCGCTACAATTCAGGCATTGAAATTCAAATGAGTGCAGGGGTGGAAGGCAGGAGAGTTTTAGCAAGATAAGAAAAACTCTTCTATGTGGACTTTCAAAAAAAAATAAAAAAGGCAGCAATCTTTTCCAGCATGGAAAAGATGCAGGAAGGGAGGAGGAAAAGTTTCCTGCAAGTCTCTAAGGAAACTGGCTTACGTACAACACCTGACACGAAGGGGCTGCTAGAGAGACTCTGGCGTAGATGTGGAGGTAGTTACCAGAGTGGTTTGTCCCTGAAGGCAGAAGACTTAAAAGCCAAGGTCACTGTTTTAATTGGATAAGAAATGATTTTTAATGTCATGCAGCTGAACACCAAAGCAAAGACATGAGAACATATCAAGAGCTGCAAAAAGCAACCAGTATTCCAGAGCAATAGATGGCACCATGTAACCTTATCTGCTGGGTCTTCACCTTCCTGCTGCACTGTAACATTGCTATTCCTCCAGACAGCAATGATACAGATGTTCTCTCCTCATTCAGATTTAGACTATAGCTGCCAAATGTCAAGCAAAGTTCAACATCCATGAAAACAGGTTTGGGGTTTTTTTCCTTTTTTCTTTTTCTCTCCTTTCCTCTTTTTCTTTTCCCTTCAAGCTATTTCCATTACAGAAATGGATCATCACAGACTGGAGTGTTGTCATGCTGCATTTCCCCCCCACAACATCCAGTTTACCTTCCTCGGGCCCTGCAGAAGCTCCTTCAGAAAGCACACCCTGCAGTTCACCAGGTTCAGAGTTGTTTTCCAGACCACCTGACTGTCCTCCTTCTGTACAACATCCTTTAGGATTGGATCTTAAGACAGAATTTAGGAGAAACAGAAAAACTCCCATGAGAAATTCAGCTTTAAATCCAGCTATGGAAACACATCTTTGTGGTGCCACATCTAGTTTTACTCATTGTTAAAAGTCTCTTACATATCCACTTAAGCTTTCAGCTTCGATTGATTTAGAAATACTTCAAACCTTACAAAAATAAACCTGGAAAAGTTTACAACTAGGATTTTCCAAAAATGATGACAGATGCTATTTAGAAAGAACCCAAACAACTGAGTACTCCATTGCACTCAGCATAGTGCAAGCAACAGGGAATTATTATAGAATGCTGAAAAGTAGAGTCACAGTGAGAAATATTGTCTTAAGGAAGCTCATCAAAAGTGGTAGCTTTCAGTTAGAGAATACAGGATATACAATAATAGTGCAAGGAGTAATATCTAGGATATATTGCAAGGAATTGTGAGAAAACAGACTGAGTGCCTGCCTTTGACACCAAAGTTTCAAACTACATCCAGAGCTGATCAAACTAAAAGAAAAAATAGAAAAAGAAAAGATGGCATGTAACCTAGTTCTAAACCCAAAATTTGATATCCAGGGGGAACAGCAGCAACCAAGTAAGCTTCAAAGTAATTTCTCTTCCATGCTACAAGCACCTGGGCTTAGCAGATTGGGTTTGGTTTTGTTTTTTTTTCCTTTCTAGATCAAGGGAAGGTGGAGGAGGAGATAAGAGGAAAAAAGAATAAACCCCTTACCCTAGAGCACCAACTTTTCTAGTCTTCTCTCCAGCAGCTAAGCCATTTAAGCCAGAAACTCCCACATCAGAATCTGACCCTTCACAAGGTCTTTCCTCTGGCTTAGGCAGAGCCTCGGCAGCACTGCTGTTAGCCAGGGGCCTGGCAGAGTGATGTCGGCTGCTCAGCTTCGAGCTCCCTATGCCACCCAAGGAAAGAGGAAGAGAAACTTAAAGCACATCCAGCCTTATTTCAAGACTAAGCAGTTTTCCATCACCAGGTTGGTTCCCAACACACCTATGCATGAGTGCACCTTCCCCACCCTCACTCTTTAACACCTTACATTTTCACATCAATGCATGGGCCAAGGTTACAGTTACATGGTCTAATGACTTGATGGCATTTTCCAGTCTCTCCCCCAAGCCCTTCTACATCTCTATAGCATTATAAAAAACCAAACTGTCATGCCTCATTCCTTCTCTGAACCATAGAATGCCCTGAATTGGAAGGGAGCCCCAAAGATCATCGAATCCAACTCTTATCTATGAACAGGACAACCCCAAAAGTCACACCATGTGTCTGAGAGCATTGTCCAGATGCTTCTTGAATTCTGTCAGGCTTGATGCTGTGATTCCTTCCCTGGGAAGCCTGTTCCAGTGCTCCAACACCCTCTGGGAGAAGAGCCTTTCCCTAATACCCAACCTAAACCTATCCTCACTCAGCTTCATGAACACTTGAGAGGTACAAATTACAAACTCCTGTGTTAGGTGTTTCATTACCCTTAAGAACTCAGGAGCAGCAGTATTGTAAAATTCAGTCATCACATGTAACCAGAGTTTCCTTGAATTCCCCTTCAGTCAAATCACAATTTAAGCCTGGGTCAGTACTTCTATGATCTGTGATTTTCCATACAAAGTTAGCTCATGAAACATCCCCAGAGAGACCAGAAGTAACATGCAACATGTGATTTTTACATGTGTTATGTGTAACACATTTACATTCTGGTAAGTCAACTGTGTGGCACTAACAGCACATCAGCTACCAAAGGTAGCTTTGAGAAAGGATCCAGACAAGTTTCAGGGGAACTTGTTGCCAAGTAAAAGACTTTTTGAAAAGCTTTTGTACAAGATATGCTAAGATGCACCCCATCAAAGGGAAGAGGTTCCTGCTCACCTTCAGAAGTTTGACCATCTCCCTTCAGACGCAGACTGCTGTCCCCACAGTCCATAGCTCTACGCAAGGACAGACTGCCTGCTGCTCCAGAGCGAAGAGGTTTGGGGGAATTACTTTTCTTACTTGCAGCTGGAAAAACATTTTAGTATGTGACAAGTGTTCAGTCAAACTGCTGCAATATTCTGTCTTCATGCTTCTTTTAAGATAAGCTCCTATCAGCCTCCTTGCTTTTTAACTCCCAATCCTGCACAAAACTCCTTCCACACTAGATGTGGGCAAGAGGGAAGCTAAGCTAACTCTGACTGTGCTCAAGACTACACAAGTAGCATTCACTTACCTTACACTAAGACACCCCTCAGGAAGCCATCACCCAGATTGCTTCAGCCATCAGCAAAGTATAAAGGCTAAGGACAACCAAAACCTTCCCTTCGGCTCTTAAATTCAAAGTCCAATGTAACAAAGGAGCTCGAAAGCAGGAGGGAAAGGCAGGTTATGTGACTCTCACTGGTCACCACTTCAATTTTGGTGCTTTAACAAAGGGCTGAAACCAGTTTCAGTAACATTTACTTACTCAAAGGCAGAGCAGGCTTTACGTTTCTGGATTCCTAACAGCTGAACTTGAGTATGAGTAACTCTAAAAGGTCTATTTCCAGATATGAATATATAAACCACCTATACAACTGACATCTGTAAGGCTGACATTTCAATCCCCCCTCTTCCAGACACTTACAATTCCTTATGTAACAACTGGTAACTGAAGACTTTGTCAGTAGTTCCATTCCTATTTCTTGAAGCCTGCTGCAGCTTTCTGTTCCACAGGCAGCCAAAGCACCTTGCTCAATGGAGAAGAAGCTGGACTGTCCATCACAGGAACCAGAACTGCTGCTTCTCACTTCTGACAGTTGATTTTTCACATCAGACATTTTGCTTCGAACTTCAGCCATTTGAGTTTTAAGTCTTTTCAGCATCTTCAAGTCAGGTGGCACACGCCACATGGCCTGGTGCCGCCGCTGATCTCGGTCTTTGAGAGAGTAGGACGAAGCTTTACCAAAGGAAAGGTTAAAGAACACAACTGGTAAGTAAAACTGGTCTCAAATTAAAACAGATACCTGTTTTTAACAGCTATAAAATTCTACCTTCTGTCCTGCTATAAGAATGAGAGACAGACAGACACTCTTCTGTACTGCTATGGCACTACAAGCATTGCAGAGCTACCAGGACAGCAGATCTGTCTGCCATGGAAGAAAGCCCCAAACCTGCTTGATGGAAGAAGCAAGGCTCCCAGTACTGCTACATGAATTCTGATGACAATTGAGCTACTCCTCCCCATTGCCAGACAAGGCCAAGTTCACAAGCCTGGTTTCCAGTTTATGTCAAATTTGTGACGTGATTTTATAAAATTTGTTGGGTGTGTGTCCAAGATCCTCATCCCACCAACATACCATGTCAACATCCAGACCTCAGAGAAACTGGAAACTAGGGAAGGAACTCCCCCTAAGTACCTAACACCAGAAGATCAGGTGGAGGAACTAGCTAATACCTCAGTAAGCCCACATGCTGCTCAGCCAGAACAAGCTCAACTTTGATGTCTGTTTGAAGTGTTATAAATTCTCTAAGTGTTTCACTGCAAATTCAGCTGTTCAGAAGTGTTAAAGCCAAGTGGCTCTTGGAAACCTTCACCTTAGGAGGTGAAGACTGGCAAATTCCAAATGTACCAGCAGCCTTCTCTTAGCTGATTGACTTGAATAAGCTCTGGGAACAGAGAAGCCTTAAGCAAACCTCAACAAAAGAGGTAATTTCAGCTGTGTAGCCAGTGGCTAAAGATGACCAGGAAACCATTCAACACAACAGGAGAGCTTAGTCTTGCTCGAGTAGCACAGCACAGAGCGCAATGCCCTCGCTTAAGGGCCTTTTGTCTGGGCTTTTATCCAGGCAAAACAGAGCTGAGACTTCCAGTTCTGTGCTGCCTCCCCCTTTTTGGACTTAGGGGAGTGAATTCCATTTTTGGAAATGTGGATTACATCCAGCTGAAAATTCACCAGACTGTTCATGTGACTACATTTAAAAAGCTAATCATGAAGGACCAAATAGTTTGAGCTAGCTTTTAGACTCAGTAACATCAGTGGTGTTGTTACAGCAAAAGCATTTATTTGTAGCCAATGGACCATTATTTTTCTTCTGTTCTATTAAGTCACCAAATGGTTCCTCCAGAATGACCTAAAATAAGACATTGCAGTTGTGGACCACCTAGCTCCAGATAACTGTTAATCATGATACATGTGTTCTTAAGGTTTGATTTATTTTTAATTCTTCCCTAAAAATCAACAGAAATGAGCAACCTTCAGTAACAGCTGAGGGTGCCAGAAATCCCACTTATCTTGCTTTTGCTGCACCAACTGAACCACAAACACTCTTTGAAGTCTTCAATTATTTAAGTACCATCACTATTTTTGGTCCTGACATTTGGATCCATTTTTCTTCCACAAGTACTTTCCTGTGCTTTCCCAGCCTTACTACTACACACATTTTTCTAGTTCTGTTTTAAAGGCCTTTTACATATAGACCTTGTGTGTTTGTGTGTTTGGACACACTGTGCTCCCAGTACTCTCAGCCACTAAGTGTACACACAGTGTGAAGTGAGGGGTGTAACTGCTTCTTCAGCAGACAACTACTTTGTTTTGCCTTTCAGTGCCAACCCCTTTAAGAAAAGGCTCTTTTAGTCATCTCCCACAGTTGTAGTCAAACTGCATGAAGTGTCTCTCTACAACCTTGCTATGCCAACCAACCAGCCCCTTCAGTCACATGCCCCCAGAAGAGAGAAGACCCTCCTTGATACACACTTCTGGGTTTAGTTGAGTCATCTGGTGGTTCTCAAGGCAAGGTCAACCATTAAGACAAAGACATGTTAGAGCAGACAGTAAGATGCAGCACAGAGGAGGACATGGAAGTTGAGCCACCAATGTAAAGGACTGCCTGCTATCCTCTTTCCCCCCTCCCCTCCTCAAATCTGCTTCTAACTCTGGGACTGCATTCTCAGGGAGATTTCCAGGTTGCAATTAAATCATCTCAGATGTCAAGTAGAGTTACCTCTGCTCTGCAGAAGAGAGGGAGGTGGACGTGGCTGAAGGCCCCAAAGGTTTTCCATCCCATTTCTGTCTTTTAGATCCAACAAGTGGATTAAAATTAAGGGGTCTATATCGAGTAAACTGCTACTGGCTGTTGAGCCCAGGGCAGTTCCTCCTCGCCTTGAAGGTCTTTCACTTGCACTGCTGTAGCCATGGCTAGTACCTAAGGAAGAGTTACAGGGAAAGAGTGTGCATGTACATATCACAGGTGATGCATTACTCCCTGCAAAAACACAAAGACAAGAGTTCTACACCAGATAGGAATGAAAGCATTCCAAGAAACTTAACAAGGCATCAGTACTGTTTCATGGATTTATGGATTCTGAAAGCAATCAGATGTACTTCTAACTTTGATGTAAACATCTTAATATATAAATGGGTTAGATTGGTAAGCAAATCAATACAAAGAGCATTTATTCTGAAGAAATGCACATAAGCTTTCTAGGTTCCCCACCACCAGTTAGATTAAGGGGATGATCCTCAGTTGAGTTCTGCCCTGTGTTACAATCATTCCATTACATAGTGGCCAAAGCACTCAAAGATGAGGAGAGGTTTCAGAGATTAAAATCATACAGTTTAGAAGGACTCCCAACACAGACAGGTGATACTACTGACATTCAGGCTGGAAAACAGTGCAAGCAGGTAAGTTCAAGAAGCTCAAGGGAAGAGATTGTGTAAGCTTTTACAAATGCTGTTAAAAATTCCTTGTTAAAAGCTCCTAAATAGATGCTGTTCCCACAGTTGCTCCACTCCTACACTACAGGCTGTCCTTTCAGCAGGAAACAGACATGTCCCTCAGCTTCCAAGCTCACAAGGAATTTTCGAGAAGTTTTGAAACAGCAGCTAAAAGCAGCATAGTTAAGATTATTTCTGTCTTTCAAGCACTACCAGACTTTCACAGCAGCATAAATACCACTTCCAGTGAATGCCACTGCCACCTTTGCCACAAATAAATACACTTACATTGAATACACATATATTCTTTCAGAATCTTATTAACCCATGGCTAATTTAAACTATAATCATCTCTAGGCAGTAAGAGATCTTGGAGTGCCTTTTCATTATTGCATTTAGAATATATTTCTGCTTGACTTGGAAGGATTCTTTACTTCATTCCCTCCATATACTTCAGGTTTTACAGGGCACTAAAATCTAAGTGTCACACATTCAGAGGCCACACAGACATCACTAAGGATTTCTTCTCTGTCTACTTTCACTCCCAATGGAAGGGGTTTCAAAGAGGCAGAAAAGCCTCTAAACTTCTGTATCTTTTTTCAACAAGCACATTCAGAAGATTCTTCCTTTTTTTTGTTACTGAACCAATGCAACGTTTCTGCTACACTGCAATAATCAGTACCAACCACATGATGTAGCATTTCCAAAAATAGCAATGCCTGCAGAACACACAGCTTGGTATTGCTTCCAAGAAGAGCAGCGGAAGGAATCCAGCAGCGTTTCACGTACATGGGAATTCTGCAGGCTGTTTTTCATACCTGATGCTCCAGGAGTGGCAGCAGCTGCTGCATCCTCCATGAGATCTCCTTCTTCCAACTCCATATTACTGCTATATTCCACATCATTTTCTCCAGACCTTAGGAGATGATTGGGGTGGAAAAAGGAGCATACAATCATTAGCTATTTTTCAGCTCTTGTTAAACATTATGGCACATACCTTGAGAACAACATGAAACACTCTAAATAGCATTGTCTGCATTCCCAGCTAACACAGACTGAACAAATCGGTGTTAATTAAATGACTGACTTGCTAACCAAGAGTCCAAAAGTGCCACACATATCTAGACTGTAACAGCTGATCCTGTAAACTTCTATATTTGTATGTGTTACAACATATTCTCCTATGTTAATGAAGAGTCTAGGATTTGGCATCGTCTCAGCTAAGAATCTTCAATTTTCTAGTTTAAGAAACTGTCCTTATTATCACTTTCCTACTACTACACTTTCTAATACCAAGCCTCTCTTATGTTACAGTGTAGGAACAGATTTTTTTAGTGTTTTAGGAAAGAACCTTCACAGGCTATCACTTTTCAAAGACAGAATACAACACTAAAATGAAGAGATCAGAAGGATAGTAACTAGCTGACCAAAAGTTCAACATACTAGTTCATCTTGTTTCCAATATAGAAACACCCCTCACATTGCACTGGAATCCCCCCACTCCATAATTGTGAATTCCACTGGAATTAGGATGATTTCCCTGGGAGACAGGGTGATGATCTGAAAGACATTAAGTTACTTACATGGTTTCTTCATCAATATCATTTTCTTCAGTATTACTAGTCGCAGTCGAACTAGCTGAAGAGCTGCTACCATCAAGGTGGTTCACCTCATCTTCTCCAGCAAGATCTATATCCAGGTCACCATCAGAGAGCTCATGCTACAGGAAAAGCAGAACAAGCTGTCACAATAAAAAGACATTTCAGCTGCCCTTTGATGCATTCACC
This sequence comes from Galbula dea, assembly GCA_013399015.1. Classification (NCBI taxonomy): domain Eukaryota; kingdom Metazoa; phylum Chordata; class Aves; order Piciformes; family Galbulidae; genus Galbula; species Galbula dea. The sequence continues at coordinate 110,517 of VWZX01007387.1, forward strand.
AAAAGACATGAACAGAAAATCTCTCTCAGAGTGTCACACTATCACACAGGAGTTAGGAGGGTCTCAAAGCACAATGAAGGCTGATAACAAAGAAGAGAAGTTGGATTTTTCAGCTGCAACTTGGAAATTTGGAATGTTTTTTTGTGGTGGGATCTATTAGCTCTATTCTGGAACATCTCTCTACTGTCACCTCCCACTGCTAGCTCTCAGGTGTGTTGTCTCCTACTTCCATATAGAAGATTATAAACCTAATTTACAGTTCAGAAGCTCACCTATGTTCACATAAACAAAGGGGCAGGAAAAAGAGAATTCCTACATTAAAGTCTTCATGCTGGATCTTCTCTTCCTCCTCCTCCTTGCTATCTCGCACTAATCCTGGAGCAGCAACATTCTCAAGCAGCACTTCAGCACTTTGTCCAGATTTCTTTGACCTTGTTTCTGAACCATCATCGTTCTGGGGACTGAGATGAGTGTCTGGAGGTGAAATGCCTCGTGACTTCTGAGTCCGGGAAAGCTCAATTGCAAGCCTCTTAAGTATCAGAAGGATACACAAAAGCAGACAGAGAAGACAACAATGGAGCATCAGCATCAAATCAAGTCAGTTTGTTCACCTGCATCTATACTATTTTAATAACACCAGTATCAAACTACCAATAGATAAACACAAATCTCAAACATTCTCCCCCTCTACTCTGCTCTCCTGAGACCCCACCTGGAGTATTGCATCCAGTTCTGGAGCACCTATTCCAAGAGGGATATGGGGGTGCTGGAGCAAGTCCAGAGAAGGGCCACGAGAATGATCAGAGGACTGGAGCACCTCTCCTACGAGGACAGACTGAGAGAGTTGGGATTGTTCAGTCTGGAAAGGAGAAGTCTCTGAGACCTTATTGTGGCCTTCCAGTATCTGAAGGGGGCCTACAAGAAAGCTGGTGAGGGACTTTTTAGGAGATCAGGTAGTGACAGAACCAGGGGAAATGGGTGTAAGCTAGAGGAGGGTAGATTTAGGTTGGATATTAGGAGGACGTTCTTCACTATGAGGGTGGTTAGACAGTGGAACAGGTTGCCCAGAGAGGTTGTGAAAGCCTCATCCCTGGAAGCTTTTAAGACAAGGCTTGATGGGGCCCTGGGTAACCTGATCTAGTGGATGGTGTCCCTGCCAGGCAGGGGGGTTGGAACTAGATGATCTTTAAGGTCCCTTCCAACTCTGATGATTCTGTGATTCTATGAACACTGTAACCTAAACCAGGTAACTACCAATCAGTAAAAGGTGATTTTACATGAAGAGACATCCCACTTACTTCTTTAAGGTTGTTTATTTGTTGGATATAACTTGTCTGAGCTGCTTCCAACTGAGCAATGTACCAGTGCTGATCTCGGCACTTCTGGAAGAAGGTTGGTGAGCGCACTTGGAACCTTCCAAGGAACAGTTGAAAACGTTTTCTGGGTTTGTTTTTGTATGCTTTAGTTTTTGTTCCCCCCCTTCCCCAAATCTGAAAAACCCTGCATAACAACATCATGCAGCCTGAAATCTTGTGATGAAATAAACTTAACAGGCAACACTGAATGCACTAAATGGCAACAGTGAGTAGTTTGGGGGAGAGGCAGTTCTAGAAGAGGTGGTTATCTTCACAAACCAACACTAACAAAATGAACACGCTACACAAAGCATTTAACAGCAGCAAGAGTACAGAAAATATTTGAAGTAAATGGATAAAGCTTCTGTATTTTGCCAGCACATTGCAATTCCCATTGACAGAATTAGTTCTCTTAAACTGCAGATTTTCTTTACTCCCTAAGTTCTCCTGTGCTCACTACAACTGTTTTTAAAGAGAGGCAGAAACCACCCTTTTCTTTTAACTCAGTTAGCTGCAGATCTCTAAGCCAGGCTTATTAGTGTCAAGCATAGGTACTTCTCAACAAGATAGACTTAGCTTCCACAATTCCCTTCAGCACATTTTCTTCTTCAAAGCTTATGACAGTGAAATCCATTTATGACAAAACATGTCACAATTATTTTTCAGTTCAACTACTTAATTATTTCCTAACTTCAGTACTGGGTGTGATACTTTGTGAAGTGATAGCAGAGAAGAGCCTCACTGAGCTGTCTTCCTCACCTCAGGATCACGGTGTCGTTCTGCCTGTTTAAATAGCCTTCATTGGCTAGCAAGTCCAACCTGAAGAACCTGTTGTAACCCCAACATTCTCCAACTTCAAAATCAGAGGCAAACTCACGAATGATGTTTTTGGTGGGATCGTTGGTGGACTGGTGAACCATTTCGACACGGTACTCATACCTACAAGGGGGCAGATCCCAGGTGTTAATACCCAAATCAAGATGTCAGAATTGCTGCAGGGGTCAGGTTTAACAAAGCTGCTGCTCCTGGGAGGCATTGTGCCCAGCTGAAGAACGATTCCTCCTGAAAAGTTTGCTGAATGCTTTTATAAAGAGGACAAAAGGAAGAAAGGAGGAATAGGGAGTAGGGTGATAAACCAACTCTAGAACTGAACATCAGGAGACAGGTACTCTTATCGGTTGTTTTGTCAGCTCTCTTTTTATCAAGAAAGCCACCCAGTAACAACTTTAAAATCTTATTTTTGAGCACTATTCAAATGGACAACAGAAGCCTCACTATTATTTTCAAGAGAAAATAATACTACAGTCCCTAGCAATGCTACAGAACTTGAGGTCATTCTTTGCAAACCTCCCCAGATGCTTTACCAACAGAAAGAAAGAATAAATAAAAATAGGAGGCTGTTCTTACTACAGGTTTGCTTACTTGGAAGTCTCTGGCAATCCAGCAGACAGCTCCAAGAACACAGAGAGATAGTAGCCCCGTACTACTCCATTTCCATCCTTGAAAGAAATCAAGTTGAGAGAGAAGCTGATTACAAAAAGAAAGCAAAAATCAGAAAAAAACCAAACCAAAACACCTTGATGTATCCCTGAAGTTTATAAAACAGCTTCAATCAACACAGAATTTGCAGCAGTAGTGCACTTTGTATGTCACAGTTTGGATTTTGAGTCTTCTGTGACCTAGAACTCTTCCTGCAACTTGAATCAACATGGAGTTTATCTAGAGGCATGTATGCCATCTAGTATTGGTAGCTCAGATATACATCTCAAAACAGAGCTTTAATTACTTAGGAGTTCAGTTAGGTGGAAGACTGATTAGACAAATACTTGTGAAAGTATCAGAAAAACATTTATTTAACATTTAGAAAAAGTAGTAAAAAAAGCTTATAAAATCTATTTAGTAGTTTATTACAGTCCCAATTCTTCTCAAGTTCTCCACATGAAAACAGCTCAGGTTAAACATTAGTTCTGAAATATTTCACACACAGTTGCATTTCAAAGCTACTTAACTTTTGAAAGAAGAGCAATTTCTTTAGAAAAAACATGCAACATGAAAAAGTTAGGTCAGTTAACTGAGAAATAATATTAGGATCACCAGAAACCAAGGGGAAAAAAAATGGCAAAACCTCCATCACACTCACCACAATCAAGGATGAAGAATGGCTCAACTTGAATCCTCTAGGTTGAAGAAACATTTCGACTTACCATTGAGAAAAATTAATCTTAATGCCTTCTGACAGCACAGCTATGGAGTCAATCCTGACCTAACATGCTCTGAAAACTTACTTGACGGTTGGCCCCTGCATTGCAAGAACACAGTTCTGTGCATGCATAGGCTTAACAGATTAATCCAGTTCTCTGGAGATGATCTGTAAATCACTACCTAGCCACACCTGTAGTCCACCACTGAACACCTCTATTTCTCCAAACAGAGCTGCAGTAGCAGCCAAAGCTTCCTGGAAGCACTGCCCAGGCTAGTGGACTCTGCAAAGATCACACCTTGTGGGTAACATCCCAACACTGACAAAGGTACTGCTTCAGAAATCAGAATACTCAGCCCACTGAAAGGCTATCAGTAGAACACAGGTTTAAATGGCAGCACTTGAGAACTGGATGCACAGTAACACACATTACACTTCAATTAATATCATGTCCTCTTCCCAACTTCCCATTCCTATGGAATACTGGTAAACCCCATTTTTAATAGCTTTTAAAGTAAAAAGAGTAACTATACAGAAAATGTTCATGCTTATCTGGAGGCAGAGAGGAAATGTTCCAGTGGCTAGTGATCAACTCTACAACCTTACTACGTTCTTTTCATGCAGCTTTTTATATCCAACGTGAGAAGAGACTAACTAGTGAAGCATATGAATGTGGGTTGAGTGGTTTTTTGGATGGGGTAACAACTCTAGTCAAAAATATAACTCACTGGATAAACTTTTAATCTCCAGCAAAGTCCTGACACATGAAGAGGTGGGCTGTAAACAGGATCTGCTCGCTGACGCAATGTACTAGTGAGAAAGGAGAAAAAACATTTGCTGTTGGGACAAAGCAAAACCCTCCATGAAATAGAACCATCCAGAACCATCCTCACTGCTGCACAGAGCACCTAGCAGCAGATGAGGCCCATGCAAAATGTTGGGGCCATACAAATATACCTATTCCTTGCAAAATTAACCAATTCTTTTTACTCTTTAAAGACAAGTAGTTTGCCTTTATCAGGGACAATCTTTTTAGCTACCAGTTTAGCTAGGGTTAGTCATTCACTTGGTAAACAAGAGCTTTTTGATTGAGTTCCTATAGCTTGGTTCATACCAAAGAGTTTTCTAATGAGACTTTTAAAGAATACTACTCAGATACAGAAGAAACAGAAAAAGCTTCCCAATATTCACAGTAATTTAAGATACTTTCTTACCTGAAGTTTTGCAAGACAAATGTAGTTGAGTCATAGGCTGGAACCAATTCACTTGAGAAGGGGAAAAAAATAATATTAAATAACATGACACTAAAAATCCCAACTGTTGGAATCTTCAGAAGTATTTAAGATGATTCAGGTCAACAGAACCACTGAAATTCCCTACAACAACAGTGGGTTACTTCAGCACGTCTGAAAATTCCATTTATAAGCCTTCTCCCCAGTACCTCTCCACATGTTTCACACAACAGAACAAATATTTTTTATGTTATGAAGGGAAAAGCAACTGAAAGTATTGAAGAGGATTTGCCCTTTTACCTGTAGTGGCTAATAATGTCTTAATATGATGATTTTTTAATGTAAAACTCCTTGGCAGCTCCAGGAAGAATGAAACTATTGCTTGGTTGAAAGCAGAAAGCTTAAATGGTTTGGGGTTTAGAGCAGACACTTTACTGCCAGTGGAAAAAAAATGAACATTCAGATTTAAACTCCTCAGAGAAGCACTTAACTACTCTTTTCAGAAGACATGTCAGGAAAATAGTTTTGAAGTTGCATTTAAAAGTCAGACTGATTTTTGCTAGAGAAAACAAAATTTGCAGAATTCTTTTAAGACTTTCCCTACTTTCAATTGATTTTTTGGAGACACCTTCCAGTCAGCTAGCCTAAACTCTCAACAGACACTATCAGAACCCAGCACTAGAAGCACTCTCTTCATGAAAAATTGTGCTATGAAGTGATTTTGGCTACATATTCTGAATTAAGGTGACCTGCAGAGGCATCTCATGAGAGCCTTGCAATAATATACTGAATGACCCAATAATAAAGAGGAAAAGGACAAATCAGTGAACTATGTGTAAAAGAGGGGAAAAAACCTGTCAATTGGAACCCACTGTCCTGACTCCTCAGCAGGGACTTCAGACATAAAATAAGCCCTGCTGGAACAAAAAGGCCTACTTGAGGAACAGGATAGTAAGAGGAGTGAGATAAGCAGTCTAGCATTTTCAGTGAAGAAACCTGGACACAAATCAGTCTGAAATACTAAATTTAACAGCGAAATGGACTGCATCATGTTACCCCACCGATTGCCACTGCTCAGACAGCTGAGAATTATGACTCCCCTTTGCTAGAGGCAAGCATCAGGTAAGCTCTTCAGCAACCTATCCATCAGCCACCTATTCCCTTCTCTTTCAAACCCACCTGATGGAATACAGGAGTACTCTCCTGCTCCTCCTTCTACAAAAGGCTGACACATGCAAGATCGCATCTACCTCCCAGACTCACTGGAACATCTTCCTCCATACAGTGGTACAGTAAATGGGAAAGAGATACTCTCCACTAAGTTACTTTGAAGGTTTTTTAACAAGCAAAGCAAACCTTTACAAGATAGCTTCCAAGTTCAAACTACAAGAGAAAGGCAATGCAATGCTTACCTTGTGAAGTCTGGGGGGACAGGAGTAGTGACAAAGGAGGCCATTGGCTTCCGATGAACCTGCTGGAACATCATCAGGATCTCGGAACTTTTGGAGATCAGCTCACTCTTACTGCATGATCGTAACTGGGGAAACCAAGAAACATCCATTTGTTAGCATTTGAACATTGGGGCTTCTCTGCAGAATAGAAGCTGGTCTGCAGGGTTGCTATACACACTGCTATTCAGGACTTAAAAGGTCCTCATTCAGGCTGCAACATAAGTAATTTCTGAGTGATCTATACACAGTAAGTTCTCAACAGAGACCACAAAAATATGCTGATGCACAGTGTACCACAGCACTCCTCCTCCTGATGTCATCAATTCTTCAACTAAGACATTGTAGCTATGAAATAATTAACTTAAGTGCAAGAAGAACATAATCTCTGATCAGGTGACAAAGCCAGCTTAGCATTCTAACTGAGTAGTGCAGGGAACGAAAAAGAAATACAGGACAAGAGGCATCACTCACAAAGAAGCTAAGTCCCATCCCCAACCCGAGATGTCAAACTCAGTATACTAATTAAGACAAATACTGGGTATAGTAATGCTTGAAGGAATAAAACCCTTTCATTTCCTCAAAGCAAGCAGAAATTGTTCAGGACAAGCACAATCAAGCTCTGCAGAACTTGAATATTTCATTTACAAAAGCTGAACTTGTATAGCTAGAAGGAAGATAAAAAAAAAGATACCATATCATCTCCTTGGAACAACAGGTAGACAGGAATAAAAGAATGAGAACCATTTCAGTTGTCCTCAGAGAAACAGAACATTTTTGTTCACTCTCCATTTATAGCCACCACTATTCATATGCTGTTGGCAGCAGCAGAACTAACAGAATCTGCCCCCACTAAATGCTAAGCTACCTTAAACACATTAACTGTGTAGTTTTATATATTGCTACTAATCCCTGTGCTAATTTTTCAAGCAACTGAAGAGAACATCTTCCCTTTTTTCTAGAAGACATACTTGGCTCTTAAGAAGAAATTGTGCAACCTAAGGCCACTTAAATGAAGAGATACCCTCAGGAAATACCCACCAATTAATAGTTTAAAAACAAAAAATACAAGAAAAAAGGTTGACTGAGGAGGGATCTGTGTAACCCAGCATTTCACCTCTTCTCATAATCACCTGATGTTCTACTTCTTGAAGCAGGGACTCCAGAAGTTCAGTTTCTTGAGTAAGAGATGTCTTTTGACCTGTTTATAGAAAAGAAGCCATGTTGAAGGAATAAAAGACATACTCACTGGATTTTAAGAAACTGAGCTTTTTCTTTCTCTCTTTTCTTTTTCTATTTTTTCTATTAAAAATTATTATTTCTATTATATTTTCTATTTTTCTATTTAACCTGGAAGCTGCCCCAGAACCTACTAAGGTAAAGGATTTCTAAATATACCAAGGTTGATTGAGAAAGCATTTTCAAAGCAACCCTACGTTTTTAATTAGAGCTGTAGCAAGGAACTCACTTGAGGTTATGACAATAATGAAACACTGTGTGTCCCAGAAATGGCAGCTTTGTTGTTTCAGGTTGCTTTTTCTGAACAAAAAGCAGCAGGTTTGACTTCACTGTATTTGCTCTCATCCAGAGAAGCCTCTTTTATGACACTTCTCCTAAAAGCCACTATTTCTCTTGATTTTGAAGTTTTCTTCATAAAAAAGAACACACAATGTTTAACTGTGCTTCTGCATTTCAACTAGCAAGAAGACCATGATAAGAAAGAATAAAAGTTTAAGCCACATTTGTCTGGTTTCTTCCATGGGATTTCCTTTGTCTCCATCATGCATTACTTAACTGAAGAGCATCTGGCAGTTATTAGATAAAAAAGGTGCTACATGGACACAAAACTTAATCAGTACTTATAAACAATGAAGACATTCTACCACAGCTTTAAGATTGATCTTTAATCAGTACACACTAAAACAAATCTTGTGCCTGATTACTGTATTGGATATAGGTAAAAAACACCTATGAATGTACAAATCCTGGATTTAACTTAAAGCAAACATTTTCAAGTACTGACCTGAATTTGAAGAGAAACTTGAAACACAGCTCATATATATCTAGTGTGTTGTTTGTAATGGAAACAAACTAGGACAATAAAGGAGTCCTATTCCCAGGGTAAGGAAGTTTCTCAACAGATTTACACCTTGTTCCTACTCATAATGTCAGGCAAGTACCTACCCATTAATGTTATAAGCTTATTCTTCAGCTGAGTGTCTAAGCGAGCAATCATCATCTCCACTGCGTTCCTGATCTCCCGAACTCGCTCGTCCTTGGCGCTACGAACTGCCTCCACGTTCCTCTCCTAACACAGGGGTTGGGAAGAAACACACAAAAACAAAGCCTTCACACTCCTGCACCTTTCACTCATTTACACATTGACTCCACTCTCAGATCCCAGAAATGTCTAGGCCTCCCTAAAGTCCCCACCAGACCCATTTGCAATCCTTGTCTTACTGAAGCCTGCACGTTCAGAGTAAGAAAGCAGAAAGGTGTTTCACAGGCTGCTCCTGTCACCAGCTGCAAATCTGCTTTGACTTTTACTGACTAGATAAGCGTGCCCTCTGGTGGGAGACCAAAGGTTAACACGAAAGCTGAGCGACATTTCCTCATTACACGGAGATTTGTTGTACTGTATCCAAAGATACTTTTTGTATTTGTAAACACAACAAATATCAAGAGATACAGTTGTATTTACAAATACAACTGCCAGTTTCTCTTCTGTAACTTAGGCAGCACAGAAAAGTTAACCTCCTTGGTAACAATAATTTGGTAAGAATTGTACCCACAGCCTGAGAGGTGAAGGCCACAATCCTCTCCACATTTCAAATACAAACAGCCCATCTGGTGATACAACAGCCACATCTGAGCTGCAGCAGAGCTACCCTACATGCATGCAGCACACAACTACCTTAGTGAGAGCACAGACAAAAACCATACAGGGAAACTTGGTAAAAAAAAAAGAAAAAGGACAGATCTTAGTTTAGTTCACAAAGACTACACAATAAATGTAACAACACTTGGCACAATACAAAAATAATCCTTCCCAGAATACCAGAAACTGTACTGAATTGTTGGAATTCCCACTGGAACTGCCAAAATTGGACATGTTGATATTTGGATGTCTAACATTTAACCCTAAGGGGAAGAAAAAGGAGGTACACAAACTTCCTATCTCTAACTGGTGAGCTGCTTTACAGCCCATCTTGTTGGCTCAAATCTAGTTCATTCTCCTAAAGAAAGGAAAATCAGCTTTATTAGATAAAAAACATTTTTACACTTGTTTATCAAAGCAGACTGCACTTTTGTAAGTGCTGACAGACACTTTTCAAAGAACTGCTCAACTCCAGCTCTTGAAGTGAATACACTAAAAAGAAAAATTCCCTGGTGGCTAACTCACATCATTTTCTGCCTGGCAACTACAGATACAGCATTGAGAACATGTTGATCTTTCCACATTGAATAAAAAGAGTATAACTACAAAGTAAAAATGTCTCTCTCCGGGATAACTGGATTACATTCACAGAAGCAACAGCTTCTGAACACACCATGAGCATATCAAATGTGCACCATTTCCATTTCCCTCTTCATTATCATCTTTTGACAATGGTGCACTACAGGAAAACTGATCTTGGATCGATTTCTTACCACTTCTTGCACCAAACTGATCAATTCCATGAGTCTTCTCCTAAGCTTCGCCACTTCTTCATTGACTTTGGTGACATGCTGCTCATAGATTTCTGCCAGTGGCTTAAAAGTATGTCCTCCATGCTGGTAAAGAAAAAGTGGGAGGAGGTGAAAAATGATAGAGCACCTCATTTTAATTTTATTCCACTCCTACTAAATTACTGAGAGGGGGAGAAAGGCTCTTAGTATATCACTCATCATGGAAGAGTTCCAAAGCAGATTGTATGTAGGAAGTCTGTCTTTCACTTCCTTTCATAAGAATTTGCCTTTCACACCATCAAAGCTTCCTGTCAAGACTTATTTGGAGTCTCAACAGTCCTCCAGAAATAAACTGCTTCATTCACTGTGCAACTCTCTAACAAATCAAATAATGATAGAAGGGTTACTTTATGATTATTAAAACACCCTTCCCAAATAAAGGCAGCACACTGTTAACCACTTCTATTCCAAACAACAGCAGTCTCTCCTTGAACTATGTAATCAAAAGGATAATAAAGAATGTGGCGAATTGTGCTGCTAATACAGATTTGAAGATATTCAACATTACAGGACAGGACATATAAATGTTATCTATATTTTCCAAGACAGAATTCTTCCTTTGCCCATAAAATTCTCATCACTATCTAAAGTTTGTCTAAAACATAATGGAGTTTATAACAAGGAAGGCAATTTTGACCACCTGTCAGCAAAAATTCTATTTGCTTCCCTAACTATAAACAGAAGGTATCACCTTTCACAACCAATGTGCACACACCTCTACAGTATCTGCATGGCAATTCAACAGCCATAACAACAGTTTTATAGCATTCCCTCTCTTCAAACTGCTGTCAAACATAACACTTGCAGCCTCTTACTGTAACATACAATGTGTGTATAAGCAACTCTCTTCTTACCATGCCTCCCCAAAGGGCACACTGGTGGCAGATACACTTCTTACAGGTCCAGCAGAAAACACTAAGTTTTTCATGATGATTTTCACACCTTGGTCAAAAAATACACATAATCATCACCAGAAAACAGCTATGAATTTTCTGCAAACTCAGTTTTACATTTTCACTTGTTTTGCTACCCAATGCTGACAGTAAAGCACAAAACATCAGCACAGTCTTGCAACAATACTTATATTAAGTAAAAATCTTCTGTAAAATAAATGGAAGTACTTCACAAAGTACATTACCAAACCTGCATTTCTACTAAGCAGATAAAAGGTATCATCTGTGAGGCAAGCTTGGAATTCTAGAAGTTAATACTTCACATTAAATTAAAGGACTAAATGTGATTAAAATCCTAATCAGATGCTACCTAGAGTAAAACTGACCCTTGCAATTTCTTAAAATTTCAGGAACAGCATCAATCAAAAAACCAAACACAGGCCAGGCCAGACCTAAAATACATGTTGCTCCCTTCCCCCTCCACCAGGATTCAGGAAGTTGAGGAGGAGGCAGGCAGAGAACACATATTAGTCCCCGTCCATTTTTCAATACTGCTGCTTGTATTTTTCTGCTCTGAATCTCCAGAATGTGTAACATGTAACAGCACTGGTGATGGGATAAAACCAGGAGAAAAGCCTGCTGAGAAAGTACTGACAGCTGCTCCTAGGAAGACAATGTATCAGAAAACACAACAGGCTCCAGACACGAGGAAGGAGAGTGAACAGCAGTAACATGACAGATACAGCAACAGCTGTGCTCTTTCTGTGGGTCTTTATGTGTTTGATCTCAAACTGGGTTTATCAATTAAATTTTCATAAGGGACTAGAAGACATCTTCTCAGAACAGCTTCTCTGCTTTTAAGTGCAGAGTCTTAATGGGACTGCCAAATGAGTAAGCCATTGAGAGAAGACTTGTTTCAGATGTATGGTCACTAAGAAGGGCTAAGAGCTTTAAGAAGTATTACTGCCCTTCATGTTTCCCATATCTCTCATTTTAACTATATTGAGGCAAACTAGAAACAGCAACAGTTTTCTAGGCAAAGACACCAAAGAGCTTTTATCAGTCCATGAAGCATGACAGAAATGAACTCCAATTTTTAGGCAGTGATCACAATCCAGTTCAGTCAAAGTAATCAGTTTGTGCCCTGTTTTTAATAGAGAGCTTAAATTAAAAGCCAGCTCATGTAAGGCAAACTGCAAAATGCTTTATGTGAAGAATGTTCCATTTACTTGTCTTTCTCATTTTCTTCATGCTTGGTGAGGTTGCATAGTTGAAGTGTATCAAGCTGCTGTGTGACCTCTTCTGCCCAACGACAGTTCACAAGCTCTCGCAGCTGCAGTGGGGCTCTGCAAAAAGCATTGCTAGAGTTAGAGCTAGAAGAGAAGCACTGAAGGGAATTCAGTTCATCAGTTCTACACCATCAGAAAAGTCACAGGCAAAAAGTTGAAGCTGTATTAATTATTTCAGGGGAAAAAAAAGGCAAAACAAACACCCAACAACATTTTAGGTCAATTTTCCCATTTGAAGGCTGGGGGGACTACAAATCACCCCACAGTGACACACAGAATAGCTACATGGGGAACGATTTCCAGATTTCTTGACAGGCTCCTGGGCAAATTACTTTTGCTTCACAGTGCTTCTTCAACTTCTCTCATTATTCAGATTCAGCACCCCACTGTGGTGCTTCAATTATTCCCTTTGTAAAATCTATTTACCTCCTTACAAGCATTTTAGAGCTACTGATCAAATATTTTAAAAGCTGAGTATTTAAACAGTTTAGCAGAAAAGGTTGGTTAGTTGATTTTAAATACCTCCCTTGGGGAAGAAAAACATGTTACCTTCCAATTTTTGGTCTTTTAGGAGCTCAAATTGCTAGGTACTCGAGCACTATAGGAACTAAGGGGTGCCAAGGCTTGGGGGGCAGGGTGGGACCTTGCACTAAGGAATCAAAACACTTTGTAGCTACCTCTCAGACAATCTGCAATGCATGAAGTAAGTCTCACAAATTACAGGTATAAAAAAAACCATACATATTGCAGTCTGAAACCTGAAGTTACTCATCTCTGGCTCTTGCAAGAATACCAAGACTTCTAAGGAGAGCACCATGTAGTTACTCTTACTACAGCAACTACATGCACTGAAAACAGCAGTGTAACAGGGGAAGAAAAAAGGTCTTGCTTAGCTTGTCATGAAACTAGGTAACCAGGGTAAATTTTTATAGTAACAGTAAGCAGGTTTGAAGAAAATCAAGCTTAAAAATTTAGCACAATCTGCACTGGAAAAAGATCAATCATAACAGGCCAGTGTACCCAATTCCTGATCATTTATTTCTGATATTAAAAAGACCTTACCTACAATGAGGGCACTGAGCTCTTTGTTCAGTTAGCCAACGCTATGAAGGAAAAAGGAAAAAACATTTTTAAAAAGACTGCAACAAAAGAACTGCAAGCAAGTACATTCTGTGGTTAATTAGGAGTTACTTCTATTTATTATAGCCTTTCTTTATTTCCTTTTTCTTTATTTTACAGGTTTGTAATTTAACTGTTCAACTGCTTCATCACAGAAGAAACTGCTGTCTGCATCTTAATAACAAAGCAATCACTTTTCTTTAGATATCAAAGTCACTTCAGTTAAAATTCTACAGAGGATTCTGAGGTACCAAATATTCCATTAGAAACCACACACCTGGCACAGACTCTCAAAGTCATAGACTAAAGAGCATGTTTCAACAGAAAAAAACAACCAATATACAACAAGCATATCTTTCAGAGTCTGAATTATTAACCTTGAAGGTAACTCACTGCTTTGCCTCAAGCTATTTATGTACAAGTTAGATACCTGCAGTTCAATGATCAAATCCACAAGGACCCTTTGAATGTTTCTCTTCCAGAAAGAGAAGTAGCTGAGAAAGAACTTCACCTGCCCACTACAACTCACAAGTGTAAAAAATAAGCAGCTGAAGGGCTTGTATTTGTCAGCTCACTACTACATTTAAAGGTTCTCATGAATAATCTCTCACCACCCGGCAACAATCTGTCATCTAACATTCTAAATATGTAACACAAATCCTTCAGCTACAGCTCTTGTCAGAGCTTTCAAAGTGAATGATGACTGTTATGATTTCTGGAACTGCTACTGGAGGTTGGAAAACCTCAGCTGAACCCTCTCCCACTATGCTAGCACATCACAGTGTCTGGACTTGGAACTGAAGTGTTATACATTGGTAACCATGACCTGAATAAACAAATTGAGGTTCAAATGCTGCTTCATCCTGCTACACCAGACTCCCTTGAGAAAGACTTAACCCAGATCTGATCACACCACACTAGTTGGGTAAGCATTTAAAAACATCTCCAAGATAACAAGAGGTGATATTATGAGCTTCCAGAGCTCCATACTGACAGGTGCAAAGTCAGCAGTTGATCCCTATCTTCCATACAGGCATCACCAACTCTCACAGGATGCTAAAGAAGGGATTATTATACATCTGTTTCTTAGCAGCAATTATTCCAGGTAATCTCTATAATTAGCACTACTGAATCCAATGCACAGCCTGTCTAGTTTTTCCTTAGGGTGTTGCAGAAGATTTGGAAAGGGAAACAAAAGTCTACTGAGCAGGAGAAAGAAATCCTTGGAACTCCAGGAAAAAGGGCAAGAAAGAAGCAAGGATGTGTTTGTTAGGATCAGTAGTTTTTAAGTTCATGCATTTACAAGAGCAAAACTCCAATCAGGAAACTCACCCGAATGCAGCTGAAGCAGCACAGCTTGGAGCAGTGAGGACAGAGGCGCGCATCACGCAACTTCTCCATACAAATAAAACATCGGAATACTTCAGCAATGCTCTGCAAAGGGGAGATTATCACCATTGTTAAGCCACATACTTCAAACATACCACAGTTGCATTTGTTTTCCAGGCAGAGTGCCAGGTTTCAGAAACAGTCCCACTCTAACCAGCCACAGAGAGCGCATCTCAGAGGGAGATACTCAGTCAAACACCATGGCTCTCCTCCTCACTTACTCCTACACTACACCAGCTCCTAGCAACCATTTTATAACACCATTCTTCTTCTTCAAGGAATAGCTGCTTTGCTGGCCTTATCTTTTTCCAAGTAGGCCCTTTTGTAGCCACATATTATTCCTGTTTGTGTTCACATGGGATTGAACAGTTGCCAGAAGAATCTGTGCTTTACCTGAAGGTTCTGAACCCACCAGTTTCAACATACTGCACTAGATTAATTCAAAGGCATGGTAAGTGCACATATGCATTATAAAGAATGCTAACAAGAGGGGTTGAATTGGATGGGATATTTTTTTGACTTGTAAGACTTTAGATTCTTTTAAGGTCTACCACTAGCAGCAGCTCCACTATTTCTACACTCTCTCACACCCCATTTGATCAATCTTTGGAGAGAGAAGATGAAGAGAACCTTTTTGTTGTTTGAGAATATAACCATCTCATCTCTCCCCAATTCCAAAATGAGAAAGGTATTTTGAAATGCCAAGTGATGTTTGCTTTCTATAATAATAGATTTTTCACCGATAAAGAAGTTTTACATTCTGTATCAGACAGGACTTAGACTCCTTCTAGCTTTAACCATGGAACTTTAAAGATTCTTCAGGTGGGCTAACGTTTTCCTCGCAGAGTTGAAATTATAAAGCAGCACTAAAGCGAGGCATATCTTAAATTTACAGATCCAACAGAAATCTCCCCCACATTAGCATCTCCTTTAACGGCTGCAAACCATTACAATGCAATGCATGCATTTCCAGGAAGTCACGGCACAAGGTCTTTTAAATTCTTGTCCTGTTTGGCTGCTATTAACACAGACCACAGCAATGTGTGCGAGCTGCCCAGGTTAGACACCACTGAGCCTTCATGCATTCCAAGATGGGTTCTGTCAGCTCCAGGTCTCCATCCACCTCCTGAACAGGCCCCTCCGATCCTCCATCAGTTTATTTCCTTACCCTGACTAGGTAAAATAACTGTATGACACCTCGAAATGGCACCTCCTGGCACCCTGCCTCCTCTCCACCCAGTTCCATCACCGCACACCAGAGCCAAGCTCCCTGCCATGCGCATCCCTGCAGAGCTCCAAGCTGTTTTCCGCCTCTCGGACAGCCACAGCTCGGTGCCGCTTGGCCTCTTTCCCTTCACACAAGCGAGGGGGAAACCTCCTGAGGGCTCTGCAGCCCCGGCGCCACCCGCCAGTCTTCCCCTGACCCGTAAATAGGTCAGGATGCCGTGCTCTAAGCCTCACGCCGGCGAGGCCCGGCCCCACCGCTCGCCATCCCCCGCTGAGGAGCAGGAGCAACCTTTCCACCTGCTCCCCGCGGCCTCCGGGCTACAATCCTGGTGAGGTAGCGCTTCCCCCGCACAGCCCCGCACCGCCCTTCCCGCCAAACGCTCACCTCCACACTCTGCTCGTCCATGGCGGCGCTTTTGCCAGCGGGGGAGACTCTCCCCAGCCTCCCTCCTTCCTAAACCGCACTGCCCGGGGATGAACTGTGAAAGAGCAGAGAACAGGGGGAGTGGTTCGGGATCCGTCAGGGAAAGACTATACCCCATCCCCGGCCATGTTGGCGGTGAGCACAGAGCTCCTCCCTCAGCTGAACCCGCCCCGCGGCCTCTGAGGGGAGGCAGGGCCTAACGGTCTCACTACGCACGCGCTGCGCCGGGCCCGCCCTCAGGGAGCTGGACAGGCCCTCGGGGGAGTGGGGGGAAAGGCTTCGGTGTGGGGCGTACCGCGGCTCGTAGGGAACGGAGTCGGGTCCTGGGCGCTGTTGGAGCACCAGCAGGAGAACGGATGTGAGGTGCTTTGTCAGAGGAGTGTGGAACTGGTGGGGGTCAGGACAGACAGTTTCGTGCTCGCTCAGGCTATGATGACTGGTTAAGTGCGATAAAGGCAGCGCCTAACGAAGTCTAGATGCAGGTATGGCTTCGGAAATGAGGGTACCTGTGCCATGGCGGCAACTGCAGGTCAGTTGCACAGGGAACAGTCATAGAAACATAGGATGGTTTGGGATGGGACTTCTAAAGTTCATCTAGTCCAACTCTACTTGCAATGAGCAAGGACATCTCCAACTAAATCGGGTTGCTCTGCATTTGTTGTCTTTGAATTGTTTTAGCCAAATTTAACTAACATTAATTAAATATTTAACACGGTAGTAAAAGTAAGGATAAAGTCCTGCACTGAAAATCATTGAATCAGAGTATCTCAAGTTGCGGGGACCATACGGATCACCAAGTCCTTGCTCCTCAGAGAACTACCTAAGACTAAACAGATCAATGATTAAGTCTAAATGCTTAAATATTTAAGTTATTTTGTGAAGTGATGGCAACCTTGTAGGCATATGAGCATTGTGTCAGCAGGTATCACAAAGTTTATCCCTCTCCTTTCCTCCCCCTTCTTCTTCAATATACACCCTTGTTCTTCCTCCCACACTAAACAGACCAAGTTCATTGATCAGTTCAGCCATCAGCCTTCACCCTCCAAAGGGCAGGGATTTAAATTCCTCTCCTTTGATAGCTATCATTGTTCACAAAACCTGGAGGAACTTCAGATAACTTACTCTCTCCCATTAGGCTGAAATAAACATAAAAACATCAAACATTTAAAAAACACAAACAATTTTAACTCTGAGGGTGGTCGAACACTGCAACAGAGTTTGTGACGTCTGTGCCCTTGGGAGTTTTTCAGCACAGTGCTCTGAGCAGCCTGCGGTAGTTGGCCCTGCTCTGACCGGACAATCTCCAGAGTTCCCTTCCAACCTCAGCTATTCTGGGAGTCTGCAGTTCTGCTGGACTGTGAAAGAACCCAAGACAGTTCACATCAAAAGAAAATTAAAAGGGTCAGGGACCAGGTTCAGGGGTGAGGGCAGGGCTCAGGGTCAGAAGTCTCGTAAACAAAAGCATAATAAATCTATGGCCTCCTGTCCTTAGCTTTCATCATTTATTCAGGAATGCAAGTACAATTAAGTGGCTTGGGTTATTTGTCTTAAAAACCCCACTCAGGAATGCAAGCAAGAATAAGTAAGTTCCATATGGCTAAGAACACTCTTCAAAAGTGCATCAATGTTTTTTAACTCTCCAATTTGAAGTATTACAAATAGAATTTGTTAACAGAAACATTAACACCTTCCCAGCAGGGGCCTGACAACTCCCAGACACCACAGAAATCCTTGCTTGTTAATAATCCAAGAGCTATGACCAAGATGCTTGTGTGTCAAATGAGAAAGGACAGAGCTTTCATCTACACAGCTAGTTTCCTTGTTTGTCAAGCTCCACAACAGCAAGTTCTTTCAAGATTTCCAGATTCTTGAGTCAGTGACTTTCACATTCGAAGATAAACAAGATGAAACACTCAGTGCTGCTCTGTAAGACAAAAGCAAACTATTTAGCAAAGCAGGGTATCAGATATCAGGTCTGGCAGAAAAAGGCTGAAAAGCACATCCTGGTTAATGAATGGGTTTTGCAAGTGCTCTGTAATTCTCATGCTTATTCAGACAGTCATTAACTTTTCTGTGCTACTTCAAACTGAGAACAGCATTTGCTAATCCAACCTTAGGGTTAAAGAGACAGAATTCCTGAGTTTAAAAATTCCTCATTTTTAACATCAGCCCACAAGAAATCTGCAGCACACATCCCAGACAGGGGTCAGGGCTCGGGGCAGCAGGAGGGGTTAGTGCAGGGAGGGCAGGGTTCAGGAGTCATGGGTTAGCATCGGGGCTTTCCTATTCCAGCCTGGATGCAGATTCCAAAAGCTAAAAAGGGTCTGGTAGTATGACTGTGCCAGCAAAGCTTTCCTGAAGAGACCCCAGTTTTGGACATGTGTATAGTGAAACAAAAAATATCTGTTACTGAAGAACCAAACGTGTTTTTAAATGAAAGGGCTCAGAAACTATATCTAGGACTCAGCCTGTTTTGTCATATTGTGAGATTTGGCTCTAATGTTCTAGGGGTAAAACAGCCTTTATTTGTAAGATGAAGTTATTTACAGTATCTGCCTTTTCAGAAAGTTAAACAGCTTAATTCATTACTCCCTGACTTCTAGATAGTAACTTTATCTGTTTAAATAGCAAAGAACTATCAGAGTTCAATATTAGAGATGGAAGTCTTAGTAAATATCAATAGTATTCACAATGCTTACTCATGGGGGCTGGAGGTGTGGGGGCAGACTGGTAAAGGGAAGGAAAAACAAACCAGTGAGAAGATTATTCTTCCTGCACTTACCTTCAGCTGAGCCAGGAGCTGTAGATCCTGAAGAGAACTGCTAAAAATAAACAAGAGTTAGTGCCAACATTTGGTGGAATTGTTGAGAAATTATTTTACAATTTCATTTCTGCAGGAGTAACTACATTTTACTATCTGATAACCAAGGATCTTGCAGCCACTGAAGTCAACAGCAAAACCTTTGGCATTAAACAAACCCTGGTTTCAAATAAAAAGTTTAAAATGGATACAGAAGGATTTCTATGCAAGTCAGATGAGCCTTTTCAGCTTTCTCCTTTGCAGTCCAGTATGGATCTAAGCTGAAAGCACTGCACATAGAGGAAAGGAAAAAGATGGCTTCCTGTTCTCAAGCACCCTTCAGAGGCTGACAGCTCTGACAAGCTAAAAGTAGCCATATCAAACTCTCCTCAGCCAGAAATACAGCACAGACAAAAAAATCCCAGCACCTTTGTGACACTTTCCCATTCTTTCCCTCTTTCAAAGGAGAACATCTTCAAAACACAGTGACAACACAGGGACTGATACCAATTAAACTGGCTGCAGTAGCTATAGGATATAGCTACGTTGTGCACAGGGCCTGGTTTATGCCAGCTGTATCTTAAGTACTTCAGAATTAAATAACAGAAAGACAGGAATTGAGAGCATTTATCAAGGCAGGCAAAAACATTTGCAAAAAGAGAATGAAGCTGCAAGATACTGGATGGCTTTCCTGCAAACCAACCATGGCAATAGAGGAACAGAAAGCAAGGTATCCTTTGACAGGAGAGTAGAAGGCAGTGAGGAGACATGTAGCAAATAAGAGAATTACACTATTCACATTCTTTAATATTTTGCTTTAAATATGAGACCCAGATCAAACCTTTTCAGATAATGATATTAGAAGTTTGTGCTTTGAGTAGCTATGGAAGAATATCTGACTTTTTAAACAAGTTTAGATGTTCTAGTGCATTACAGTTAGAATACACTTGTAATTACTCATAATCCAGAACTTATTTAATATTTTACAAGAAATTAAATTTCTCTGCAGTTTGATACACACTGGCTGGAATCAATTACATCCTACACTCCCACCCCAAGGCTTCTTCTATAATGCATAAACAGAACAATAGGATCAACAAGATCAACCAACTGCATCTCTGAAAACAAACATAAACATATCCCAATTAAAACATCAAGGGAACAAAGGCTTCTGTCAAAGCAAATTTTTCCTTTGCTGACACTTTTAATTGGAACAAATCACAAACTTAATCAGTATACAATTAAAAACCTGCTTGTTAGAAACTGTAGTCCCATTTCTCAAGAATTCCATTCATTTGAGAGGTATGAGGTCACAAAGCCAGCCCTTCTGACTTCAGCTGAGCTCCTCAGGATTAATGGTTTCCGGAACACTGACACTCTGTGGCCTAATTACCTCTTCCACTAGCGATTTCATTTCTTTAACAGTGTGGCAGGTTAACTGCTGTGCTGCAGCCTGTTCTTCTTCTGACAGAGGTAAGCACTAAAAAAAACCCAAACAGAGAGAAGTGTGACACTTGCAGTTCCTAGGGTGATGATATTTACAGAAGAACTCAATGTTTGTGTAGCCCTTTTCTCAGGGAAACTAATAGTAGAGCAGACTCCTACTTTCCTTCAAATAAAAGCAAATTCACAAGCAAAGGGTTCCTGAAAAATCCAACTGTAATA
Organism: Galbula dea; assembly: GCA_013399015.1. Taxonomy (NCBI): domain Eukaryota; kingdom Metazoa; phylum Chordata; class Aves; order Piciformes; family Galbulidae; genus Galbula; species Galbula dea. The sequence goes on from VWZX01007387.1 coordinate 131,287, forward strand.
TTCCTGTAACAGCAATACTATAAATGATTCAATGGGAAGAAGAGAAATTACACAATAAAAAGTCTTTTGCTTAAAGACTTGCATTTCTCCGTAACAATTTAATCCATCTTTGGCTTAGGAAATAGCCAAAATAAAAGAAAATGTTTATCTAAGAAGTCTAAACATAAGTCTTCCACTTTAACAAGCCCCAAATATTAAATGATTCTTGGCAGCATATCCTTAGAAAACAGGGAGAAAATATTTTTTCCTTTCTGTGATACATAACCACAGTCTTTTAAATCATTATACAGTACATTTTATCTATTGTAAAGACTTAGCAGTAACTTGTCTAGAGGTGATGACAGATTAAATAGCAGTTTTGTTCAGGATCTACAGCTCCTGGCTCAACTGAAGGTTAAGTGCAGGAAGAATAATCTTGGGGCCCTGCCATTAGAACATTAAAGTGAGAGCTGAGATTGGGGAATATGTCTTAGTCACAACAGTTCTGTCTTTGCTACTAGAGTATCCATTAGCTTTTTGGATTTAAACCACCTTATTTGTAAAGGAACAAAATTAATGCTTTCACAACCTCTTCAAAACTGTATTGAAGCACTGTCTGAAGAGCACTCATGAAACTGTGTTGTTTCATGTTGGGTTTTTTAATAGATGGGCATTATCATCATGAGAAAAACTTCGCTGCACTAGTGGCAATTCCTCTGCATGTTAAAATGCATTTAAAGATTGAAAATACATTTACCATTTAAAAGCTTTTTTTTCCTTTTAAATTTGGGTTCACTTTTCAAATTCTTTAAGATGGCTACTTCTAAAAAATGTGAGCAATGAACAGGGACACAGCTGTGCTCAGAGGCATCAACTTCTATGCAACTACTCAAACATGTGTCACACTCTTCACTGTATGATGGAGTTACTTCAGCTCCAAAACTGAATACCACCAGTTTAACTGTTGAATGGGAAGTGCTGAATCAGGCTTGTGCTTTACAAGAAGAGCTCCAGTCTTGCAAACATTTCTTTAGGTAAATGGTCTTCTTATCTTCTTAGAGTCTTCACATGTAAGGCTTTGCAAAGGAACTACTCCCATTGACATAAAGGTTACACAAATACATGTTCATTTCCAGGAATGAGCCCCAGGTGATTAAAATGACACTAGTACCTCAAGATGAGCATGTTGTTGTAATTGCTGAACCATCTTCATGGTGTTCTCCAGAGCAGCACGGATTGCCTGCATGGATTCTCTCTGCTCTGTGGAAATTTTTTCCATCTTCACACATAACTTTTTATAACGAGATTTCATCGCTGCCAGTTCTTCCAAGAGAGCAATTGGATTTTCCTATGTAGAAATTAAAAGTACATTTCACCTAGTGAAGAAGATTAATGTGGCTACATTACAATTAAAAGCGTAGGCAATACAGCCACTAAAATATCCCATGAAATGACCCTTTACAATGAAAAGCATAGCTGTGAGCAGCTGTTTCATCTATACATTTCATTTCTCATAAGCAGAAGTGATAGATGGTGTTCATGAAAGAGCACCACTCTGTAGTTCCACAACAACTATAGGAGGATGAACTTACTCTGTTGGTGAATTGTAACAGCTTTTCCAAGTTGGACTAAGTTAGAGACCTCTAACTAACTAGACTATTTTTCCACCCTATACAATATACAATTACAATATACATAGAGACATATACTTATAAAATCCTTTACATTCTTCTCTTTATTGTTCTCGGCCTTCCAAATCTGAATTTAGTTATTGCTTGTTAGGAAATTTATCTTGGAGCAAGGATGCATTTTAGCTCAGATTGGAATCTGTCCCTTAAATGTGGGTATTAACTACTACTCATTTGTCAAAGCAGAACATGGGAGAATTTCACTATACCAAGAAGCTAGTTTTGTTGGCTTCTGCACCTAATTCATACTAGGCCAGACATCTTGATATACAAAGCAAGAAATACTTTATAATGATACAAATTTAACAACCAGATAAAAGAACAGCCACATATATTTTAGGATTAAAGATCACTCATTTATTACCATCTTCATGTACAATGCAATAAAATCATTTAATTTAATCTGAAAAGACTACCTCTGCTGCTGGATCATCAGGAAGACTTTTCCTTATTTCATACTCCAGTCTGTGTTGAATATAATCCAGATCAGATTCTGCCTTCTGGAACTAAAATATTTAAGGTCAACCACAGTATATTAAAAAAACCGAAACTTACAAACACCAACCATTTGCTTTTCCTATATTTCAGGAAAGCAGAAGACAGATGCCTCCCTTTTAAAGGCTCATGTACTACACAAGGAAGTTTCTATTCCTCCAACCTACTCCACTAGCTAATGTTTGCCAATTATGCTGACACACTTCTATCCTGAGAAATACAAAGCAATAAACTTTCAGACTTAACATAACCATTTCCCTCCCACATGCAAGATTTATGCGTGTTTACACACACACTGGTATTAATTTTACCCTCTTTCCATTTGTCTAACCCAAATTAGTCATTTGGTTCTCTTTGCATCTTACCATTAGTCCTTTTCATGCATCTCCCCAAAATATATGAAAACATTTCCTTTTTTTCCAGTCTTATATGACCTTGCAATGCCAAACCTCTCCAGGTGAAGTTTTTAAGTAGTACACCAAAGAGATAAGTTGTACCAACAAAAGAGAACAGGAATCTTTTTTAAACTGATCTTCACTGGATGCAGGAAGTATTTGATCTTTTCTCTCCTGAGATATTGATGTATTTTCCATCATTTTTAGAGCTTTTTCTGGGGTAGTTGTTTTTTTCCCCTTCAAACATTAAAAGTTCTGCTAGCAAAACTGCAACTCTTAGTTATTTACACAGCAGAGATTATGAGTAAGCGTTCAGGATCCAAGCATATCAACAGAGATTCTATTATTAATTATATTAAGAATGCATTCACTCAGATGGTTATAAAACCCACAATACATTTTATTATTGCCCAATAAACCAGACTGAAAAATAGATAATAAAATTGATGACATCGCATTTCTTTCCTCGGGATAAATAAGCCACCAGAGAATTATCTAATTGCCTTGTAAACCAGGCTGCTGATAGCATTATTACTTACTTAATTTTAGGCTGCAATTTTAATATCTGTTAAGGACTTGTGCTTTAAAGACAGACAGGTTTTCCAGTTCACAACCAACTCCATTTCTTAACCTAATGATTTGGGGATTTTACAGCCACAAAAGAGACTATGATGAAAGCAAGTTAAAAATGTTTGTCTTTACTCAACTCAGTGTGATTTTCACTGTTTCTATTAACCCTGAAGTAATAATTACAGTTTTTTAAAGAATCAAAACAAGGCTGTATTTGTTAACTGTATGCCAAAGTACTAACAAGCAGCTGGTAGCAAAAGTGACAAACTTCAGAGGTCTGTGGATGTAGCCTGTAGCCAGGCCTGGAGACTAAAAGGATGTTTATGTTTTAAACATCAGTTTTGTGATCCACCTTCAGGAACTGCCATTACTACCTTTGAGGGTCTGGAACTTCAGATAGCCTAAAGGAATAGTGTTCAATCCAAGATATACTACCAGTAAAATCCCATTTCTGATGTCATAAAAATGGATGAACTTTTGTATCTAGAAACACAACTTCAGCAAATTTTCAAACAGCTGCTTAAAAAAAGGAAAATAAATCTAGTGAAGTCCTTGAGCAGCTAATAAATCAAAGGGAAAGCTTCCACCCATTAACATCTACCCAGCAAAACTCCTTCCCTCATCTACTCCAGAAACCAGCCATGAAAAAATGTGAGAATAAAATACTTTTTTTTACACTATGTATATTTAAACAGTTCACAAGGTATTTTTTTTTCTAAGTGCTCATTCATGTCTGTTCTCCTCTCCTAGCAAACATTTTTAGGTTTAGCATTTCTAGAGGCAGGCACCCCCAAAAGAGAATTTTTTTTGCTTTTCTCCAGTTCCTCCATCTGATTATTAATTCTTGGGAAAGCAGACAATGAAGATGAGTGGCTTTTACAATTACCCATGAAGCTCTGTACCTGAAATATTCCATACTGATACTTCCAGATTTACAGAACAGTAAGCCACTGGCACCGTGCTACTGCTAGGATTCCAGACATTAAAAATTGAATGTGAAGCCGAATGCTTATCTCTCATGTGGCTACAATTTTAAGATTTGTGCTTTAGGAAAATATTAACACAGTTCAGTATCACTGCTTTCTCCTGCAAGCATGCTAACTGGAAAAGAAAGAATTTATTACCAGCAATTTCAAAGCATGTTTAGAAACACTGCCATATATTCCTCCATTACAATACATTTTCCCTTTCTTTTATAAATATTTATTTCTTGCTGTATTCTAAGATACATAGACCTGCAAAAATCTCACCTTAACAGTACTGGTTAGGACCACTGGTGTGATGAATATTATACCCACAACAATCACCCAGAAAATGCAGTTGTTGAAATATACATTTGTAGTTTACTCACAGGCTTAGAAGTGACAGAAACTGGGATGCAAGACTCAAGCCACTGCTGCGTGCTCTGCTTTCAGATGCTTTGACAATACTATTGCACTGCTAGCTGTAAAGTACAGTAGTGCAATAAAGTCAGAGCATCTGTTAGCAGCAAAAATTCTGTAGAAGGAATGGAGACACACAAAACAGCCATCAGAAAAAGAGGTGAAGTCAGGTAGTGCTTTCTGTGGATCATGGAGAACTGGTTCATGTTCACCAAGTCCTGATACAGACGCACAAAAACTCACATATTTCCAGATATTATTATTCATAATCCCTGTCACTGCACTGACCAAGAAGGGGAGGGAAGAGGGGGAAGGAGGAGGAAAACACCCAACAAAATGCTCAACAGATCTGTCAGAAATTCAGTTTCAAACAACTTGGTGCTCTTTTAACTGGAAACTACATTTCCAAATGTCTTTTATTTCTTAGATTTGCCTCACAGAAGCAAAGACTCTAAACTGCTATCAGACAGATGTTCTTAAACTGCATTACAGGGAATAATTGCTGGACACCAGAGTTTATTCTTCTCCTCTGCAGATGCTGAATCACTTTAAAATACACTTAAATGCATCTCCCAGCACTGTGGATGTGCACTACCAATGGGGTAACTACAAGGATGTTAGAGCACCATCAAAGTGGGGATGGATCTCATAAATCCCAATTTATTTTTAACAAAAAGAGGAACTTCATATAAAAAGTCTGAGAACTCTTCAGTTTTGAAAGTGCTAAAATTCTTAACCCCAAAAAGCAAAGTAAGAGAGGAATGGAGTAGAGAGATGGGATGATTGCTGATACACACAGAGCTACCACCTGAGTCAACTCCACACCTGCCACATTTCTCTAGGACACACTGTAGGAGTTAAGAACATTCTGCAGCGTTTCTTCATCTTTGTAGGGCACTAAGGAAACACAAACCCAGAGCTGATGGTATTTATCATTAAAAGAAGTTTAGTTTCTCCTTGGCAAGCAACTAGAAGACAACAAATGTAAAAAAATAAATGAGTGGCAATCCCACTGTACAGCTGTTTTTCAATCACCTTCTGGTCTCAGACACACAGTAGTGACTTCTGACTTGTGACTAGAACAGTAGTAAGAATACGTAGATAGTATTGCTGGCCAATGCCCTTTTAACATTGCACTGCTTTTTGTGCATGATCACTAGTAGTACAACATAAAAAGGGCACTGGACAGACACCACTCAAATTGCAAAGGAGGCTCACTATACCAAAAACAAGCTGACAGAAATTAACTGAGTTGCTCTGAATGAAGCTGTCTTGGCTCATCTAACAGCTTAGCCATTTGTTACCAGATTTTACTAAATGGATGTCCACAAACTTTCTCTCAGTGCAGACTGCTGATGTGCTCTAGCTCAGTGTGTGAACTCCTGAGCTTCAAAGGTTAATGAAATGGTTGTTGTACAGAAGAATACTTTCATCACCAGCAACTACCACGTAGTATATTTTCATTAGAGGCCTGACTCTGTATCTCTTGAAGCTGTTGGAAAGATCTCCAGTCCCAACTGACTTCAGTGGACACTTATGAAGCACAGTTACAGGTGCCCAAGTCCTAAAATACAGCACCCAGCATTCTTATTTAAATTCTTAATAAGTCAACCTTACAATCTTCTGTGTAATGAATCTCTTCCTGTAGATATTATGGTCCATTCAGCTCTTCTTGCTACTGTACTTTGATCACCTGATCTTTTCATACACATTGTTCTTTTTAAGCTCCTACAAATGAGTTTATCCCTGGTTCCATGAGACTACAATGAAGCTTTCCATGAAATGCATGTCAAAACCTCTGGGGAAATAAGAAGTGTTATTTTATCACACTTCTGTGGAGAGAGCTGACTTCACAGGAAATCCAGGAAGAAGCAACAATAAGCAGAAGGAAAAGCAAAAGACACAAAGCTGTGACATGTGACAGTAGCCAATGTACATATTCTGATTAACTCAAACCAACGACCTAGAGAAATACTGCACTTTGGAATAAGGTTTTGAGAGAGGAAATTAATAAGTTGTTTGAGGTGTACTTAAGAAAACATCCTTTCCTTAAAAAACAAACAAACCAACAACAAAAAAGGCACAAACACCAAACCAAAACATCCACCCCTCCCAAAATAAAAAACCCCAGATGAGGATGCAACTGCCTTGTGCCACCCAGCAGTTTAATGGGAGAAGGCAGCCAGGCACATCATCTTCCACCCTCTGGTAGAAGAAATTAACAGGAGAATCAAACAGAAAATGTAAGATTAACAGGATGAAATAAAAATCAGTTCAGTTGCAATTGGTTTGGGGTAAATAGAACATGGAGAAAGACCAAGCTATACTCTTTAAGTTGTTATGCACCATCTGTGCAGATAATTGACCCAAATGAGCTCCTCACCTAGAGATTGTTTGTGCAATGATCATTTTGGCCTATCCTGTCCCATTACTGTCTTCCACTACCATATATAAAAGTCTCTGTTAACTTTAAGGGGCCAAAATACCTCTCTGACTACCTACATGTCCTAAAATGAGAATCCCTGGAAAGGAAGACCTTGAATAAAACCCAGAAATAAACCACAATGTTAATTAAATAAATAATGCACATCTAACCTAGGCATCTTTAAGGAGATTTCTAAAGTATTAGTGCTAAACCAATTTACCAGAAAAAAAAATAGTAATATTAACAAAAGATATGAGGAGATCAAGCTTCCACTATGGGCAAGGCTGAATTTGAAATTAGAACAAGTTTAGAGCTCTGACAAGAATGTAGGATGCCACAGAGCTAAAATACTCTATATTAAATATAATCAATAAGTATGCAGCATGATAAGCATAGTTCAGTGGCTAAAGGAGAGCAAAACTAGCCCCACCTCCTCAAAAGCATGGTTTCTTCAGAGACAAGACCAAACCAAAACACCCCAATGTGTTGATTTCAAGTGCAGTAAAACTGGGAATTGGGTAGGATAGCTTGAATTCTCTGATCTTTCAATGCATGGAGGTATCTTGGCATTTATTCAAATTCTTACCCTTTATTTCTTAACATAAAGAGGAGTATAGCTTCAAATACTCAGCAGCATCTTACCATCACAACAACATGCAGGTCACTCAGTGAGGTAACAAAGGCATGTCAGCAGAACAAGCTCACATTTAGACAACTTCCAGCCAGTTGCTTCTTTTCAGACAATGAACTGTTCCTAGTGCTTTAAGGGACACATTATGGTGGTGCTGGAGAAAAGTGACTGAAGGAGCAATAAAGTAAAAGTAAACTATCAAGTTTAAACTCTGGGCATTAAGCAGCACACCAATTGTGTGTGTTAAGGTCTCATTAGGTTAAGGGATTATGTGGATATTCAATATTCCCCACCATGTTCTCCCAGTGTGCCTCCTATTCTTAATTTCTCTAGAATACTCCACTTTGGTGATGTTACTGTGTACAGGTAAGACCTAGGAGACTATTAAACACATCTTTACTTATTTCTTAATGAGAACTTGAAACCAAGATTGCCAGAGGAGAAAAGCCCCCAAAGATGCATCTCTTATATTATTTATCTCTCTATTGAACAATGTACTTTTTTTCTCCATGAGTACTCTTGTGGTTTTTCAATTAAGGTACCTAAACACTGCTACTAGGACAATTAACATTACTGAAAACCAACCCCAAAACAAAACCCCACAAGTTCTGGAAGTTTCCAAGCAAAAAGTAAAGAAGCATCTTCTGGAGAAGTAGGTCAATAAGAGCATTTTCATTTATGTGAGGATTTAAGAATGGAAATTATATTAAGTATTTGGATGCATAAAATATTCCAAAGCACTTTAACTTAAAGGACTTTTTTTTTCTATTTAGAAGCAAAAAAGAACGAGAAGATTTGAAGGATGCTACAGGAAACGTGACTGTTTAAAGGACGCTTCTCCAGGGCCTCTTAGTATGTGAAAGCA
>VWZX01007387.1:144739-336388 GCA_013399015.1 Galbula dea
AGACCCTCTCGCCGCCGCCCCGCCGGCTCCCGTTCCGGCCGCCCCTTAGTCCGGCCGCCGCCCGGACTCACCATGGTCTCCAGCCTGGTAACCGCCGTCTCCATGTTGAATAGTTGACATTCCTCAGGCGGCGGCGGGGAGATATCTACCCCCCCTCCCCCCCGGCTCCGCAGGGTGGGAGAGTCGACGGTCCCCATTGGGCAGCTGTCACTCGCCGCTCATCTCCCATTGGTCCGTCGCTGACAGAAGGAGCTCGCCATTGGGTAGGGAAGAATGTAAACCCTCTCNGAGGTGAGCAGCAGCTGAGGGGGTGCGGAGGGGAGCGGGGCGGGGGGAGGTGGCCCCGGGTCGGTGGTGATTCCTGATACTTCTTTATCGCCCCCGTCCTGGCCGTGATGGGGGAGGTGTGTATTTCTCGGAGAGTGGGGTTGCCCCACGCAGGAGCGGGAAGGTGGCGAGGGTTCTGCTGAAGGGCTAGATAATAGCTGAGGAAGAGCAGGGCAGCCCTGGATCTTCCTAGTGGGGCTTCTGCGTGCTTCTTGCCTACCCTCTCCAGAACCATAATTTTCCCCAAATGCAACATTTGTTACTTCAGGATAAAGAAAAACAGTCCACAAAAGCCCATAGAAAACGGTACATTTACGGTTTCTGCTCCTCTCGTGTACAAGCACATCCAGTGGAACTTAAGGATATGTTCTATTTTATCAGTTACGTGTGAAGTGTCTAGCAAGACAAGTGCAAATAACTTCTGACAGGCTATTTGAGATATAGCCCATTTTCTTCCGAATGTACTTGCTGGCACATATGGTGGCATGCATAGTGGCATTTCTCTCCCCACGTGAAATTTCCACACATCAGTTTTAAATGTGTCTTTTTGTACCAGCAATGGCAAAGTATAAGAAATGCAGACGAAAACGGAGAGCTCGAGCAAAACTTCCACTGGGAAACAAAGAAGATGCTGCAAACCCCAAGAGTTCAGGTTATCCTTCTCCACGGTAAGAGGCTCAGTATGAACTTTTCCTTTTAACTCAGTTTCTGGATGCCCTGGCTGCTCCTCGTGGTTCATGGAACTGAGGTAACAGGATGGTGTTTGGGGCCTATCTACATCCTGATGTGGATGCCGTGGAATTGTTTCATCTTTAATATTTTCTGGCTGTTGTCAACTTTAATGTATGGGAAAAGCAGTTTAAATAAAAAATAAATTGCAAATATGTTTGGAGTTTTTTACCTCCTTTTTCAAAGTGTATCTTGGTCTTTCCTGGTCCCTGTGGTCATGTTTACTCTGTTGTCATTTGCTGTTGCTGGTACTTGTAACTTCCAGGTGATTGGTTACAGATATCTTTTTTAAAGGCTGAAATGATAAATGTCATTATGACTTCATTCTGAAATGTTGTGTCCTAGGTCAGCAGTTGATCTTCCTCTGAACACATCATCTGTCCCAAGCCATCTGTCCTCGCTCTGGTCATTAGCCTTGACCAGTGTCAAAAATGTGGCGAAACCTTTTATAACAGCAGCATCATTGTTGTATTGTTGGTGCCAGAACATAATTGCTCAGGTAAATTTTCTGCTTCTCCGTTTTTGCCAAGGCATGAGCTTGTTCTTAGCACTCAGATGCTGGATACACAGTCAGATTTGAGAACTAAGCTGTAAATTTGGTTATATCTATTGAAGCATCTAATGTACTCTTAGTGTTTGTTGTGAAAGGAATAAGTGAGTGTCAAATGCATTAATTGCATACGTACAGTTGTAGTCTATGGGAATATCAGGAAGAAGTGCAGTGGCAGAATGTGCAGCCTTTCTTTCATGGCAGAAATGATTGTCTGAGTTTTAAAGATCAGATATGAATTATACTTTAGAATTCCTAGATGAAGTTAAAGGGGTTTTGGAGCAAGTCACTCCTTGCTTCCTGCCAGGGAACTATTTAGTGACATTTTCTCTCTTCGTGTTGTGCCTTTCCATTGACCTTGCCACACAGCTTTCAATAGTAATTGTAGCCATCTCTCTGCAACTTGGGCACTTGGTAAAAACACATTTTCTTTTTGTGCTTAGAGTCTTAAAGTGGTTAAAGACACCATATTTCCATCAGAAATCTACTTAAGAGAGCTAAACACATTCAGAGAGCAGCTGGAGAAGTTGGAAACTGAATTTTCCAGACTACAAGGAACACTTCAGGTCAGTCTCAGTCCCAGTGGGGTAGGGTAATATTTGCTTGGGTAATCATGTAAGGAACTGTGGTCAGTGCAAACTGAAATCTTAAAAGAGCTCCTCCTAGGGCAGTGTTTCACCTCTTTTTCACATTCAGCATTGCTAAACTATGGTTACTTCACAGCTAGAGGGAACTTGTTTGCCGATGAGCCTTGTAAGAGGCTTTTTATGTCTTTCTGGATCAAACAAAGCCAGAACCTTTATTCTCTAAAATCCTTTCTGCTTTTGCCAATGGATTTAATATTCTCTAATTTATTTATATTGTTTGCAGATGAATGGAGTTGCAGCCTTGTCTTCAGAAAATTCTCTTTGTCAAAGGTGTAACAAACCAGTTCTGCGTGCTCCTGTACTAATGCAGATGGGGCCATCAGCAGAGCCTTCCTCCATACAGCTGCAGCCTGTATCTGCACCTCCTCCACCTCCACCTCCTCCTCCTCCACCACCACCACCACCACTGCCCCCACCAAAACTGCCTCCAGCACCTCTCCTCCTCAAACAGGGCAATGGCTCTAAAGCACTTCCGGTAGGCACTGGGAAAGTTCGTTTATTTCTTCTCTGACAGCTGGATTCTTTGGACCTGGTTTCATAAGGAATGTGTCTTTCTGAACACTCAGTTGCTTGCTGATCCTGATTTCCCTTCCAACCACCATTGTTTTCAGGCACCATCACTGAAAAAAGATGGGCCAGTGCAGATCACTCTCAAAGACCTCCTGAATGTTAAACTAAAGAAGACAGACAGCAACCTTAGAATGGACAAGGTAAGCTGGAGAACATATGGCTAAATGGAGGATGCTGTGTTAAGGCAAACTCCACACTGGAACTGGTGTATTGCCTGCAGTGCTTGTCTTAATCCTCCTAATTTTGCACCTGAGCATTCAAAGTGAAGAAATTCAGTGTCTTACTCCAATCTCAGTTGGCATGCAGGACACTTCTAATTTTAAAGAAGACATGTAGCTTTCCTATACCATGATGTCTCTGTGTTATCAACAAATACTCAGCTTTCTTTTGCCCAGCTGAAATCTTGGTTGCAAAAGTGGAGGTTTTATAATAACTCTATGTTTATCCAAGGCACGTTCAAATCTTGATTCAAAAAAGCATAAAAGCCATAAACCACAGAAATCTTTCAGAGTATAAATATTGAATATACTTAAGGTCAGTGAGACCTTCTCAAGTTTTATTTATGGTAACACTTCTTTTCTCCCTTTAGGCAGAATCACCAGTGAAGATACGAAGGGCATTAATTACGGTCTCAGATTTACAGAGTGTTAGCCTGAGATCTAAATCCAAGCCCTCAGCTCAAGTTACAAACTCCTTAATGTAAGATGCCTCTGTCCTTTCTTTGATTTTTAGATTTTTCAGTTCTAAACAGTGGTTAACATTGTTTACAGAGTGGAAAGTATTTCATTTTATCAATTTGTTCTGCTCTTTCAGTACCCCCCCTAGAAATCAGTTAGATCTTCGGAAACATCTGAAGAAAGTCAATATACAAAGGTAAGTTGCTTCCTATTCTCTTGGTTTGATTTTTCTAGGAAAAGAAAAAGAGAACTAATCATATTTCCCTTTGTTTCCAATCTTTTCAGAAGTCCTGGTGGCACTCCACTAAATAGTAAAGAGAACATTGAATGTGGGTCTGGGTTGACACCAATAATGACACAAGCACTGCGGCGCAAATTTCAGGCAAGTTCTTGTGTCTCTCTTTTGGGACCTATAAACTGCCTTTGAAATCCATAGAATTTCATACTGATTTTTTTCCCCTCTAGTGCAGCACCCTTGGTATGTATTATATAAGTTACAGTCTCCATAATTCTCAACCAAAAGCCCTAAGTACCCCCACATGGCATTGCTTATTTTACTGATTCCCATTTTAATGCTTAAGGAGTCTGGAGAATGGAAGTGCCATTGCCTGTCTTTGGGGATTATTTGATAGTATTATAATAGTATTATATGTAATATAATAATATTAATATTACTTAATCATAAGAAAAGAGGGGAAAAAATTGGTTTTTTGCTGGCCATTTTAGTGCCTGAATTCCATTTCTAACTTCATAGTTCCAGTTTGCAGAAGAGCAAGATCTGAGGGTTGAGAATCTCTGTTTTAAGCATTTGCTATGCCTTTTATGGTGTCAGTTAAGAATTTCACTGTATTTTCTCTCAGTCATAATGAGTACCAAGTTCATCTTTCAAGGTGTGACCCTTTTCTTGTTTTGGCAGATGGCTCACCCAAAGAGTCCTTCTCCTGCCCAGATCAGCGCTGCAGGCAGCTTTGATGAACAAAAGTAGGTTTATGGAACAATGTGTTTTTCACTTGTGGTCAGGAAGGGACTTGATTCCCATTTTTATCTCCCTCAGACACGTGTATTTGTAAGTAAATCTGGTGCATATCAGAATGGAGCATTATGAAACTCCATTAGCAGAATTCTGCTTTTGGAAGGCAGCATCTAATGTGTCTCAGTCTGGTTGCATCTTCTGCTCTGGCAGAGGGGTTGGACTAGATGATCTTTTGAGGTCCCTTCCAACTCCTAACATTCTGTGATTCTCTGTTAATAGGAAATGTCATAGTTTTTTCCATGTCTTTTGTTACCTGGCTGCTGCTGAAGCAGGGACTATTATATTCCCAGCACTGGTGCTGCTTGTAATATAAATATGCATGTATTTGCTGATGTTCAGTATTGGTTTTACTTTTCTTTTTATAAAACAAAAAGCTCTTGATGGTAATTACAAAGGTTCAAAGAGAAGCATCAGTTTAATGTTATTAAAGTGGAAGGCTGCAAGTTTCCCCAAACAATTCAGTTATGTGAAGTGGGTAAGGATGTATGAAGCAGTTGCAGTGTGTATCGCTTTGGACTGGTGTCAGATCACCTGTTGTGTTAAAACACTGCACTGCTTAAAGACAAGTAGCTTCCTTTGAAGTCAAGTTCACCAAGAGCTATGGTGGTGAACTGGTGATGTGTCCCTCCTGCAGCTCCTGGTAGAGGTAAGGACCCACCACTGGAACTACTTTCCAGAGAGGTGATGGTGGAGTGTGAGTTCTAGTGGCATAGCATGACATTGGCTGTTGGAGCAGTACCCTGAGGCCTACCCCATGCCTTTGGGGGGAATCATGGCTCTGCAGAACCAAAAACCTGGGCTTTTTGGAGTCAAGAGATTCCTATGATTGATGGTGAGGCTTGGAACACCTCTGCTGTGAGGAAAGGGTGAGAGAGTTGCGCTTGTTCTCCCTGGAGAAGAGAAACTCCAGGGAGACCTTATTGTGGCATTCCAGTACTTAAAGAGGCCTATAAGAAAGATGGGGACAGACTGTTTAGCAGAGCCTGCTGTGACAGGACAAGAGGTGATGGTTTTAAGCTAAAAGAGAGATTTAGACTGGATATAAGGAAGAAATTTTTTATGCTGAGGGTGGTGAAACACTGTCCCGGGTTGTCCAGAGAGATGGGAGATGTCCCATCCCTGAAAACATTCCAGGTGACGTTCTCTGGGGCTCTGAGCAACTACCTCTAGTTGCAGATGCCCCTGCTTACCGCAGCACGGTTGGACTAAATGACTTTTAATTAAAGGTTCCTTCCAACCCAAACCAGTCCATCGTTCCGTGATTCAGTGACGTGCTGCCCAATACTCCGCTTCTTCACTGTCATGTTGCTCTCGGTTTACGGCACAGCATGACCGCGCTGCATCTCCCGCAGCCACTCTCGCTGCTTCCAGCCTACCGCGCCCCAACCGTTACCAACCACCAGGCCTGAGAGCGGAGCCACGGTCCCCGCCCTACTCATCCCGCACCGCCTCCCGGGGCGGGACGGCGCATGTGCGGGTACTCAGCCACCGCCGCTTCCGGGCGGGTGTGGAGCGGAGTGGGGCCATGCCGCTGCCGGTAGGGTTGCCTGCAGGGGCGGCGGCGGTGGGTCCCCTTAGCCTGCGGGAGTTGCTGTTGGCCGCCACTGCTGCTGCCGAGGGTGGGGGCACGGCGGCCGGCGGCGATGAGGAGGTGTGCGTGGTGGGCATCTTCGGGAAGACGGCGCTGCAGCTGTGCTCGGAGAAGGAGGCCCTGGTGAGCACCGTGTGCGACCGGCAAGTCTTCCCCCTCTTCGAGCAGGAGGAGCCCGAGGTGGCGGATGGCGAGCCGGGGAAAGAGGGGGAGCCGGTGACCAAGGACTACAACCGGCTGCAGGCCTACTACTGCCAGGAGAGTCGAGTGCTGTACCTAGTGCTCACCTCTATCTGCGACACGCCGCAGCTGCTGCGGGCCTGCGGGGACCTGGCGAGGGCCGAGAGCAGGGAGAGTGGGACCGGCCACCCCTCTGGGGGCCCGGCCCTGCTGCCTCATGCCGAGGCCCACGAGTTCTGGAAGCACCAGGAGAAGCTGCATTGCCTGAGCCTCCTCTACCTCTTCTCTGTCTGTCACATCCTGCTGCTGGTGCATCCCACTTGCTCCTTTGACATCACGTACGACCGAGTCTTCAGGGCGCTCGATGGGCTGCGGCAGAAGGTCCTGCCCTCCCTGAAGGCTGCTATCAAAGACTGCCCAGTCGGCAAGGAGTGGAAGCTCAACTGCAGGCCGTGCCCTCCACGCCTTCTCTTCCTCTTCCAGCTCAACGGGGCCCTGAAGGTAGATCCCCCTCCAAGCAGGGGCCAGGACCCCTGCGGTCACCTGGATAAGCCTCCACCCAAGAAACACTCCCCCAAGAGGAGGTTGCAGCATGCCCTGGAGGATCAGATCTATCGCATCTTCCGCAAGAGCAGGGTGTTAACCAACCAGAGCATCAACTGCCTGTTCACAGTGCCTGCCAACCAGGCTTTCGTGTACATTGTGGCTGGTGGGGATGGAGATGATCCGGTGGCCATGCTTCTTGACCAACTCAGGAGCAACTGCACCATGAGAGAGACTGACTCATTGCTGGCTCCCACCTTGTCGGGACCCAGGAGGTATCAGATGATGCGGCATGGCAGGCAGCAGCTGTCCTTCCATGCAGAGAGCAGCAGCAGCAGCTCCAGCTCCTCCGGGCAGCTTGTGGACTGCACCCTCAAGGAGTTCTTGTGGCAGCACGTGGAATTGGTGCTCAGCAAGAAGGGCTTTGATGACAGTGTGGGGAGGAACCCGCAGCCCTCTCACTTTGAGCTCCCGACGTACCAGAAGTGGGTTGCTACAGCTTTAAAACTGTACGAAGTGACCATTGAAGGCAAAGACGATGACCCAACCTCTCTCACCGGGGAACTGAGCTCAAAAATCATGGGCAGCATCAAAGTCTTGGAAGGCTATCTAGATATAGACACCAAGTTCTCAGAAAATCGTTGCCAGAAGGCTCTCCCCATGGCCCACAGTGCCTACCAATCCAACCTACCCCACAACTACACCATGACAGTCCATAAGAACCAACTGGCACAGGCCTTGCGCGTGTACAGCCAGCACGCCCGAGGCCCAGCCTTCCATAAATATGCCATGCAGCTAAACGAGGACTGTTACAAGTTCTGGAGCAACGGGCATCAGCTCTGTGAAGAGAGGAGTTTAACTGACCAGCACTGCGTGCATAAGTTTCATCTGCTGCCAAAAGCAGGTAAAGAAGCTCACCTGGAATTGGGTTTTGTAGTTTTCATTTTGTGTATCTGCTTTAAAATCTCTTAGGCTGAAAATGACAACTTTTGTGTGTTTATGGAAGGTGAAAGCTTGGCTTTAAAACATCATCTTTGTACAGGGGAACTAATTATAGCAGAGCTGTTGTGCAGGTTTCCTTTGTGGTGAGTAATATTTAGGAGCGAGTCCACTGTTAGTAGTAACTTTTAGTAGTAACTGATTCCATCTTGCTAACTAACAGCATTACACTGGAGTCCCTCTAACAATAGATGTGTAAGAGAATAAAGGTTCTCTAGGAACCTTAAGTGCTCCTCCCTTTCTTTTTTTTTTTTAATGTAGCTTAATTTATGGCAATCAAGGAATAGAAACTGAGATATTTATTGCAGGCAACAGAACTATTTATGCTTCTTAGAAAGAGGTTGTAAAAACAAAGATTCAGTTTGGTTGTATAACCTACACTGGAATTTTGTGTTAAAAGTGGGAAAGGGAGGAGCTGCTTCACAAACTGGCATTGCTGGCAAGTAATTGTGCCAGTGTACATAGCCAGGAGGAAGCAGTGGATGAAGGAAATGAAGGAATCTCTAGAAATGGTGAGTGATTTGTCGAGACTGTGATTGATTTTTGCTTTTAGGGGAAAAGCCAGAAGCAGACAGAAATCCTCCAATTCTGTACCACAACAGCCGGGCTCGATCCACTGGTGCCTGTAACTGTGGAAGGAAACAAGCTCCTCGTGATGACCCCTTTGATATCAAAGCAGCTAATTATGACTTTTACCAGGTAACTATTAGGTCTCTGGTTTTGCTGCTGCTTCATCAACAAAGTCTGTGTTCTGAAGTCACTACAAGTAAGCTTCCCCCTAACCTTATCAACTTGTAAACGTTGCTTGGGGAAGATACTTCTGTGAGCAGAAATGCATTGATGGGCTAAGCAGCATAGACAGTTCCAGTTTTCACCAGTGCATGCATACTGGAGCATCTATTTACACATCAAGTAAGTTTTAAATCCACAAGAGTTTTAATTGCATCCTGTCTGTGGGCTGTATTCCCATTGCTGCTTTGGTTCTTGTGTAGCACAAAGCTCTTCAATCGTAACGTGGACTTAAACTGCTGAATGTTATGACTCTGAACTAAGAGGTGGAAAATGGAAAAGTTAACCACGTTTTCTTTCTCAATAGTTGCTGGAAGAAAAATGCTGTGGGAAACTGGAGCACATCAATTTTCCTGTATTTCAGCCAAGCACACCTGATCCAGCCCCTGCTCGGGATGAGTCGTCACCTGCCCCTCCGGAAGGCGAGATTGAGAAACTGAAAGAAAAAGAACCTCAGACTCAGGGAGAAAGCACAGGCCTGAGTTTAGCCCTCAGCTTGGGGCAGTCAACAGGCAGCTTGGGCACTTACCCACCTGACGCCCAAGGTGGAGGGGACAACACAGAAAGTCATGGGCAGAGTGGGGACTCCAAAAGTGAGAAAAGACCAAGCCTGGTAGATCGCCAGGCGTCTACTGTCGAGTACCTCCCTGGGATGCTGCATTCAAATTGTCCCAAAGGCCTTTTGCCCAAATTCTCCAGTTGGTCACTGGTTAAGCTGGGGCCTGCTAAGGCTTATAACTTCCACACAGGCTTAGATCAACAAGGCTTTATCCCGGGAACAAACTATTTAATGCCTTGGGACATTGTCATCAGGACAAGAACTGAAGATGAAGGAGACTTAGATACCAATTCCTGGCCCGCGCCTAACAAGGCAGTTCCTGGAAAGAGAAGTGCGGTTGTGATGGGAAGAGGAAGACGGAGAGATGACATAGCTCGAGCTTTTGTAGGATTTGAGTATGAAGATGCACGTGGTAGGAGGTTCATGTGTTCTGGACCTGATAAGGTCATGAAAGTAATGGGAGGGGGGCCAAAGGAGTCTGCCATCAAAGCCCTCAATTCTGACATGCCACTCTACATCCTGTCATCGACTCAGGGGCGAGGACTCAAACCGCATTATGCTCAGTTCATGAGACTCTTTGTGGTGGTTCCTGATGCTCCACTGCAGATCACATTAACACCTCAGGTAAGAAATGGCAGAGGGAATCTGGTGATGGCAGAGCCAGTGCTGATTGGTGCAACATTAATTGCAGGACCAGATGACACAAGGGGAGTGGGCCAAGGGTGTCATAAGGATGCTAACAGAAACTCCAACTCAAACCAACTTCAGTCAGGTTCTCTAAGGCCAAAAGTATCTGGTTTATGTTGTCAAGATTGGCTTATGCCAGATTTATCCTTTGTATAAACTAAGTTTTAAAAAGTCTTTTATCAGGAATGAATGAGTAACATTCTGTACTGTAATAACTGCTTCTTTTTAAACAGAGAACAGTTGAGTCATGACTATGAAAGAATGAATTTATCTTTTAAAATGTCATAGAAAAAAGCAGTGACTCATTACTGAGACTATTAGTAGTTACCCTTTGAATTTAGGAGGTGAAAAGGTGTTGGGTTTTTAATTGGAGATTTTTTTTTCTCATTTCCAAATGTGTATTTAAAAAAAGAAAAAGTTCCACTTAGACTTTCTTACTTTTTAAGGTAGTAAAATACAAACAAGAGCCTCTTCCTTCAGTTACAGCTGTATGAATTACTGCATGCACCCAAGTGCTTATTATGTGTTAGACTAAGGCTAGAAAATTGGTGTTCATTGTGCGGTAGTGTCACTGGATAACAGCAGTCAGCACAAAACCCATTGGTATGAGTGGGAGGATAGGCAGATTTGGAACATTTTGTAACCCTTCAAGGTGTTTGGGAATTGCTTGATCATGAGACAATGGAATTGGCTTTTATGGGATACCTTCAGCTATTCAGATATAAACCTGCTTGGTTTTAGAAGTTTAAGGAAGAATGCTGACAGAAACCTGACACCAACACCAACATTTCAATGCCCTTTGCAATTTGTTTTGTTGTTTGAGACAGAGACAGGAACTGAAGGTTCAGTGTGTGATGATACTTACTCTGTCTTCATTCCCAGTTTGTCACAGCTTTTGACTCCTATGGGTGTTTTGATTTGGAGTATTCATTATGCTGTGTGTTGTGGATTCCATACATCAGCTCCTCATGTGAATAAGAGTTTACTAATCTTCTAATATGAATTATCCAAGGGCCCTATTAAATGTTGCTGAATTCTTTGAAAATTCACATTGGTTTAGGGTGAGGTAAGGGCTCAGGGTTATCTGTGCTGCAGATCCACTGTTAACGCAGCGGTTAGTACAGCTTGTGTTTGTATCGTGGATCTCTTTGGTAGGACCTAATCTGCAGCCTTAAATTCAGCATCTTCACTGTGATAAAACTGGAAATGTGTGGCTACCTCACAATAATGGCATGGTGGTTTCCTGGAAGTGCATAAGAACCTCCTTGTTAAAAAGACTTTGTAGGCAAGAGTTAGAGACTTCCTTGGATTCAGTTTGCTTTTAAGTTTTGGTGGTTTCTTTTTTTGGTTCTAATGTTGTTTGATTATCTACTCATATTTCCTTTTATTTCAGGTTCAGCCAGGTCCACCACCTTGTCCTGTATTTTACCCTGAGAAGCAGGAAATAACCCTTCCATCTGATGGGCTGTGGGTACTTAGATTTCCTTATGCATACGTGACAGAACGTGGACCCTGCTTTCCTCCCAAAGAAAGCCAACAGCTGATGAGTTACAAAGTTCTCCGAGGAATCCTGAAAGCAGTTACACAATGAGAATTATTCTGGTAGATTAATTTTAGTTTAAAAGGCTGTCTTTAATCCAAATAATGGATTTTGATTCCCAGCAGCTCATACTGCAATCTAGTGATGCTCACTGTATTTCACTGGAACACAGTCAGATTGAAAACCAGGTCTGATATCAAAGCAGAGAAGGGAATCCAGAAGATGTGTGTATTTTCTGTTCATTAAATTTTCATATGTAAAAAATAAAAGCTGGTTATTGCAATATACTGAGGCTGTGTTACTAGGTGTTTTGATAGTAGTGCTTTTCCCCATCCTATCTTTCTACATACATATTTAGAAATATTAAAATTCAGCATTGCCTGAAATCAGGTTTCCTTTGTCATATTGAGGCAACCATGGGCAGAATCTTTCCTCTTTATAAATAAGCTATTTGTATGCAAACAAAAGATACTTTTAATGTGGTGATGTGAGGAATTGTTTGGTGTTGATCTTGTCTTTAAAAAACTGAAAAGTGTTGCAGTGAAGATTTGTATTAATGCTATAGCCAAGAGCTGCTTTACCTAGATCAAATGGAAGTATTTTACTGTATTTGTATTCATAAAATCAGATTTTGTTAAAAGGCCAACTTAATTTCCTATTTGGGAATGAGAGATCTCTTTGGAAACTAAACTTGCTGGTCAGTTTGTGGAAAACATGAAGCTGTATGAGCTTGTTCATTATACACAACTGCAAGTTAATTACCAGTGTTAGCTTGACTTGTAGTGATGAGATAGACTTTGGGTTGCTAAAAGGTCTGTTTTAGCCCAGTTTGAATGTCGAAATGAGGGAGTTTAGATAATTATTATCCTACACTTTCCAAAAGATGTGCTGCATGATGTACTGAAAGCTTAAATCCCGTCAGCTTCGTTTGTGGCTTTTGGTGCCAAGTTAGTCACAGTAAATCAAATTTTAACTTTTGTTCAAGGTAAGATGCACTAGTGGGCTATATGCTGAGACCTAATTGAATTTTTAGAATAGTTGTTTTTAATCAGCATGCATACAAAACTTCATTTGCCAGTTATAGTACAGTAATTTACTGCATGAGCGGAACGGGGACCTGGTTTCTGTTCCGTGTCTGACATCTCCCATCACCTGAGTGTGGAAAACTGCCACTGCCTGTGAGGAAGACACTGTCTCCCTCTGCACATTGCCTTAATGAATTCAGATTTACCAAGCACTTAGCTATTCCAGAGCGCAGTCAATAAAATGAAAGGCATTACAGAGAACAGTTGTCTCTCTGAGAGACGCGGTTGTGCTGCTGGCAGCGGGGAAAATGAACTGGGAAATTAAAAGCGTGTAATTGGAAATCGCTCGCAGCCTTTATTAAGTGCTTCTATAAAGTGCAAGCCGCGACAGGGGCGCGGGATGAGGCTCGAGCCGTGGAGGTTCAGGGCCGAGAGACGAGACCGGGGCGCCGGAGGGGAACTGGCCCCTCTAAGGGGAGCTCTTCTCAGGGCCGAGCCCTGGGCGGGAAGGGCGAGGGTCCTCCCGCGCTTGCGCACTCCTGGACTCGGGGGTGGAGGGGTAGCGGTTGCGGCTGCGCGGCTGCAGTGGCAGGAGCTCCCGCAGCGCCGCTGCTTCTCTGGGTGCCGGCTGCGGGCTGGGTTGGGCTGGACGAGGGGCGGGACGGAACAGAACGGGCGAGGCTGGGCCGGGGAGCGCGGGGTTAGCCGGTGAGAGGCACAGGATGTCGGCGACGCTGTACCTGCTCTCCACGCTGGGCGGATATGTCCTCACCTCAGCGTTTTTTCTCAAGTGTCCGGGGTTGCTCCACCGGCCCAAGCGGCAGCGTTTCCGCTGCCGGCACATCTCCCACCGCGGCGGTGAGTGAGGGGGTGCAGGGGGGAGGATGAGGGGTAGGGGTAGGCCTTGCCACCCGTGGCCCCGGGGGCGCCATTTCCCGCCTTCCCCTCAAGCGGGTGAGGGCTCTGGCCGCCCACCCTCCCGCCGCCCCGTCAGGGCTGCAGCGCTTCCCAGGTCCACGGTGCTGAGGGGTTCTCCCGGCGGCGATGCCTTCCCGCTCCATCGGGGCGATTCTCTCCCTGACGCCTGCTCCTGGCGGGCGCTGGTAGAGCCCTGTCGGCAGGGCTTTGAGGGGCTGCTGCGCGGTGCCGGTCGCTCGCAGCGGGCTCCCTTTAAACCTTCCTTCTCCCGCAACCTAATTTTAGGTGCCACCTGCTGACCAGTGCTTGATTTCAAGGCCGAATTAATCGCCCAACTCAAAACGCGTCAGCCGAAATCAGCTTGTTTTACGCGGCTCGTGATGGTTTCCCTTTCAAAACATACATATTATTTTTCCCCGTCCTATTGTCTTTTTCCTTCTTGTTGAACAGTCAGAGAGGAGGCTGACTTGCTCGAATTGGGTACAGAAGATCAGCCTTTCTGCCCGTAACTGCCTGTTTGCTTTCTGGTTTCAGAAGAAAAGCAGTTTGCTGTGACTCTCCTTGCTTCCCTTGCTGCTGGAGGCAGTCTGGTGCCCTGGTAAAATTGATCCCATTTTAAGTCTGGTACCTTCTGCACACCTTATACCAAGGCCTTGTGGACAGGCTGGTTGCTTCTATCTAAAATAGCTGGAAGATGTTTTTCAAGTTTCTTCTACCTTTAAAAAAGAAATACAGCAAATCAAATTTTTGTATTCTGTTGAGTTCTGTGCTTTTCTCTCCTGCCTCATTCAATTCGTGAAAAGAGTCAGTTTTCAAGTAAATATTTTCCCCCAAATTCTGTGGGAGGTAGGTCAGATGCTGACTATAAAAGGTTACCAACGTTGTCTCTAGTGCTAGTTTGTGCAGTGTTTGATGACAGCTCTAGCCAGTGGTCCATAACTACTGCTGCTACCTTGAATTTCTAAAATACCAAAGCAGGAGCTGATCTCTTACAGGTTGTATTACTTGCATTTCTTACAAGGTTATATGTAACAGGTTCAGTTTCTTTAAGTACAGCATAGAATGCACCCCTTGGTTTGAAACAGTAACATTGCCTGTTTCCTGGTAGGTATGTTTTATGTTCAGCAAAGGTTCTCAATTTTGGTTGTTATCTGTTTGTTAGTTAATTTGCAGGCTATTAAAAACTTGCAGATGGCTTTGCTGGAACGTGGTGTGATCTCCTTAATCTTCTTTGGTTCTCACTTCTTTGCAATGACCTTAGTGAAGATATACAGCCCTAAGCCTAGAATTGCAAGTGTTTGGCCTGTTACACTAAGCACCATCAGAACAACAGGAAAGCCTTACTCAATGGGAGGATTATTCATTAGGCATTTGGAAAGAAATTCCCCAGACTTTGAATTGGTCTGTGCCCACATGTATACCATGAAACACACTTACAGTAGAGGTACAACCCTTAATACTCATCAGCCTTTTGCTCATCAGGTACGATGAGATGGATAATCACTTGCTCTTTACTCCCTGTAGTACTTACTTTGTAACTTAAATTCCTGTGGGAGTGAAATTCTCATCAGGCTTTAGTTATGCTGTAGCTTTAGACTCAGTGTCAGGTTTCCTCTTGCATTACTCCTGTTAACTTTGGAGATCAAGGTAACACTTGTTTGGCTTTTTACTCTCCGAGATGAAGCCTTGTACATAAAGTTTTTATGCCTGCATGCTTTCATTTTGCTTGTTTCTTCAGGCAAGAATTTTCTTTTCTCAGTTTATAGCTTGCCAGTGGAAGCATCCCTTGATTATTTCTTCACTTCTGCATAATTTTGAAATTGGTCATTTGTGAGTTCCATAATGAAGTCTCTTGATATTCCGTGTTATAGTCTCTGTCAGTGCCAGCTGCATGGACTAGATTGCAGGGTCTTTGAGACAGGGTTATGTGATGATTTTTGCAGAATCACAGAATAGTTGAGGTTAGAAGGGGGAACCTCTGGAGAACATCTTGCCTGACCAGAGGAAGGGCAACTAAAGCAGGTTGATCAGGTCCTTGTCCAGTTAGGTTTTGAATACATCCAAAGATGGAGGCTTCACCTCTTCTCTGGCAGCTCATTCCAGAGTTTGATCACTCTTACAATAAAACAAGGGTGTTTTTTTCTTATGTTTATAAACTGAATTTCCTGTATTTCAGTGTGTTACTGTTGCCTCTTCTTCTTTCCCTGGACAGTACTGAGAAGAGTTTGGCTCAGTGTTCTTTATTGCCTCCCATAGACATTTATACCTGTTGGTAAGGCCCTCCTGAAGCCTCTCTTCTCCAGGCTAAACAATTCCAGCACCCTGAGTCTTCCCTTGTATGCAAGAATCTCTCAGCCCTTCATTTTCATAGCCCTTCTCTGGACTTCCAGTAGGTCCATGTGTCTTGTACTTTGGAGACCAGAACTGGACATGTCACTCCAGATGTGATTTCACCAGTGCCAAGTAAAGGGGAACAACCACCTCCCTTGACCTCCTGGCTACATTCTTCCTAATGGGCTTCTTTGCTTACACTGCAGGGGAAAAACCCAAAAACCCCAGAAATTCTAGGGGTCTTCTTGAGTCAGTGGTTGGCACTGAGTCCCTCATATCCCATGGTGGTGCTTTCAGAGTTGGAGTATGCAATCAGAATGTTTAGTTGTGGCCATCTTGGCTCACAGGATGCTAATGTATGCTGGGGAAGGTAATTTCTGTATGAGGAGTGCATGAATCTGGAGGTGCATTTATGGAAATGTCAGAAACCCTGAAGCCAGCCCAGCCTTTGCATTTTTAAGGAAGGAAAATGATTTAGCACATCAAATCCCTTTCTTGGCATAGTTCCCTTTTTTGAGTGTGGTTTGTGAAAGCCATGCTGCTGATTTAGAATTCCTCTTTCAGCTAATCTCTCAACTTCTTTTCTCATTTCCCCAAAACACAAGTCAGTCATTTTGTTACCAACTGGTTTAACTTGCCATACCTACCTCCCTAACATGTCACTTGTTTGATCCATCACTTAAAGTCTTGTTTGTGGAAATTTCTGCCCAGGAATGTTAGGATGCTGTTGTTTTATTCATAAATTGAAGACTGACTCAATTATTTTTTCCCCTCTCCTACCATTCAGGGTGACTGTATTGTCACAGTTGAGAAGTTATCTAACTCAATTTTTATGGCAGTTAACTTGTAACTACTTATCTAGATCCTGTAATGTTTTTTCCCATCTGTTAGGCAATCATCAGAAACACACAGTGAGATTCTCATTCTCTCCTCTATCCCTTGGTCACTTTTGCCCCTCAACCTCTTCCCAATTCTGCAGTCACATTCCATGCAATACTGTCCTCTGGCTAATCACAGCAGCTGCTGTGCACTTACTGTAGTGGTTTACATTAAACCATGCAGATTTTGTCATCATGATTCTAAGTGAGTTTACAAAATGATAAAACTTAACTTACCAGAGCAAGCTAACCTGGTAACCATCTGAAATCACTAGCTGCACCTGCTTAGGATGCATTGCTTTCATTGAGTAAGACTTAGGTCACTGTGTATGTACAGGTGAGGTCTTGTTAGTAGGTTAATTGTTGTTTACAATGTCTGTCACTCATCACTGTCAAAGAGTAGTTAAAATTTGCATAGATATCCTCATCAGTGCATGTATCTTCCTAATGTTGTTTTGCTTTTCCATGTATAACGTTGCTCATTTCAGAGGGAGGGAGAAGGCATAACCTTTTCCAGTCCTTAAGCATGTTGATGTTAAAGATTTTTATAGAGAGAGTGATGGCTTAAGAGTTCCAGAGTTTACTCCTCCCTGAGAGAAAAATTAATTTGCTTCTCCTTTCATTTCTTAACTGGAGCTGATGTTTCACTCCTTCTGTACAAGACCTCCCTTTGCTAGCAACATAAACCTTTATTGACAGAACTGTGCTGTTTCAGGAAGTATCCTCACACTGAAGAAAGAGGTTGTCACCTCACTGAGCATCAACTGGGTTATGTGTTTAGGGAATAGCAGCTTTAGAGAGTCCTAGATGCTTTTTTCCTTGGATTTTATTGGCTTTTTTTCCCCCTCTAGTTACCTTTCTTATTACTCCTTCCACGAACTCTGAAATAAACTTCTTGTCTATACTGTTCCTATTCCTGTGGAGCATATTGACGTAGCCAAATACATCACCTTTAAGATGAAAACAGAGCACCCAGCCTCTGGCAAAACAAACACTTTGGTTTGTATATTCAAAGTGTTATACAAATCCAAGATAAGGTGGGTTTTTTGCCTCTTTTTTTTTTTTTGCTTTTTCTTCTTTAAAGAATTGTTTTACCCTGAGAAAGTCTTGGCTCTTGGGTCTGCCCAGTAGGTTAGCAGCAGCAGGGGTTTCTGATTCTAGCTTCATACTCATTCCTCCAAATATGTAGTATTTTTAATCCATTTTCTTCTTATTTCTTTGCACTGGGATTGAGGGGAGGAAGAGAGTTTGGTACATGTTTTAGTTTTGGTTATTTTTGTAGGTGCTGGAGAGAACCTGGAAAACACGATGGCAGCCTTTCACCAGTGAGTACAAATGGAACCAGTCATGCCTAAATTGTTGTTCTCCTGGTCATTAGTGAGTGAAGCAATCAAGAGAGATGGGACTTCCCTCATTTGTGTGGGGTGAGGTTGTGCTAGTTCTAAAAGTCATCTCTCCTTTGGATGACTTCTGTGGATTGCTAAACATCACTCCAATTGGAAGAAGAAAGAATTGAGACAGCACAAACCATGACTTGAACATGATAATGTGGGAGACTGGCAATTGGAACTAAAACACCCGAGGCCTAATTCCTCCTGTGCTAGCTAGCAAAACAATACTGCTTCCATCTTTAATGGTGATTGCTTCCATTGATTTATTTAGCATTCCAAAGCTATATTTCAGAACTAACACCACACACTTTTTTATCTAGATACAATTGATGTTGCTCAAAAGCTATTTCAGGTCATAGCCTGTGCCAATATGCTAATTGGCACAGAAGGCTGAATTTTGGGAAGTCTGAATCTGTTGGCTGCTGTTATGGCTGTAAGGAGTTCTCTTAGCTATTCCACATGTTCATGGTATTCAGTTCCTCCTCTGGATAGGTTAAGAATTTGTCTCCTAGAACTAGAGTGACTGAAATCCTCATGTTAACTAACTTTTAATATACCATCTGTAAAGCTATTAAAAATGTTTGTGTTATGTTTTTTTCCCTTCATACACATACTTCATTGGCACAATATGTGAAAGCCTCTTACCTAGGGGTTTTAAATGGACTTGGTACTGGAAAGCCTTTTAAGCCTCCAGTATTTAAGTGGTGAATTCTAACAAGGTTCTCAAAGACATTTGAAAAAGAAGCATATCTCAAACTCTCACTGCCAATCAGAAGTGGCCAAATTATGGAGGCTACTCTTTGGTTTGTTTGGGGTTTTTTAATCTGCTTTGTACTAAGCAGCCTCATCAGTTTGTACATTTCCTTGCAGACCAAGGAGTGCCAGCTCCCAACCAAACAGTGCTATTGAAACTACTGCACTATTTTCTATCTCCATGGAAGCTTAGCATAGTTGTGTGGTTTGGGTTCTTTTTTCCTTTTTCCAGCTGGCCTGCCTTTTTTCAAGTCTGTTACCACACTTTCTGGAAAGTGCTCTTTTTTTTAACCATTTCTTCATTTTCATTTAGTATCCTACTTGGTTTGTACTTGTAGGGCTCTTGTAAAGAAAGAAACCTGGTTTTATTTCATTCCCAGAAGTAAGCTGTAGTACTTAAGAGTAAGGACTGTGCTGGGAGCCAGATAATATTGTGTTCTAACACAGACATTTGTCTGACTGTCTTCTGACCATTTAAATTATTTTACAACTATAGTGTAAACAGCTGCATTGAGGTCCCCTTTTCTAACTCCTCAGAAGTGCAAATAGCAAAGTTCAGTTACTTGCTTTAAGGTGGTTGTGGTTGAATAATAAAGCCATATTACTTCTGCAAAAAGCAGAGTAAGAGCAGTTAACCTTGCATTAGGCACTAGAAAATCTTCTGGCTTCCTCTGTGAAAGGGTAAAGGCTTTGCCCTTCCCATCTGCTCATCCCCATCTCCACTGGTAAGCTAGAAAAAGGAACTGGGTAGAAAATTGGTCATCTGCCTGGTGAAAAATTAATCTGGATTAGCTCAGATGGCTGGTGTGAACTAATAGATCTGTAATCCATCAGATTTTGCAGGAAGCCAAATAGGGTGTGCCTGGAGGAGCTGCTTCTGCAGGCTGGGACAGGCAAGCAGATTGGATGCAGTACTATTTGAGGATCTGGCTTAAAAGATGTCATAAGAATTTAATGGATGTTTTAATTGTCCCTTGTACAGCCATGTACTTTAGTATTGTTTTGACAGGAAGTAGCTAAGTAAACTCTCCAGCTATTTTCTCATTTTATTTCCTTTTCTCCTGTGAACACATTTGGTTTGGAAACTTTAAACACTGTAATTAAAGCAATAAAAGTACATAGTCATATATAAACTCTATATAGATTGTGCTACATGAGGCCTTGCCTACTGGAATTTCATTTCCAAGGGAAGGCTTTTCTTATGTATTTCCTGGTCTGTCCTTTTCCTTGGAAACAGTGGGAGTTAAGCACAAGCAAGGACATCCAAATGTGAGCCTGCTTCACAACTTGAATTGTGGAGCAGTTCTAGCTGAGTCCAACGTGTTCTTCTCAATTGGGAGAGCATCTGGAGTCTTCTCTGGAGCAGTGTAGATTTGATGTGTTATTACAGATCTGCAGAGCAAACTGATTTCCAGCTGAAAAGACTCAGCACTTTAAGGAAGCTTATTTAGGAGCAAGCTGCTAGTAAGAGCCTGGCAAATTCTCAAACTTGCAAACAAGGAAGGTTGTTGTTCTCCTTTTTCCACGTAGCATCAGTCCTGAATTTCTCCAGCACTAGTATTTCTAATGAATTTTGGTGGTTAAATGATAATATGTAGTACTAGATGGGAACATGTACAGATTTGGCAAATCTCCTGCAGCATATATGAAGATGCTTATCCTCAGGAGGAAAAATTACACAGAACAGGCTGTGTATCTTCCACATGTAATAGGATTTTGTTCCTCTGCTCATTCTTAATTAGTGGCACTGGAAAATGGTTAACAAATTGGTTTTAATTTGAGAACCCTCCTCTTGACCATTTTCTCAGCTGGACCTGAAATTGTGTTAAACAATTAGGGGAGTATGTTCTAATTTTTTTTCTGGTTTATTATTGCATTTGTGACTGTTGATGATCTGTCTGTACTTCAGCAGTCAGTAAAGCTCTTTCCTTAAGGGAAAAGCTGATACTGGAGTCTCAGAACCATAGGTCCTGTCTATACTGTACTCACAGGTGTCATAGGTTTGTTCATAAGTGGAAAAAGCTTCTTTTTTCTGTTCTGGTGTGAGCTTTCTTATTTTTCATCAATATTCTTACTGCTTTCTGTTTTCTTTATTCCTCCTATGAGCTAAGCTTCTATAGAGTGGATTTGGGACTGGATTGAGTCAGGAGGAGAATGTTTTCCTTTGAAAATTATGGCTAGATGTTTTAGTGGTTTATATTTTTTAAATTTAAAATGAAAACTTTTAATATTATTTTTAAATATAGTTTTGCTACCTAAAAAGCCAAAAGCCTGAAAGCTTCATTGCCAGTTCCCTGACCATCCAATCCTGATTAACTTGACATCAAGTTAAAAAAGGCTTTCACATCCCTATCATTTGTTATGGTTAACAGAAAATTACCTTTTTAAATGAGCTGGCTTCTTCTGATGGTAAATGTGCTGGTTCTAATAAACATCACACTCAGAATTCTGAAACAATACTTTAGAGGTAGGTTTCTCAATCCTGGGATGGTTGCTTGCAATCAACAGGTATGTTACTTGTTTCCTATGGAAGTTGGAACCAAAGCTCCCAAGTTCAAATTCCACCTCTGATTCGTCAGACATTGCTTATTCTTGCATCAGCTTTCCTGCTGCAGCAGAGTTACTTGCTTCCTGCTTTGCAGCAAGATTGTGATGATCATAAAGCATCTGCAATACTTCCAGTGGGATTTGCTTAATTGAATAACATCTGTTAGGTTTGGACCTGTACAAAGTACATGTGTGGTTCAAGGCTGACTTCTTCACTTCCAGTGCGGTTAACATAGGAACAGACATGCTGGAGCTAGATTGTCACCTGACAAAAGATGAACAAGTGGTTGTGTCCCATGATGAGAACCTGAAGAGATCAACAGGAGTTGATGTCAATATATCTGACCTCAAATACTCTGTAAGTCGAAGAAAGAATGTTA
Source organism: Galbula dea (assembly GCA_013399015.1). Lineage (NCBI taxonomy): Eukaryota > Metazoa > Chordata > Aves > Piciformes > Galbulidae > Galbula > Galbula dea. The sequence continues at coordinate 166,384 of VWZX01007387.1, forward strand.
ATGCTAGATGATGTTTAAAAATGCACTTGTAAAGTGGCTGGGATGGGCAGGAAGGTTGCGTGCATGTATGTGTGTGTCTGGTATCCCAAATCTAGTCTAAGGAGAGGATTCGTCTTGTCTGACTTAAAAGAAGTTGACTAGGCTCCTTGTGTAGTCCAGGGAGGAAAACCCAGTGTCTTTCCAGAGGGTGATTAACTCCCTTCAACAGCAGGTTGGATGAATAACTTTCTGGAGGTGAGCCTGTTTTGCCATGCTGATGACAAAGAAAGGTTAGTCAACAAGGTCCTTCTTATACAACCAGCTTTATCATGGAAAAACTGGTAGATGAATCCCACCTGCACTGACAGCTTTAAAAGCCTGTTTGACAGAGCAGTCTTCACATCTATTTTTTTTTTAAGTAGAATTTTCAGAGAGGCCTCTCTAAATGTTTTGTCTGATTCAGCTACAGGTAACACAAGTCTAAGAATGCAAAATAGTTCAAGTAAGAATGAACACAGTGATTTTTGTCTTTAAAGGTGACTTTCATGGTTTATGAATTATATGTTGTTGGTTTTCTTCCAAAAAAAGTCATTATTAACTCACTGCATTTAAATGAATGTTCCATTTCCTTTTATTTTTAAGGAACTTCCACCATATCTCTGCAGGTTGGATGTCACATTTCAGAAAGGTAAGATTTTTGTCTCTTGCTGTTTCAGTGTACTGGTCTCAGTTCATATTAATCTTACTGTGTTTGGTAAGTTGTATCTGAACCCATGTTTGCTATTTAGGGATTTTAAAGATGCTTACACTCCTACTGTTGCTAAATAATCTCTGAATTGATGAAGTTCAAAGCTAAATGCACAATATGCCTAGGGCATTTTCATTACAGAAGTGAGCTTGTCATAATTAATTACAGCTATCTGAGGGAAGTAAATTTTAATTGTTTTTAATACCATTTTTAATTCTAAGATACCAAGTGCTCTGACATCCCAGCTTTTACCTGTGCTGTACTAAAAATGGTCTCAGCAATGTCACTGTTCTTGCTTGCCCAGAATGTCACTGTGAGGGAAAAGACAATCGGATTCCACTCCTGAAAGAGGTCTTTGAGGCATTTCCACAAACTCCTGTCAACATTGACATCAAAGTGAACAACAATGTGTTGATCAGAAAGGTACATGAAAATCTACACTGAACTGAGCCTGAATGTTGTGTAATGATGTTGAAATTCCAGTAGAAGTGTTTCTTGGAGTTGCTGGCAGTCTGTGACACTAAACTCTGTGTTCTTGGACTGCTTCACCCTTCGCATGTTGGAGCTTGCTCCGTGTGTGAGGTGATATGGAAGACAGCTAAGTGATCTTGTACAAGATACTCAGCGAACAACTCTTTATTGACCCTTTATCTGGGCATGAAGCTGGTGCTACTCTGCTAGAGAGATGTTTGGGTTGTACTTCATATGAAGGCTTGTCTTACAGACTGTTGCCTGCAAAAGCAGCATAAAAACATGATGTCAATGTAAAGATAAGTGTTCATCATAGACAAGGAAGTCTGCTTCCCATCAGATACTGGTTTGCCATCTAGTTTTCTTAAATTCTCTAGGGTTTTTTGTAGGTATAATGGTACTTCTTTATCTATTGACCTGAACACCTGTTTCTTCTTTTGTATAGTGGCATTGTGTACTTGAGAAGTAGCAAGTAGAGGTTCAGTTAAATCTGCTCCTAATTTTCAGTGGATGCATGTTAGGGTTCTGCTGGTTTCTCTGCAGGTTTCAGAGCTGGTGAGTCAGTATAAGCGAGAGCACTTGACGGTGTGGGGGAATGTCAATTACGAGATCGTGGCAAAGTGTCTTAAGGAGGTAAGAATGGGTCTAGCAAAGCATTGCTCTTGCCTGCTTGTTACTGTGTGATGCCTAAATGTACAGAAGGGGGGCCCTGTAAACCAAGATCTAGCTATGCCAGACTTTTAGATGTGATGAGAATTTCTGTGCTTAGGTTGTATTCTACTAACTACACTGTTACCATAAATCGAGCACAGTTAATACCTATGGACCCTGCAATCAAATGCTTGAGGAATTTAGCTTAATTGTGTTTTATTCTTGTTCTAGAAGATATAGACTGTTATGATCTTATGCCAGGAACTCTCAAAGCCTGTTTTGTGCATCAGTCACCTGGTACAAAAGCAGTTTTTCTAAGAACTGCTTATTGTGTCTTTCTTTTTATGAAAATAATGGACGTGGGCACTAGTTGGCACACAGTTATATTGGTGTAAACCTGCTTTATAGCTACAGATTCTATTCCTTTTTGTGCTGAGGAATGATACAACTCAAAATGAAATGCCAGACTACCAAAGAGAGTAATTTAAATGCAGTGGCAGGCACATCATAAACAGTTGGCAGCCTGACCTTCAGGTGTGAGTGCTGAACATTAAACATGCATTGATGAGTACCTTTAATTGCAGCAGACACAACAATCTAGCAAGGTAATTTAGGATCTTTCTTCCCTGGTTCTGCAGAACGCTGACATTCCCATCATCTTCTGTTTGCAACGTGTCCTCCTGCTTCTTGGCCTGTTCTACACTGGTCTGCTACCATTCATTCCTTTCAAGGAAGAATTCTTGGAAATTCCCATGCCTTCAATCATCCTCAAGTGAGTTGGAGTCTGCCAGTGGGTCAGCTGCTCTGAAATGGTGGCAAAGCAAGTGAATGATAAAGCCAACTTCAGCATTTGTTTAATCAGTGTCCCCAGGCTGAGGATGCTGGTTTTGGTACCTTAGGCACTGCTGTATATTCCTGAGAGAAAGCCATACAGATCTTCTGCTCCACTGTATTTCACCTGGCTCTAGCCAGCTCTGAGTGACTCAGTTGTTCGTGTGGGGTCCATGTGTATACCAATGTTTCTTGTGTACAGCATCCCCTATAAAACACCATGTTCATACAGCTGCCTTTGCAGCACAGCTTGTGCTGGTGCCATGTAGGTAGTGATATGTACAAATAACTAATTCTTGCACTTTTCTCCCTCTTTCACGAGAACAGATTAGTCTCATGAAGGCCAAGAGGCAAGTCAATAGGATGGATATAAGATTCCATGTGGGTTATTTCCCTCATATTTTACCCAAACTGCTGCTGAATACCCATCTCTGCTGCTTCTCTTAACTGTAGCACATTTCTCTCGTGCAACCCAATTTTAAGTCACTGTCTGACAGTGGAATTACCGCTCTAATTTGAGACACTGCAAGATTATTTCTTCATGTTCCTTTTGCAGGAACATCTCATACAATGTATATTTTAACCTATGCTCTGGTAATTTTTTTTTCTCTTTCTCAACAGGCTGAAAGAACCACATAAGATGACAAAAAGCCAGAAATTTGTTATCTGGCTAGCTGACACGTAAGATTTTAATCTTCTTCATTTGTTATTTTACTTTTGCCTGTCTCTGAACAGTTGGCTCAAGCAACTGAGACTAGCTGTTGCTGTAGCTACTTGTTAGGTTGTATTTTTTCATTTTCTTCTAGCTCTTTTGTCAGTGCAGTATAAATCATGCTCAAACCTTACCTAGGTGTTCCTCTGTATTTTTCTTTCATACACTGAAACCTACTGAGGTGCAGGAACAGTGGCCGTTATTCCAGTTTAGTCTCTTTGGTTTCTGCCATTAAGTGTGTTCAGCTAATTAGCATGCAAGTGGATTCAGAGTGTAGCTTTCACATTTCATAGGACTGTGACTGTTCCATGGTGTTGTCAGAGGAATTAATATTTGCCTTATGTGAAACATTTTACGTGTTAATATCTGTGGCTTAGAGTCAGATGCTTGCAGAGGTTGAACGTGATTGCAGATGTCTCACATCTGTTAGTTTGATTTCTTGAGTGGCCAGTAGAGTTTTCTTCTGGTGGGAAGGCTAAAATCTCTTCTGAAGGTGAAGGTATTGATTGATCAGATGTGGTACAGCATTGCTGTATGATGAAGGAGGGTTCTGCTGGATTCGATCTTCAGAAGAGTTGATACAAATCTCCTTAGCTAATGCGAAGTTCTGGACATTCTAACCAGTCTTGAGTTGCTTGAACTAAAAGTTTTCTATAGTTAGGTTTCTCATTACTTTCTTGTGGAAAACACTGAATCTAAATGCTGGGTGGAAAATTTGTTACAGAACATCAACAGCCTTTGACAAATTCTTGTATGCTTCAAGTTCCTCAATAAGATCTTTCTCCTTGCTGCAGATTGCTCATGCGTAAAGCGCTTTTCGACCACCTCACCGCTCGAGGCATCCAGGTACAGTGTGGCACAGCTAAAGGAAATGTGCTTTTAACCTAGTCAGAATTTGAACCAGCCAGGTATGGTCTTAAGATGGGTTCATGTTCTCCCCAGCATGTGCTCCTGTATTGCTGGGATTATAAATTGTTTTTTGGTTCCTGAGCAATGGCTTGTGCCATTTTATTTGCAGTTCTGTAGTTCCAAAGGAAGAATTGTCTGCTTGAAAGAAGACTCTTTAATTTAAATGCCTTTAGGAGTTGGGTTTTTTTCTCACTTCAAACTTAAGGCTACAAAATCAGCTAAACTGTTTGCCTTGTTTTGGGATTTTCACAAAGTATTTTGACTTCAAGAAATATCTGAAGTCTCAAGTAATGAAATGGAGTTGGAGTCACCACTAGAAAAAAAAATCCCTTTGGGAGAGCAGGGGGAAGAAGTTGGATATGTTTGCATCACAGTGGAATCATCATTTTAAATATATGAGGCATCATATGAGGCATGAAATAATTTAGGTCAAACCTGATCTTTTTGTAAATTTGAGTATTTCCTGTAATAATTTGTCTTTCTGTCCCATCTTATAGGTGTATATTTGGGTACTGAATGAAGAGCAAGAATACAAGAGGGCATTTGATCTGGGAGCAACTGGAGTGATGACAGACTATCCCACAAAACTGAAGGAGTTCTTACACCATTATCCAGCATAAAGGAAGAAACCCAAGGAAGTTCTTGCAGAATAGATTGTGAGCCAAGGATTTTCCTCATTTAAAAAAAAAAAATGAGCTGCATACACAGGTCATTTTGCTTGAAAGATGTTGGATGATCTGTTACCTTGTTGTCAAGTTGCTACCTAATGTCAAGGTTCTCTATTTATTTTAAAACTTTAATCACATAGTTTACATTTGTAAATAACTCATTTACCACTGGCACACTTCATAAATAGTGATGACTAGGAAGGAAGTTGCTGGGTAGGGTACCTGTAGATAATAAGCATTCTTTTACCTGTCACAAGTGTTCCTAAGGAAATGTCAGGGCATGTCAGTTATTCCAGTTCTATTCCAGCAGGCAGAAACTAAAGAATTTCTGAAGGTGTACCCTGAGTGTAGGCATTTCTTGTGTTGCTTTTAGTTTTCAGATGACTTGTAGGGCAATAAAGGAAAACAGCACCCAGGAGAAACAGCAGAACCTGTGGCTAGCCCAGATAGCATAAGCCTGTGATGTGTGGCCAGTAGAGGTGATTGCTTCTCTACCAAAATTAACTCACTTGGTCAGTGTAGAGTTATTCCTACTGGTAAGAATGCTGAACTTGAGTTGCAGCTGTATTTAGATCCCTTTCTGATGTGATGGTGATACTGTCACCTGTTTGTCTCTAGATACCAGTATTTAAACCAGGGTCTGGGTTTGACACAGAGTTCTACTGCACAGGTTTAGTTTTGCCCCTGGTTCTGACCTGCCTGTCAGGCTACTGTGGCATGGCAATAGCTAGCTTTCCAGAAAGGAAGGTTGCACTTGTTGTAAGTTACACTTACTTTGAAATAGTCTTTTCACAAAGGAAGACAATATTTTAGAAGTCTTTTGCACATTTACAGTTCTAACATCTTTGGGCTTGGTGAATGGGAAGGAGTTTTTAGGGTGAGGGACCAAAGATGACTTAAGTTTGGTCAGGAGCAAATTAAAATGTTCTTATTAAACAAATTCACCCAAAATTCACTTCAAAAAGGATCAAATGCCAGTCTAGAACATGTGTAAATTTTAGTCTTTTCTCTCCACAAAAGTAGATTCAGTATTCATTAAGTTTCTGTGCAGGGACATGGCAGGAACTTTACTGGCAAAACCAGGGTGCCCCGAGTATGATGGAATGGGGTTAGATGGGAAGGTATTTCTGGAAGCTTCCGTGCTGTTCTGTGCTGTGAAGAGGTGTTCCATGCCTGTCAAACAGATTTGAGCCTGCAATGCCTGAGTGTTTTGGTCTTGTCATGTTAGTGGTAGGAGTTTTCAGAAGGAAATTGATTACTGTAGCTTGAGTATGCACTAATCACATGTATAGAGCTCAGCCATCTAATCATCAGATTCTGCTGAAACAAAACTACTGTTTAGTGATAGTATCCACTTCTTAAAGGAGCTTCATGTGAAAATCAGGGCTCTTAATACCAAATATAGCACCCAGATGCAAGAGTATATTCACTGCAACGTATACTCACTATTATAAAAAGGTTTTAAGTCAGTCATTTTTTCCCTGGCTAGCTCAGATTTGGAAGAGCTCTTGTGTCACTCCCCTGGCTGCTGTGCCAGGAGTGTAATCATGGAGCATCTTCGCTGTTTCTTTGTGTTTGTCAGTAGGCTGTTAGTGTTAGAATGTCAAGTCCATCTGGATGGACAATATTTGTGCATTACAATTTCCTTCTGAGGAATATTTCTACATGGATGAAGCAGAAGAAGCTACTGCATTTACAATTTAGATGAGCATGGGATGATGGTGGCAAAGGAGTTAAGGTGTCTAAATATCTGCCTGGTGAAGATGGCTGTAAATTCCAATTTCCTCTTAATTTAATCAGGCTTGTTGCACACTGAATGGAAGAGAGGAAAATATCATTTCCTAACTGTTCATAAGAAAAGGGAGAAAATTATTTCTTACATGCTAAGCTTCTTGTTTCCTTTTCAGACCAGTTATTTCTGGTCAGATGGCTGCTGATCATCAGCCTGGTCATAGTTCTGCCTGTTTGCTAGTTATAGAACAGGTTCCACGTGCAGGTCAGGAGGTAAATGAAAAACTTCCAACCCTGTCTGTCTTAATTTGGTTTAGTAGCCACTGTGTAGCTGCAGGTTAAGTTTTTTGTGGAGTGTGGGGTTTTTTTAAGTTCATGTTAAATTGCTGTCAAATTTCCACCACACACACCCCTTTGCTAAGATGCAAATTCTGCTTTTGGAGAATACTGCCAAATAGCACTTGCACACTTAAAAACTTCTTTTAGATGAGGAGCAGCTAAGTTTTAAAACTCAAGTCTTGATCTCTTGAGGGACAGGTGATGACTTATTTTCTCTCTCAAGCTTCCCTCATCAATACATAAATAAACTACTTTGCTTTATTCAGTATTAAATGACAGAACAGAGTTATTGAAATCACAAACTTCATTTATTTTTAATTTGATTTTAATGTTTGTCCTCTTTCTCCCTAGCAGTGGTATTGGAAACTTCTGCCTTCAAAGATGCTCCACACATTTTTAAACCACTAGTCTTCCCACACCTGATGTAGCTATTGACTGTGCTGTTTATACATGACCTCTCCTTGTTAAGTCTGCTGCTTCCTAGCTGAAATTTGAGTGAGCCAAGCTACATGGGAGGGAAGGGGTTGAGTACTGGAAAAACTGCTGAACTTATTAATCACCCATTTGGGCTCTAGTACCAGAGCTAAAGTTTGATCTCTTGAGACAGGTAATGTTGCATGGATGAGGCCATGAATCCAAGCACCACTGCACAGGGCTTAGGCCATGATAACTGTTTGTAACAAAATAACATGGAATGGAGGTAACTGTAGAATGTTTGTTGTATCAAATCCTTGTTTTAAATATTCCAGCACTCACTGTGTGATTTTTAAACCACTTGTACAGAAAAGCATTTGTTGAGAACTTGCACAGCTGTCCAGAAGGATGTTCAGTTAATCTCTCTCTCCAAGGAGAGATTCTTTTCAGGTACTTTGAACTCTTATTTAACACTTACTGTGTTCTCAGCTCTATTGCAGCATATTTTAGGTTATGAAGGATGATGCATGTATTTCATGCACTTTTAATTTGCAGAAAATCTTGTGGACCTCTCTAGCTCCAGATCTATCAAGTGATTTTTCTTTTCTTGTAAAGAAAGATGGATGCTTTTGAAATGTGACACATAAAACCATCTTTGCTCATAAAAAAGATCTGAAACTAAATACTTAGTAATTGTGACTTCTTTGCTTGAAAGTACCATTTCTGAGATTAGGGGTTTGTATTGATGGTGTAGTAGAGACTGAGCTTTTGATGGTGGGGGGGTTGCTGAAAGAAAGGAGTATTTTATATGCTCTGAACTTTTAAGGAATATTTGGCAATGAGATTAGTTTTCTCCTATAGTAATCACAGTATCTGCAACTGTGTGCAGCTCAAGGAAGCCTGAAGAGGGCCAAAGCTGCCTTCTCCATGTGAAGTGAACTGCCAAGTAAAACTTTTCAAGTGGATGCCTATCTGATTTTTCTGTATTTTCAGACAAAACCAGTAGCAGATAAAGGTGATCAGAAGTGGTCTCCATGTGCAGTGGCAAGAAGCAGTGTAGAGGATTCTGCTGGTTCAGCAGTGCAGGATGTGCTGTTGCTTCATTGCTTCCAAACAAAGGTCTGTCTGCAGAACAGGCATTGTATGATTCAAAACAAGCAGCCTGGCTGTGCACATGAAAATTCAAACAATCACAACTTCAGATTGTGGGGAAGATGGACAAATTAGATACTGACCTCTTGAAGTTTTACTCTGTTATTCAGCCTGAAGTAGATGGGTCATGTGTAATAATGGTAGGGGGAGAAAGAGGGATAAAGATCCCAAGTGTCTTAACTCTACCAGCATGCCCTGGGAGATGAGCACTGTGTATGTTTGTGCCAGCAGCATCTGTCAGTGTAAAGAACTGGCAAATTCTGTCTACTTGCCTGGGATTGCAGCACCTTGAACTTAAACTGGAGGCTGTAGTTCTGTGTGGATGAAAATAGCAAGGTGAAATGAGCCAAGTAATGCTGCTTTCTTTAATATTTTGAGGAGTATTACATACACTAGTGTTTTGGGTAGCCATACTCTGAAGTCATTGTGTAAATAGGAGAGCACTGGCCTTTGCTTTGTGCCCCTGTGTCGTGATGGCTGGCTGCAGCAGAGCTGCTTTCTGATTCTTTATTTTTAGAAATCATGATCCTTAATTCCTAAGCACAGTAATACTTGCCTAAGTAAATACCAGCTTTTTTGCTTGGAGCATAGGTCTTTTTTTTTTCAGTATACTGTTTAGTCTTTATCCAATTTGATGACTGATGGCCTGATTCTGGCAGCATTACAGGCCTGTGTGTGCACATTTATAACCCTACAGGTCAGGTTTTGAAAGCATGAACAAAATCATCTTCACATAGCCTGGTTCTAAATATCAGCTCTGCCCTATAATCAGGCTCATTAATTTAATTACAGAAGGTAGCAGTTCACACATGTGTGGGATGTTGTATCCTATCTCTGTTTGTATGTCATTCCTGAATTGAATGGGAGAAATGAAAGCACTCTGTTATCTCTGCATGTGAGATATGGTAGCAGAGGAATCAGCCTGAGATTGAAACAAGAATCTTCATTGTGAAAGGACTTTATTTGCTTTTTTCACTTAGTTAATAATCATAATAATCATTTCATAATCATTTCTCTTTGGTCTCTATTGAAATGGGAAATAGCTGATAGTTTAGACTTCATTTTAAAAGTTGTCTTACAATGGCCTTTAAATTATCCTGAAACACCTTTCTGTCACCTCCTAAGGACACTTGTTCTAGTGAACCATCTCTCCCCCACAGTGTGTCTTCTCCCTGTGGATGATCAAAGAAAGGTCAATGGAATATGGAGTATAAAAAGTCTTTGCCAGTTGCCAGGTGTCTCTTTCTGAACTGGGGACAGCAATATCAGTGTTTTGAATCTCTCCAGTTGCAGCCAGTTTCTGTCCTGTGTTGGGTGACAGTCTGCTCTTTACAGATCCTTATTCTGATGATGAGCAGGTCAACATTTCCTCTAGTCCTAGAGGTAAATTTCCAGTTTTCCTACTGGATGTCCATTAAATTACATCAAATACTAGGTTTTAAGGTCAAGTGTAATTTTAAAGCCTTGAGGCCTCATATGAGGTAAGAGAGGTGAAGTGGGGGTTTTGTATGTAGCAGGATTTAGTAACTTGTAAAGGATTTTGACAGGTTGATGAGAGGATTCCTCAGGCTGCTCTGGGCAATATTTAATTACACCTTCTAAATGCTTAGTAAACTGGAATTGGAAAGCATTAATGAACATTCATTTGTCTTTTAGTGTTTGTTTCTGATTTGCTTCAGGTTGTGTAACCTATCTTACATCTGCAGCACTAAGATGTGACACTCAGAATATTCAGGAGAAGGGAACAGTTGAGGTGCAGCTGCCTCCATGGATTTTCAGGATATACTTTTCTACATTGCTGAGGAAGGAGATCGTTGGTGTTAGTAGAAATCTGAGAGGTCCTTGTTTTCCCCTGGACTTTCCTGCGTGCATGGGGAATGGATTGTTTTCCTGACTGTGTGAAATGTCCTGCTGGAAGTGTTGAGAAAGGAAAACAAGGCATAAAACCTTCCCAGAACTGGACCCGCAGCAGGGCTGGTCCCTGCCTGTCCTCCTCCCTCTTGCCGCAGGAGGCCGCCCCAGCCCTGCTCATTCCTGCTGAGCTTCAGGAGGGCTCTGTCCCTCCACGCAGTCAGGAGTTCCTGGGGAACCTGCAATGCAGAACGGGATCCAAAGCAGATCGTCGTCCAGTTCCAGGTTGTGAGGTTTGCCACTGTTCTGGGGCTAGTGAAGCTGGACAGTGGATTTACAGACAGATGGTCTAATAAGTACCTCATTGTAAGGTGTGGAATATTGCTGGGGGAAGTAAGATGAGTGATCAGCACTCTGGGTAGTGATGGGTTTACAGCTTCACTGGCATATATCTTGGTGATTTAAGGGGCACAAAGCAGTGGGAAACACTTGCTTTTGGAGCTACAATAGCCATGCTGGAAGTGGGGAAGAAAACCTACTGCTGTTAATAGAGGAAAGCATGTTTCCTTGATCTGTAGTACTTGAAGCTGTTGTTTCCTAATGCCTCTGAAAAAGTCTGAAGTAGCCCCACTTCACAAATAAGGAAGTAAAGGCAACTGTAGGTGAGATATCTCGATTTGAAGGCCAGTAACACCAGCTACAAATAAAATTTGGGAGTGCTAAGAAACAGATTTTTAGCAGATTGAAGTACCACTTAATTTTAATGCAGCAATAAAAATGTTGAGGCAATGTCTCAGTGAGTGATTTCTCAATATTGCCATGGTAGTGAAGGAGCAAAAGTTAGCCCTGGTCAGTGATGCTTTATCTTGTTAGGCATTTGTAGGATAAATGATAATAAGAGTTGGAACTGATGTCAGACACTGAGCAGGGAAGCACAAGCTGTGTGCTCTTCAGGCTCCCAAAAATAGGTCTTTGCAAATGGAGGAACTAAAAATCATGCTTAGCTGCCAAATAGGTTAGACCCCAAAATTCAGCTCTTTTTTCAATGAATAGCTTTCCCAAAAGCTTGACCTAGTAAAAGTATTCCTGGTGCTTATCAAGCCGTGCTCTTAAGAGTTTGCAGCCAAACTCAAATGTGAAAGTGTGATTTGAAACTTCCTTGAGAAATTAGCTAGGACCCAGCTAGCATTTTGGTTTTGAAAGTGACTGAAATGCTGCTGCTGAAGCAGTGTTACCCCTAAAATGCTTCCTGTTTTTTTTGAGTCATAGGGAGTAGCACATAGTTTAGAGAAGACATTCTGGCTTTATTTTATGGTCTTATTTTTCTGTCTTCAAAGCTGTGTGAACTTCTAGATTTCCATGGTGATGCTGAACACCTGTAAGTGTAATTCCTATTAAACATTGCCCTAAAGCAAGCTTATTGTAACAGAAAGCTTTGTATGTGTGTAAAGAATCCTGATGTTCTTGTAAATGATATGTTTTTATTAGCAAACGAAAAGTTTTGCTGCACAACTTGACTTTTGGGTGAAAAAAAGAACTCCTGTTATGCAGCAGCCTCTTGATGATGTGTAGCCTTATTTTGCTGGTGTTTTTCAATTCTGGGTACTTGTGGTTAGGTTTCAAGAGTCTTGATGCTTGAAAGTTGAAGCACATTTTTTCACCACTTCCTGCACATAACCTTGTCTAGCTCTGTTAAACAATGGCTTCACTTAGCACTGGTGAGAGTGGTCTGAAAACCTGGTGTGTTAGCTCCTGCTGCTCGGCATGAGGGGGGAAAGAGGTTATCTAAGGAAAGAAGCAGCTTAAAGTAAGCCTTCAAAGTAGGCTGCTGTTACTCTTGTAGCCATCTAACAATAACATGGCAATTTCCTTCTTCATGTGAGTGTCTGTAGGAGCTAGTTAGTAACCACCATGGTGCTTCAGTCTTCGATAATAGTGTATTTAAATTGCACTTGCTAGTACCACTGGCTTATGAGGGGGGGAAATCATTTTGTGTTTAAGATCTAGTCTGTAGAATCCCTTAGCAAGCTGGCAGCTGCTTTAGCATGATCAAAGGAGTGTATTTTGCTTCTGTGGAAGAAAACCGTATCATGAGGTAGGTTATTTTTCTATCCATATGTAATAAATAAAATCACAACTAAGAGAAACGCTACCTTGTATCACCCCTTAAAGGCCTTTGCCAAAGCCTTCCCAGCGCCTGCCAAAGCAGCGTGCTCCCCTGGGTGTAGGGGGGGTGTGTGAAGGAATGAGATCTAATTTACTAAAGACCTTCTGAAAATTAAAAGTTTCTTCTGACAAAACTCAAGACGTTTTAGGGCTCATAGCTTTGAGTAACCCAAACTAGGCACTTATTACAAGCTCTTGGGCTGCGTTTCTTCAAGGGTGGCGGGCCGAAGCCTCGGTGCGCTGCGGCAGGGCTGGCGCAGGATGCCCCCTGCGGACGCGGTGCCCTGTGCCTTTAAGAGGCGCCGCATCTGTTTGTTGTTCCCCCCCGCGCTCCACGCCGCCAGCGCCAGGGCTGCCCCCATTGGCTGCCGCCGCCCCAGCTGCTGTCTGCGCGGGGCGGGGCTTGTGTGTGTGTGCGTGCTGCGAGGGGCGGGAACTCCCCCCCAACGGCAGGCCTCGCCTTCTGATTGGTCTCGAAAAAAATGGGCTGCGGCTGGTTGTAGCCAACCGCTGGGGTGTTGCTATGTGCCAGCCGGCGGCTATTGGCGCGGGGCGGTGCCGCTCAGGGCCAGAAGGCCGGCGGGGAGCGCCTATAAGGAGAGGGAGGTGGCGGGAAGGGGGAGGGCGCTGCGGGGCTGCCTGGTGCGCGTCGGCGGCCGCGCTCCGTCTGCGCTGGGGACGCGCTGGAGGTGGCCGCGCCGCGGCGAGTGAGTGCTGCAAGGGGAGAGGGCCTTGGGCGGCGGGAGTGGAATGGAGCAGGGTGGGCGACAGGGCCCGGGCTGCGCCGCTCAGGGCAGCTGCGCCACGGCCGCGTCCTTCGGCCTCCCACTACCCACTCACCCACACATCCACCCACCTATCGAACCCGCAGTGTGGCAGCGGGAGAGGCTGTGTGGGTTAGGAGAGGGCTTCCTCGGGGCCCCTCGCGGTGCAGCCCGCGGGGATGAAGGGGAGGCTCGGGGAAGAGGGTTGAGGGCCTGCGGGGCACCCCCCACACACACACGCACACACACACACACACGCACCTCGCTGCTCTGCTAGCGGTGGCCTTTGTCTGCGGGGCCGGGCGAGGGGCTGGAGGCGGAGAGGGCAACAGGTCCGAGCTCGGGAGAGTGTCCAAGGGTTTGCTTGTCCGTGGGTGATTCCAGCGAGAGAGATCAACAGGAGGGAGCTGCGGAGCGGGGAAGGGGCTGGCCGGGGGTGCCAGGTAACTGCTGGAGGAGGAGGAGGAAAAGGAGCAGCGGGGATGGTCCTTCCTCACCAACCGTCTCGCTGTCCTGAGTTAAATGCGTAATAAAAGGCTGAAAGCCCGGGTGAGATCCGTGCCTGGCACAAAGGTGTGCTTGAGGCTTTGGCTTGTGACTGCAGGGACAGGTACAGCATCTTCACCCGGATGCTGCAAGCACCTCCTGAGGCACTGCCAGCAGGACCCCGAAGGCTGGCTGCTGAGCAGGGAGCAGTGCCCTGCCGCTGCTTTATTTACCAACACTGCTGCTGGAGTCCCTGGAGACCAGGCCTTGCCCAGCTGCAGGCTGTGGCTCTGTGCTACAGAAGTGACATCATGCCTGGTGTGGCTAAAGAGAGATTGCAGGGCACCGGATCCGCGGAGAGCGATCCTCAGCCCAGGGTGATGCTTATCTTTAAAGGCAGGTGGTTTCTGTGCGTGGTGCATTGAAACTGGTCACTTACAGGGACTCAGGTGGTCTGTAGTGGTGGAGTTCTAGACTCTGGTTAAGGGTGTAGCAGCTTCCTCTTCTGCAGAGCACCGTGCTGAGGTCCAGAGTCGGACGGCAAAACGTTAAGGGTTCTTTTGTTTTGTGCTTCTCCACAGAAACTTACAGGTTTGAGCCAGAAAAGCCAGAGAAGTTTGAGGTGACAGAAGTAGCCATGGAGCAAGCTATGGGTCTGTAGCTTCAGGTTTTAATGCTCATTTTTGAAGCCAAAAGGATTTGAACTGTTCCAGTTTAAAATGTGATTTTAATGGTGTAGCAAAAGAAGTTGAATCCTTGCCCTCTTCCCTCACTGTTTATGGGAAGGAGTCTGTCCCCGCTTTTTTCTGGTCTCTGTCTTAAGGAAGAGGAAGGCCCATCAAAATAGTGTTCTTAGCTTGCAGACAGCAGTGAAGCAAGGGGTGGGACAGTACACCTGCCTTCTGACATTGCCTTCCTCAGGGCCTGCTACATGCTCCAGATGAGGATTGTCTGCTAATGCGTTTACAGTTGCTTAAAGCTTATGCTGGATAGCACAGAGAGACCTTTGCTGAGTTAGGCAGTTGTAAACAAGCAGATACTGAGAGAGCTCTTATAATCCATGAGAGGATTCTGCCTGGAGAGGATGTATTTTGTGACTTCATTCTTGTAGAGCACTCTGTTGATTTTAAGATCTCATCGTGTTGGGATCCACGCCCCTGGCTTCTTGTAAACATTGTTTGTTGTGTAACGGCAGTGCTCCAGTAGAGAGGTAAGATGTTCTCCTTTTCTCACTCCATCCCTCATTCTTGTGTCCTGCTGAAAGACCATTTAAAAATGAGTCTTGTGCTTTGAAGTTAAAGTTGGAAATGCTGTAGGGAGGGCAGAGACATTGCCTTCATCTGATGAAGATGTGAAGTGCTGCTTTTGGGGGTTTTGGTTTTGTTGTTCTTGGGGTTTTTTTTAAGCTTTCTTTGCAGGAGTCTCTTTCATGGTGCCAGGATTGGAGTAACTGCCAAAACTGTGTTGATCATTGAGCTCCCTTTGGTCTTCTGGATCAACAGATTTTGAATAAGTGATTTCCTTTCTTTGCTCTTTGGTGTGGTAGTTGAGTCAGGGTTGTATTGAGGAAGACAGCATCCCTACCTGTAAATCCACATTCCCTCAAAGGCTCCTTGACTCATGGACTGAATACCTGGTACTGAGAGAGAATTTAATTAAGGAACTGGTCACTCTGGTGTAGGTCCTGGCTGGCAGTTTAGAAAGTGGGAGCAACTCAATCTAGCACAGTACTACACAGGCACTGCCAGGATTGCAGAGGAGTAAAAACCATCTATTTCTTGTTCTTGTATCACAGCCTTGTCTTTGACCATGTGTGTGGAAGCCTCTTGAAGAAACACCAAGAAAGCTAGGCTTTTGCTGGGCTTCAGTTGTTAGATGGCAAGCCTTTATTTGCTTGAACTGAAGCAGAGTTTTCATTAGAGGTCTGTGAAGTGCTAGAGGAGTGGGCTTCAAGAGGGATCACAAAGTGGAGCCTGGAATGGAGAAACAGTTCAGTTCTCTTGACTGCTTTGAAGCTCATCAGAGATGTTCAGTGCAGAATGGTATGGCAGGGTGTATTTTTTGCTTTGAAACCATAGCAAAAATAGACATCTTCATTTTTTTCCCTTCCTTGACAGAGACCTACCTGTAAGTTGGTCCTTCAGGATGTTTCTTCTCAGTGCCTGTTCATTTGGAGGTGGTGTCCTCTAGATCCAATCACAGTTGAGGATAGGTTTCCTTTTCCTTCCAGAAGCCAAAGCAAGTCCAAAGAAGAGTTGCCCTGTGCTGACTCAAGGGTTTTCCCATTCTTTGGAACAGCTCTTTAGCTGGTAAATGAACATGTTTGTTGATAGGGTGATGATGATCGAGGACCTGGATCTCTAGATGACCTTAAAGGTCCCTTCCAACCTAAATGATTCTATTCTTCTTTTTGCCCCAAAACAAAGACATTTTATGGTTTCTTGTCTTTGTAGGGGAAGGAGATAGACTTTCTTTGTGGGCTGCAGCTCAGGAGCTGGATCCTGGGTCTGAATCATGCTCCCTGTTGGTCCCTTCTCTTCATCCTCCATGCTGCAAAGTCTGGCAGTCAGTTCTCTCTCCGACTCTGTTTTCTGCCACATCTTATTTCCAGTTTTGTTCCTCATTTGTCAGGGCAGGTAGTTGTCTTGCAGTACATAACCTGATTGTTCTCTTCTCTGGCTTTGGGACTCTCTACTCAGTAGCCACATGTGCCAGGCCTGGAGGAGAGTGTTTGCACCAGCTGCTGGGGGCTGTGCCAGCCATCGGAAGCAGCTCCGTCACTGGACTGGCCAAGCTACTTAAGGGCTGCAGGAAATAACATCATTAATGAGACTTGGTTCTCCCACATCTTGTACCTGACAATCTCAAGTCACTTGACAATGCTAATTAAAGCTAATCACACTCCTCTGTTTTTAGTAAATAGCTATTAGCCCTGCTTCACTCTTGCTTGAACAAATGTTAGTGCCAGGCAATGTGAGTCATTGGAAGGTCTGGGAATGCAACCCCTAAGAGCTGCCTTCCGGTCTCTTCAGACAGACTGACATCTCCTACTAGAAATGGTTTCTTTTACACCTGTTGCAGTGTTGCTGTAGCATGGTAAAAGGGTTGCTGGTTTGCTGAGTCACAAAGCTGCATACCCTTTTGACTCTCCTTTTTTGCTACGGTTGGGACTTGTACAGAACTAAACTCCCAAGGTCAAGCAAAGGCTATTTCAAAGTTTCAGAAGCCAAGGATGCTTTGAGTTTGTCCTTCAGAGAGTTTTCTCATCTGCTGAGAGGGAAGGCAGGGTGGTGTCAGAGCTGCACTCTCACTTCTCCTGTTTCACCTTGGCAGTGACTTCATTAGGAGGACAAAAAGTAGCATGGTATGACCTAGGTGTTGCCTAGCTCAGCCACAGAGCTCTGGAAGATTGAAGTTTCACTGATGAAATATTACTAAAGGATGGCTCAAGCAATGGGTTATTAAAAACAGATTGTCCAGCATCACAAGAAAAGATGGAGTTAATAATTAACTGGGGGAGGGGGGTGCAACCTAATGAGAGTCCCAGGAACTCCCAGCTCAGCCATGCCTCAGTATGCTCAGAACTGTGAGAGGTGAGTCAGTTCACATGCCTTGGCAGTAACTTACAGGCTAGTGAGGATATCCAGGAGGAACTAATGACAGAAACTGGGGAGGTAACAGCTGACTTGACCTATCTTCAACTAGATTCAGTTATAAAATATCTGTCATGTGAAGGCTGAGGCTATAAATCTTCACCTGGCTTTGCCCTCTTGGCATATGCCTTCAGTGGAAATGAGAGCTAGAAGGATGAGGACTGAACTGCCATGGCAAGTATGCACCTCATTAATATAGTAGCTGTGGCTACATAAGAAGTGTTGCTGGCAGAGGTCAGTCAGAATTCACCATCTTATCCCTGGCTTTACTCAGAAGAAGAGACAGATGTACCAGAGTAGAAAATAAAGTTGCTCTCTCTCCCATCACAGATGTGCTTCTGGGCAGTGCAAGGCTGGTTAAAAGGTGCTCCTGGGAGGAACCCTGTGAGCAGATGGGTTTTGTGAACAGGTGGAAACTTAGAGGATTTGACAGGGGCAGTTTGCAAATAGTAAGTCATGACAGGCAGCTGTGACAGATCCCTTCTTTCAGCTGCAAATGACTTGGAGGATATTGGAAGAATTTGTGCAATAGATAAATGTTCTCAACATCTTTCCTGTCATTTCCCAGCCTTTATCAGGGAAACAGATGATCCATCCAGCAGACCACATTAATTGAATCCTAGTCATACCTACATTTGCCAAGAAGGAAGATAATAGAGCAGTGTGTAAGGAGCAGGAAAAAAGATGTGATTGTATGAGATGATTTGAGTAGTTAAAGTGTTCTGCAATTAAAACCAATGAGGAAGAGAAGTTGGGAAGATGAGAGTGTTTCCATTTTGTCAGTAATTGGGTGGATGGGAAGAGCTTTTATTAAGGTTGGTACTAGAATAGCAAGGTGAGGGTCAGCTTTCATTTTGCACAACACTGCATATGCATAATGGTGGCCAAGTGGGATGTCCTTCATCTGTGGCTTCAGATGTGACCATCCCATGGCACATGGAGCTTTCTCCAGCAGAAGGCTGGCTGTGAACTGAAGAGCTGCATCTCCCAGTGTGTTTGAGGCATTGCTGTTACCTCCTTTGAGCACATGCTGTCTCCTTGGCCAGTTCAGACAAGGGCTGCTAGCCTGTCCTGGGGGATGCTGGCAGGAGTGCTTTGCAGAAGGGAAAGGTGGAAGTGGAGTCATTTGTGTGTTAAATTAGTTCAGCTGGCAGGTTTTGTTTATTTGTGGCACAAGTGGGATTTGCTGGTAGGAGCAAGGGTTAGTGCTGACTTCTTTCAGGCTTCTCCTGGCCTGCAGTGGTGCTCTTCTGCACTCGTGTTTCCTCCTGCCTTTGGTAACACACACTGGCATCTACTGTAAGTGGCTATTGCATCCCACTGGGATGGAGTGTACCTGCAAAGCAAAGGTGGGCAGCATACAGCTATCCTGCTTGCCATGCTGCTTGTTAGCAGCAGCACAGGCTCTTCTGCATTGCCAAGATACTGCTGCCAGGCAACTGGTAGTGGAGTGGGAAGAGAATTCAGCCAGAGGTGTCAGTCATTCCTCAGGAGAGGCTGAATCTTGCAGTCCATGTCCTTGTGTTTTCAGAGACAGGCCCAGAAAAGGTAACAGATTTTTACATTTTGAAGCCAGCCCTGTGAGGTGGTGGCTGTCCTAGCTGGCCTGTGCTGTGTAAAAAGAAGAATTGGATGAAAATTTCCAGAATGGTTTCCCTTCCCTGCCTCCCAGTGGTGTCTGTGGTGTGTCTGAGCAGAGTGTTTTGAACAGTGTGCTTTGTTCTGAATTGCAGGGAGAGATGAGTTAGCAGTTCTGACACTGAGTGGTCCAAGTCCAGCCTTAGATCTGTAAAGAAAGGCAGAAAGTTCTCATGGTCAACTGGTTTCTGTAGTCTGCAGCCAGGAAAGAAGCATCTCTGCAGAGTCTTCACTGAGTTACTTCAACCAGGTCCTTTGCTTTCCAGTCAGTTGTGCACTGCAGTTCAATACCAGAGAGCTTTTGCTTTGAACATTGGGAATCCTCTGGACTCAGGTACCTCATGACATGGTTGCACTTGAGAACCTGAAAATGCCCTGGTGAGGATGTTACTTATTTTAAAAAAAAAAAAAAAGCAAAGAAGTGAAACTTTTAAATTTGATTTAATTTTCTAATTGACATTAGGGAAATCAACTCTGTAAAGCACACTTCTGTGATTTCTTTAAAATGACTTTGTTTTTAGTAAGTTATGGATGAACAGTGTATGCAGTGACAGGCTGAAAAAAGATCAGAACCCAAAGTGTGTTTTAAAGATTTACTGGCTGTTCCCTTTTAAGTTTCAACTAATTTTTATGTTCCTTCCACATCAGGGAAGGAGAGAGACCAGGAAGTGTGGTGTGGGGGTGCTGAGTCTGTTCTTTTGATGAGAAGAGTTGGGAGAGACCAGAGAGTGGCATAAAAGCCCAAACAAATAAACAAAAAAATCCCCCAAATACAATGACTATAATTGCCCTGGCAGTTGGGACAGTTTTAGTATTGATAGCTGGTGAGCAGAATAAGAACTCTGCTGTTTCCTTGACAGGCTGGTTCTGGTATGCAGCAAGGTTGGTGTCCTGCCTGTCCCTGACTCACTATGGCCAGATAGTCTTTAATCACTTCTTGCTGAATCTCTTTTTGATGCCCTCTGGTGGTTACCTGCCAGTTGTCTGCAGTGTTCATCACTATTGCCTTTTGCCTCCATCCAGATCCTCTTGTACTAACCTTTTCCCCCAGAAACACAAAGTGCTTCCTGGCAGTGAAGGATGCTGTCTCCAGCATACAGAGGAGAGAAGTAGAGCCCACAGAAATGAAGTGGCTTGCTAGGAGATACCCTGAGAAATAAAGGGGATTAAATATATTTCTAGCTGGAGGTGGTCTGAGTGAGAAAGCTGCTCCACACTGGGATTTGTATTCCAGTTGTGTCCATGTAGCTGATAAAAACCAGCACAGAGGATTTCTGCTGGCCATCTTCCACCAGTTCTCCTGTTCTTTTTCTGGCTCCAAGGATTTGCAGGGTTTGGAGGAGGAGCTGGAGGAGCACAGGCCCTAGAGAAGGATGCTTGTGGTTCATGCATCAGTAATGAACTGATGGTGATAGTAGTGCTGAGCTGCATGCAGTGTCATCTTGGCAAGAGTTTGAAGTGGGTGCATTTCAGAAACTTAATACTGAGGAGGAGGTACATTGTGTACCCCCCTGTGCTATTTAAACTCCTTTCTTGACTTTCCCTTGTGTTCTGTGTTTAAATTCAGAATGGTTGTCATTTCTTTCAGGGCCTTTCTCAGTGCACATGTCCTTCCCTCCTACCTGCAGATGATCTAGCTTCATCTTTTCCAGTGTTCTTCCAGCCCTTTGTGGTAGTGAGGATCTCCAGAGCTGCCCCAAACCAGGATCTCTTGTTGCTGGTGCTACATCATCAGAGTGTGAAAGCTCCTTAGCTGTGCCAGGTGTCTCTGAGGGTGTCAGGAATTCTGACACTAACTTTGATTCCATAGGGAAGGCGGCAGAACTGGGCATAAAACCCAGACTCATTTTGAGCCTGTTACCTTAGAGACTAGCCTTCCTCTTTCATGAACAGTGTTAGGGCAGTTTCTATGTCAAGAAAAGCCTGGTAAATAACTCTGCATACCTCTAGTGTTTTCTTAGAACCATGCTAAGACCCTGGAATGGGGCAGACTGGTGTAGAAATGGAAGACTCTCCAAACCCAGTTCTTTTTGTGCTTTTATTGCACTCAAGTACATCTTTAGCTTTTTCTATACTAATGAGAAGAGAGACCAGAGAAGAAAGGTTGGGTTTCCAAATAGATGGTTTTCTTCAGAGCTACTACAGGCAGCTTTCTGTAGCACTTGCCACCTTCTAAGTAGTATGTAACAGGCTGAAGGTGTCTTAAAAATTAAATAATCCATAGTAAAGACCCTTGGACCCAAAAAACCCTCTTGTTTGTCCTATGAAATGAACAGGAGCAGTTGCATCTGAGCTGCATCACACATGGGTTTTATGCCAAAGAAGACTTCTGTGTGATAGTTTTTGTTCTCTGTTGTTGTGGCATATGGACTTGTACAAGCAGTGGCCCTGTCTAGCAAGTGTTTGACACAGACTTGGCATCTCTCCTTTTTAGGAGTTTCCTGAATTGCTGATGGCTTCATGTGGAAAGTGGCTGTTGGACAGGTGGAGGGTGAATACTGAGCTGAAAAGTTGTCTGAGCAGCAAAATGTCTGTCATGTTTTCTTTTTTCTTCAAGGTGGTGTCATCTGTTTGAAAGTTAGCAGGATTAAGCAACTCTAGCATACAGAGTGCATGCAAGCAGCACATTCAGCTGATTCTCTCCCTGATAGCCACAATAAACCACATTTACTGGCTTTGCCCCTAGAATTCTTTCCTTTTGTCTAAAGCAGTTTTCTGCCTTCTTGTGACCTAATCATTATGGACAGGTTTCTGTTCCATCTCTGTGAGTGTGCTCCTCCCAGAGAGGAATTCCTTTTGCAGACTGATAAATACTGAGTTATGTTGCTGGTGACAGATACTTATCAGGCCAACAGTATTGGGCATGATGCTAAAGTAATCAAAGCATCTTTTTGTTTTTGAAGTGTATGGAATGACTCCACTAATGCTCACTGTCAGTGAGGCTGATGAACATTAACTGATCCTTCTGAAAAACCAGAGGCACAGCCTAAAATCATCCCCATGCCTTTGTTCTGCAGTAGAATGGGTGCAGTGTTAGCTGCTAAATGTGTTTATAATTCAAATGTGTTTGCTACTAGGAGAGAGAAAAATAAAGGAGGTTGATTTTTTGCATTGCAGAGAGGCATGGAGCCTATTTTTAATACATTTTAAGATGATAGGCAAGACAGAAATGGGTCTTTACAAGCTACTAGCTATGCTCATAGGATGCAAGAATGCATTTCCTATTGTTTTTCCCTTGTCTTCCTCACTATGATGAGGACAGAGATGGCACAGAGAAGCCAGCAGGCTGTCAGACTGGATGCTGTACAAAGCCAGTGCCTTTATAAGGTATGGCTACCATACATGAGCTTATCTGAAGTTTATTTTCCAGGCAGTTTCTTACCTAGCTTTCCCACCAAGATCTTAGCTCACAAATTGTTACTCTCTCCCCTGCCTTAAGCAAAGAGATCCATTTGGTTTGCCTTCACAGCACACTGAGAACAGGATTTGCAATTAATCTGTGCTCTGATGTTATCTCACTTTAGGGTTGGTTTTTTCTTGTCCACTTCTAAAAGGTCAAATGTTTTTGCCAATGTTAAATGTGTTATGAGGTCAAATAAATGAATGCTCATTAAGCTTCTGCAGAAAGCTGCATGCAGCAGATAATTTATGAGTGCCTGTGTGTTCATTTCTCTGGTAGATTAATGCAGATGTAGTATTTCCTGCTTTACTCATTGTTCTAGAGCACTGATGCTTAGGAGGCCTGGACAGAGAGGGGTCAGCAAACAACAAATTAAGGGATTACTCTTACATTATTCTGGTTGGGTATCATTTCTGTCTCTGTTTGGCTTTGAGAATGCCTGTGGACTGCTTCCTCTGGCTTTTGCGCTGCAGTGCAAGGCAGTTGATCGGAAATGCTTGGCATGAGAGTATGGGAGGGGAGTAGTAAAGCTGGGGGTTGGTATCTTGTATTGGTGTATGCTGAAGAACAGGAGAGACTGGGGATGCTCCACTTCATTGCAAAGCAGTGACAGCTGAGGATTAGACACAGTCTGTTTTCTCATTCAGAAATCAGGTGAAGTGATTGCCAGGCCTCATTTGCCCTTTCTTCCAGATGGTCTGTGCAATGTATGTGTTTCTTTCAGGCAGCTCTTGGTGCTTTGCCTTGGAATCCAATTGCATTTGGCCCCAGGAAGAGCACACTTAGTCTCCTGCTTCCGTGCACTTGGAGCATGAGGCACATGGTTCACAAATTCCAGGTTCTGGGATCTGTTACAGCTGGGATATAGCATATCCTGAACTGGGGACTTGGAATCTGGAGGTGCTTCTGGTGTCTTGTGCCTGGGAAGGCTGGCACTTGGTTACTTCAGGAAGGCTGAGATGTGTTCCTTTTATTTACATCTAGTCAGCAGAAAATAAAGATTCTGCTTTGCTTTGCATCTTGTTTCTGGCCTGTTGCAAACTTAGGGTTCAGTCCTCTGTGTGCTCCTCCCCTTGGAGGGGAAAGCAGTGCTGTCTAATGCAAAAGTAACTTGGTTTTGACCAAATTCTGGTGCACACAGAGAACTGGGGCAGGATAAAGGGAAGGCTGCCTGATTTCTCTTGGTTCTCCTGTCAGTGCAAAAGACAAGTCTTGGTGAAATCTAGAGCTGTGTACTAGATAGTGCACAGGCAGATTGGCTAGAAAAAATCCCTGACAAGACCTCTTCTGGCTGAACAAGAGGAGGTTTAGTTCCTAACAAGCTGGGAAGGGAGCCCTTCTGTGTCTGGATGGGTCTTTCAAAGCTCTCCCTGTAACTTCAATTGGGAAAGGTTAATCTGATTAGTTAGTGTTTGCAAAGAGCTTTGAGGATGAAAAGTGCTATGTAAGTGCTGACTGTTGTGATCATGATAGATATGCTTTATCAGCAGTTGGCTGGATGAGTAAGACTCTTTTTCCCTTTTGACTGTAAGGGAGCTGCCTCCTGGAGAACAGAAGAAAAAATGGTTCAGAAAGAGGAAAAAAAAAACAGGTGTCCTGTTGTCTTATTGGTGTCTGCCTCATGTTGAACACTCTGCATGGTCATAGTCAGATGAAGCTTTCTCTGCACCAAACAATGCCCCTGTGAGTCTATGACAACCCTCCCATGCAGGGCTTGTAGAAACTGTTCACTGCAAAGCTTGCAGAGATCTCTGCATGCCTGGTGTTCAGGGATTGTCCAGCTGGCAGTAGTTTCAGTGGGTAAAGCTTTCAGAAATGCTAAAGCAACTTGGATACCTTGAATCTTCCTTTTCATCAGCAGCAAGAAGACTTGAGGGTGGAAGTGTTGAAGGCAGAGGTTTCCATAAGTGACTCTTTGGTACCTAAGTGATGAGGGTTTTCAGAGATCTCACCACTGTGATGGTGATCACACCTGAGGCTTCCTAGCAAACAGCAGCAATGGATTCACAGTCTGACTTTTTGTTGTTGTTTTCAGTAGGACTTGGACAGGTTTAGGACAGTGAGGTACTTCTGACTGATGCTAACACTGGACAAAAAAGGTCATCTAAATGCAATGCTTAGGAATTCTGCAGGACTGCCTCCTACAACAGTTTTCTTGGGTCCTGCCTTGGGTTCCTCAGTTGACTTTCTGATTTCCATCCTGCTGTTTTGACACTTTGCCCTTTAGCAAGCCAGAGATGTATTTGCTTAGGACAACCCAAGTCCAGCCACTCTCTGCAGCATACCCTGAGCCTTGTGCACGGCTGGGGCTCGGAGCAGCAGCAGAGCCAGCTTACCACAGAGACTCCAGGGAGCTATTTTAGCAGTGTAGCCACGTAGTGACCTGGGCTGGCTTTATTCTAACCTGCAGATTATCAGCTATGCTGCAGGCAAGTTACTCATACCAGCTTAGAGACCAGCTCTTAAGCTCTTCTACTTTTCTGTTTTGCCCACTTCAGAAATTTCCATTGTAGGTCAGATGTGGGGGTGTTTACTTGTTTTGTTTGTTTTGTTTTTTTTCTGGGGGGGGGTGGGATTGTTCCAATATTTGATGCACAGACTCAGAAGCTGAGCAGAATCACATGTCTTATGGAGAGGAAAATCCTCATGGGAGGAGCAGACAGAGTTCATGATTAATTTGTAGAGCATACATGCACGCCATGTATCAGGGAGGGAGGGAAGCTGCTTCCTTTATCCTTTATGCTGCTCCCATCCTCAAAAGGAACATTTATAGCTGGTAAGCCTTAGAGATGCAGGATCTGGAAAATTGATTTCTGCCAACAAAAAAAAGACCCAGACTTGAACTGTCTTGCAGGTTCTGTCAGATGACATTTGATAGTAAAAAGGTGTTTCCATGCTGAATAGGATTTTTAACTGTCTTTTGCTGTCAGGAATGGTCTTTGGAGGCTGTTCCTTGCTTTGACTGCTGTCAGATGTTCTGAGTTTAAAATATATATATACACCAGAGTGCAGTTTAGTAGAGTAACTTCTACCTTCAGAGCTTGCATGGAGTTCTAAAGGAGAGTGTGGTGAAGTAATCCTCCATTTCCCATGTGGAAACTAGTGTGGAATGAAGAACTGGTTTGGTGACTCCGTGTGCTTTCCTGGTGGCTGAGGAAACTCATGTCCAGCTCCCAGCTTTCCTGCAGGCTTCCAGTGTGTCTCATCAGTGTGTCACACAGGACAGCAGCTGGCAGGGCTGACTCTGGCTCCTGACTTTCTTTCTAGCTAACAGATCCCAGCTTCTCCAAGGGGCAGTGTAGAGTTGCACCTTGACATGTGCAGGTCCCCAGTGGCGTTTGGGAGACTAGGCTTGATGAAAATGCTCTTCTTGGCATCTTTGCACCTCTGGTAGTCACTTCCAAATCCATTAAGTGTTGGAAGAATAGAGATTGTGAGAATTGGAGTGATTCTGTGGAGTGACAGGAAGATGGCAGATAGCAGGAGGAGGAAGATAGGAGAGCAGTCAGTAAGCCAGTGACTGAGCTGTGAATAAAAATCCATCCTCTTTGATCTAATCCACAGACATCACACCTGTCTGCTGCCTGTTCTGCCTCTTCCCTGCTCTCACGATTATCCTGTGGGCTGGAGACTGTTATCGCCTTTGTGAGCTGATTGTTGTGTCTCTGTCCTGTTTCAAGCTTCGGGGTGTGTGAAGCCCTCCGTTCCCTCTGCCCGAGTCTCTTCCTCTGAAGCGGTCACCAGCGTGTGGAGCCTGCCCCACGCCCATCACCTGCCAAACCACGGCCTTTACCTGTGTCTTCCGGTGTTTCCCGTGCGACCCGTCCTGCGGGAGTGCCTCCTGGGCCACCCCCGACTTCACCCAGCGCTCGGTGGCTCCAATGGTGAAGATGACAAGGTCCAAGACTTTCCAGGCATATCTGCCTTCCTGCCACAGGACCTACAGCTGCATTCACTGCAGGGCTCACCTGGCCAACCACGACGAGCTCATTTCCAAGGTAGGTGCATGACCTCACCTGCAGGGGTTGGGCGAAGTTCTCCTGCCCGGGGAGCTGAAGGGTGACTTCAGTTGCACTGCAGGTCAGTGCCTGGCCTTACACAGTACTGCAGTTTTTTGCTTGGAAAATGGACTCTCAGCCTAAAGGATCTCTTTGTGAGCTGGTGGTTGTGTTTTAAGTGATCTTGAAAATAGCTGTAGGGGACATGTTTCCAAATTTAGGCCTCTGGAGTGCTTACAGGTGGTCTGTCTCTTGCCATGATACCACATTCTCCCTCTCATTTGCAGCTGAAAAACTACACTCACTGGTGGTCAGGACTGTAGAAGTTACCTTCGTGATGCTTCTTGTTGTGTGCATGCTTACCAGCATAGCCAAAGAGTTACTGTGTGATCATCATTTGGAGGTGAAGCATCTGGAGACGTTCTCTGTTAAACTCTGAGCTGGTACCAAGCAACTACAGTAAAGCCCCTACTTAAGTGAAGGTTTCCTGATGCTTCTACCCAAATGTAAGATGGATTTCTAAAGACTGATGAGTTGTTGCTCAAATCCTTGTGCTTCTGCCAGTCTACTGACAAGAGGATTTGCAGTGAAAAAGCAAGGTATGGATGGTAGGATGTGCTCTCAGCTCAGGAGGGTGGAAGGATTCTGTCCTGCCTTCTGCTCTGTTGATGACAAGGGAAAAAGTTTTGAGGATAAGTTAAATTAAAAGCTCTCAGAGCCAGCAAGTCAGGGGCCTTTGATGCAGAGGGAGCAGGCCAGCAGGAGGATCTCTTTCTGAAGTGCAAAAGCTAAACTTTCTCAGAGTGTTTTTTGGAGCCTGCTGTGCCTGGCTGTGGTCAGGCTTCAGGTTTCCAGGATTTGGCTGCCTTGGCAATCAACTGTTCCATAAAGTTTATTCATCTTATAAAATCTGTGTTCAGAAAAAACAGACACACCATCAGATTTATTAGCTGAGTTGAGAGGAAATGGCTCTGTGAGCACTCTGTGTGTTTGTGTGTGTGTGCAACTTCAGCTGCTTCAGCTGCTTGGAGCAGCCTTGAGGGAAAGCCAGGTTCAGAGGGGACAGAGGTGCTATGGCCATTAGAAAGTGTGTAGTGCTTCACTACTCTTAGCACAGAAGAGATGAGAAGGTGTCACCTTGCACTGAGAGCATCTCTCCTTACAGGGTTGACTTCTGAGCAGCTCTGGATCCTTTTGGATTCTCTGGGCTCAAACCTGCCTTCCACTGGAGGTTGTCTCCTTCCTTTTTCTGTTAGTTGTTGCATGGGCTGAGTTGATGTGTACCTCTGTCATGTGGTCTCCATGCCAGACAATTGAATTTCAGTATTGTGGTATGAATAAAGCTGATTGCAGACTGCTACACTTTGGGGTTTTGCAGTTTTTGGATAGACAGGCTTTCTACTAGGCTGTCACCTCTGAGTCACTCTGGGCCTCGTGGGGGCTCCTCTTGTTCTGGTACAAGCACTTAGGGTACAACCACTTGCAGTGGTTCTTAGCAGAGATGTCCTTCACAGGACTGTGAAAGAGGAGAAGGTTGCACATTTCCTCAACAGAAAGAAGTTTTGAACAGTAAATCATAACAGCAGTCTGTGCCTAGGTCTGGATGTAAAATCCATTCAAGCTTTTGGGTCAGCTGCATGACTTCAGGCTCCTGTGCTCAGCTGAGAGATCTGTAAATGGAGTAGTCACTCCCCTGCCTTTCCATGGGGAGAGTTGTCACCAGGTGGATTTTGTGTTGGGACATGAAGATGCTTTACTGGCTCAAGAAGGAGGCTTGTTTTACTTACAGTTTCTATGGTACATTAGAGTTTGTGCTCTGCTTTTTTTGCTGACACAGCTAGTCCCCAGCCAGGGAAAACACAAGGCTGTGCATGCCCAGTGGTTTCACCTTTGACACTTCCTTCCCCCTCCTTGGTCCATGCCCATGCTCCTTCCAGCTTTGCAGGTAAGTAGTTCCCAGCAGGGCAATGCCAGTGCTCCAGACTGCTTGGAATTTCAGCTTCTAGCTGTAGAGGCATGCAGAAACTGCCCAAGAATGCTGACTGCTAAGATACAGGCACAATATGGAAGGTATGAAAGCACAGTATGAGGCTGTATTTATTGAATCATGGCAATACTGACTACTGTGTGCTGTGGTGCTTGTATCTCCTCATCCTAAGAGTTGATTGTCATGGTGCTGGGACTGCATTGTTGGTGGAGCACTAGCAGGTCATGCAATTTGAATGCAAAAGGGGTCGAGGTTTTAGGTTTTATTTCTCAGAGTTACATACAATGTGTCTTACTGAGGTTTATATCATTGCAAACCTTCTCATTGTGCAATCCTAGTTAGTACAACTGGCCAGTCAACTGAGAGCAGGACAGTCCCTCCCTCCAGGAGCTTCCAATATGTATAGAAGCTTTCCCAGGCAAACTTAAGTAGTCATCTTTTTGTCTGAGTTAGGTTTTAAACATCTCCCTGAGGCCTTCTTTCTGCAAATCTTTCATCACAGCCTTCTATTAGCATCTGAGCAGCAGGCAGTGCAGTTGCTGGGCTTGTTTTCCATATGGAAATGTGGCAAAGGGAAGGAAGAAAGGAGTGCCGTAAGGATCGAAAAGGGAGGGGGAGATTTTGTCAAGCCAGGGTGTTTCTCAGTCTGCAGTGTATCTCATCTTGAACCTGACTGTGTCACTTTAATCAAAACAGCCCAAATGACACCATCTTTGGAAAGGTTCCCTAGAAAACAGGCTTTTATGTAACAGCAGGGTGTTGGTGATTTGGCTTGATGAAATTAATTCCTCCATTCCTTTTGCCCAGAGTTGTGCAGAGACCACATGAGAGCTGTGCTTGCTTTGCATGCCATCAGCTTTTAGCTCCTTTGGATACATACAAATTGCAGCACAGGCTCTTGCCTTTGGCTGAAATGCTAGCTAGAGCTGAATCCCAGTATTGTTCTGGGGCAGTCCATACTTTATTTCCTCTTAATCTTCCAGTTTCCCCTCTCACCAGTGTTAACTCAGTCTGACTTGGAAGTGTTTTGTCAGGACCCAGTACCTGAAACTCTTTGACAAATGTGCCTTGGAAGGGCAGTTTTTTGGGGTTTTTTTTCTCCTACTGAAGGAAAACCTTATGTGTTAAAATGGATGGAAGGTTTCTTATTAAGCCATTGCTATTTAAAGAAAATAATCAATGTGGAGGCTTTTAAGAAAATTCAAAGCTGTTACATGAAGCCAGTTCCCAAAATGTTGCCTGCTTACTTTGGCCTTTTATCTTCTGCAGCCAGAGGGAGAAAGTGGTTTAGTGTGGCTGATTTGTAATAAGATCTAAATTGTGGCTTGGATGGTCTGGCCAAGAAAGGTCTTATTGACTTAGGAAATAGAAGGTGATCAGATAGATTGGGTGGAGTGAGTAACTGCTTTTCCTTTCTGTGTTCCTCTGGTGTCTGGGATAGCGTGAGTGGAGGTTCTTGTTCCCTTGTAGCAATGCATCATTTAGAAATCTCTGCCAAATTTAGTACATACTCTTGTTTCATTGCTTTTTCCAATGCCTAAGTGGACTGAGACTTTGGGAGCTCAGCCTTGTCCTGCAACTGAATCCTGTGTGACCTTGACTAAGTCACTTAATGTCTTTGTTCCTCCTTTCCCCACCTTTAGGATTGAAATGCTGCTGGTTTGTCAGTCTGCTTGGAAAAATAAAGCTTTGGAGCAGGTACTGTCTGCTCCTGGGAATTAGTACAGTGTGTCCTAATCCTCTTTGGCTTTACTGTAAAAACAAAAATGCCATGCCAGGCCACTGTAGTTAAAAAGCATATTTCACTGCCTTCCAGTTGCCAAAAAAAGAAGTGAAAGATACTTGTTGTTACATTTCTCCTTCCCAGGCACAGCATCCTATAGTTTTTAGAATGTTCAGGAAAAATAGATATTCCTTAGTCAGTGATGGCAAAACCTCTCCAGGAAGGAGATAGAAGTTTTCATGTTGGAGTGAGGCCTGGGGGCACAGGTAACAGACATTCAGCAGTGTAAACAACATCTTTCCTCTTTCTCAGAGGAGGTGTGATGCTGCTTTCTACCAACCTTGTGCTATTCAGACTCTTGTCAGCCTTCCCTATTTAAATTCCTTCATCCCTGGTGTCCAGTAAAAAAGGAGGAGAACAAGAGCAGAAAGGCCCAGGCCAAACACAGCCACCTTCATGCCTTGGTTGCTGCCTTTTTTTTTGCCTCTGTGAACAGTAATTCAGCAGAAATGTCTCTGATTATGGAAGTATGTAGGGAATGTCTTGTGGGCTCCTGCAATTTCTTTCTTTCCTGAATTACTGTGATCCAACTGCTAAGCATTATGCAGTGATGGATCCTCTGAAGTTAGCCTAAGGCTTGCCGAGGAAGTGTAATGTTTTCCTTTGATGTCTGCATGGGATCCTTGCTGAACATGAATGTGAAATCCTTCAACACAAAAGGCTGCAGCTCCTTCAGCACAGAGAGTTTAGGAAAAAATGGAGAACTTGTGTGTGCCTGACTTCCTCAGGGGGGGTTGGGTCGTTAGCTGGGGAACACTTAGAAGCTCTTTCTTCTGTCTTCTCAGACAGGAACTGCAAGGTTTCTAAGCAAACCTTTTTTTTCCCCCAGTTGTGGTGGCCTAGCTCCTTCCCTGGCTAGCAGACTGCTGCAGCCTGTTGGTAGAGCAGCCTCTCAGTGACCTTTATGGCATGCTGAGAGCATCAAACTTTGCTCCATGTGGCAACTGGGGGATCTTAAAAAGGCTTTGAGTCTTTGGTGCTGGCTTTCACATAAGCTGTGGATGAGTTTAGCTCCTTGGAAGCATTATGTATGTGTGAAGAAAGCAGCAGTTGTTGGGCTTTTAGGTTTTGGGGTTTTTTCTTTGCTCTTTCTGAGTGTCTGGGCAAGGCAGTGTGTGATGTTCTTAGTGCTTTGCCTCTCATGAACCAGGTGATAGTTTGTCAGTTTGCCTTGAAGACATGAAGTTATTTGCTGGCTGGGGGGAAGCTGCACACAACTAAAACAATCCTAAAATTATGATGTAGTTGTTTCAAATAAAACCTAATGGAAAAAGGAGGAGTCATTTAGTAGTCTCCAAGAGCAGTCAAGTGAAAATCCTGCATTTCCATCACAGGGAAAAGCTGTGTGGAGTGAGGTGAGTAGTCCCATTTCATGA
Source organism: Galbula dea (assembly GCA_013399015.1). Lineage (NCBI taxonomy): Eukaryota > Metazoa > Chordata > Aves > Piciformes > Galbulidae > Galbula > Galbula dea. The sequence goes on from VWZX01007387.1 coordinate 198,091, forward strand.
GTACAGTTCTTGCTGGTTTTCATTACAGAGGGCTTCTTTTTGCCATAAAAGTAGATCTTGTTTCTTCCCAAATAAGAATTTCAGTTCCCAGCTTCACAGTTATGAGCTCTTAAGGCCAGGAGGAGCTATCACATCATCACATCAGACCTCCTCTAGAGCATGGGCCAGCAGATTTCATCAGGATTGCAGCATGTCTTTCAGGAAAAGCATTTAGCCTTGGAAGACTTCAAGGGGGAAAATCCATTGCTCCCCTTGGTCATTTTTTCCAGTAGTTAACCATCCTTACTGTTAAAAATTGGAGACTTTCAACTTAGATTGGTCTGGTTTGTGCTTCCTGTCAGTGGCCATTGTTTGCTTTCTTTTGCTAAGGTAGTAGATCTGTAGTAGCAGTAGTTAGATGTGATGTAGGAATGGAAGTAGGTCTGTGGGACATCCTGTTTCTCCCTGTGAAAAGGTTTGTGGTACACACAAACCAGGGTCACTCCTGCTCCCCTTTTTGGTAGGCTAAGCAGATTCAACTTTGTCATGGTGCAGTATTTTTTCCAGTTCTATATCACTTTTGTGGCTCTCTTCTACATCTCCAGCATTTCACCATCTTTTTAGGACTGGAAACAGAGGCTGGTCTCATTGTTCCAGCCTCAGACTGAGCAGTAACATCTTTGTGCTGTATCCATTTCATAATTGTATTAGTCTTACTGGCTCAGCACTGCACAGTGAGCTTCTGTTCAGTTATTAGCTCTTCATGCACCAGCTTTATCAATTTTATGCACATTTCTAGAAGCTGTCCAATAGCTTTTGGCTCTTGCTTTCCAGCTCTTGTTCCCTAATGAGTTGTCACTTGTAGGTGTTACTGAGAGCTTGCTCTTAATTGCAAGTGTTGCTAGAGTTCAGGCTGTCAGTGAGGAGCAGCACAGCAGCTCCCTGAAGAAGTCCTTAGCATTTTTTTTTAGCTTCCCATTTCACTGCTGTGAACTTGTGGTGAGTTATCTTGTGGTTCTTGGCTTCCATGAAGTTTAAATTTCAATTTTGAGAGCACTTCAGTTCTCAGCAGAACAATGTGTCATCAAAGCTGTTGAATGGGAGCCTTTTCCTTCAGCCTTTTGACCAGGAGGCTGAGCACTGCTGAGGAAGAGCTGAGCTGCTGCAACCACACTCATCCCCAAAACCTTTCCTAGCCACATTGGTGTTTGCCATCCTTGCTGTTGCGGGCAGGGAGGAGGTGATTGGCTCTCAAAGGCTGTCATCTGAGTACCTCTCATCAGCTCTGAGCAGCCTTTATTGGAGAGGGAAGAAACAAACAAAAATGCCCTTTGCAGGAAAAAGTCAGGGTATGAAATCTGAGCTGTGTAATGAGTATTGGGAGTACCTGTTCCTTAGGGCAGCAACCTAAATGAGGTCTTTCTGTCCTGTGGAACTGCTCCCTCCTGGGCTTACCCTACTGTGCTCCCTCAGTTCCTACTGCCCATAATGGGATCTGAAGACAGGAGGGGTCAGGTCTCTGATGAAGTCAGGAAATGGGCATTTAATAGAAGCAGCCCAAGGTAATTTATACCTCCTTGTGTGATTGTCTTTATTCAGCAATTGATTGCTGTGCAATTTTAAAGTATTTCCTTCTCTTCCAAAAAAAAAGAAGGCAAAAGGTAATCATTCAAACCAGTTTAGACTTCCCTGTCCAGGGAGAAGGGACAGGGTAAAAATGGATTTTTCTCATCCATCACTTTCTTTATGGAAATAACTTTCCTTTCATCTGCTGTTTCCTCTGCCTTAGAATTGATGACCTGGGCATAAATAAAAGATTGTTGCCATTTATTATCCAGGGACCTGCCAGGGATGAAGGACAGTGAATCATCAGGGTTTCTGCTGCAACTGCTGCAAATCCTGAACAATTGGAGCATGGAGTTGATAGGTCTTGAGCCTTCCTGGGCTCAGCCTTTGCAGCTGGAAGAGGAGGAAATGCCAGCAGGCTGGCAGGCTTGCTGCTGGGCTGAGCTGCCCTGTGAACTTCCCATGCAGGTGGCTATTTTTAATCTGATTTACAGTTTTAAATAGGAGCCCTGGAGAAATGCAGTTTGGAGTCTCACAAGTCTGAGAGCTCTGCTTTAATCTGTAATGGAGTCACACATGCTCATGAGTGTGGGGGCCATGCTTTTTCACACCCTGTCTCCTGAGGAGAAGGTCCTGGCTTCTCAGGAGGAGTCTTGTGGGGTAGTTTCCATTGCAGTCTCCTTCTGTAGCAGCAAGAAATGCTATCAGAAGGCTTCACCTCTGTTTCAGGGGAGCTGCTACATTTGCCAGCAAGAAGCAGGCCTCTCTAGGAGTCTGGCCTCTCCTGGAGAGGGGCTGCAGCATGCATCTGTCACAGGTGTTTGAACTGACAGCTTTACTCAGCCAGCAGAACTGAAATGGGCAAGGACAGAAGCTGGAGCACAGAAGGAAACTCCACCCAGAGTGTCCTCTCTTAAAATAACCAGTGTGTTTGCATGGAAATCACAGCTCTTAGAGTAAGTAGCAATAACACAGGTAGAAACTGAGACTGTCTTGACCTAAAACCTGCAATTTGGAGATTTCCTGTGATCTCTCTCTCCTTCCAGCAGTGATTGCCATGGAAGAGCTGAGTTAAAATCAGATTAAGCTTAGCTGCTTATGGAGAATCTCAAATATGAACACCTCAGTTCCAGCCCAGCTCCAAAAGGGGAGCCTGGGGAGACATGTGGTCTGCTTCCTGCCCTCTAGCATGTCTGAGAGACCTGAGTGTCTGGGGACCTGTCCTGTGGCATGCACATTTTTGTTCCTTTTCCATAGAGGGCACATGCACATGTTCAGAATTTAAGGGGCAGATGAAATAACAAAGGAGAAATTCTGATGAACTTTCTCAGCACTGACGAGTACCTGTGGTGGCTTCATCTCACTGCAGTGGATCTTATCCAGGGACAGAGAAGAGCTGCTGCCCTGGACAGATCTGCTTTTGCTGAAGGGCAAGCCTGCTCTCATCAGCAGTGGTGCTGTTGTGAGCTTAGTGGCTGTGTTAGTGCAATGCAGCATTCCCCTGGTACATGGACAGTCACTATTGGGCTGCTAATTAAGTAACTTGTTGCATTGGCAGTTTCCATCTCCCATCCCAGTTCTGCCTTAATGTTTTATCTCTAAAACCCATGCAGTAGCAATAATTAATGTGGAAAGAAAGGGCTTTACCCTGCCTCTTACCCCTCCTTTTTAAAATGACTTGTTTGGTGACTGCTTTGAGCTGGCATCAACCTGCAGGAAGATGGCAATGCTCAAAAGGGGGGGGGAAGATCCCCACAGCAGCTGCAGATTCACCAGAATAAAATGCATTTTTCATCTCTCTCTATCCAGAAAGACACCACTGGGCTTTCTTCTCATCTCAGTCCTTTTTCACAGTAAATTAGCAAAATGCTTCTCCCCACATTGCCCTGCTGCACACCAGAATGGGAATGCTTGCATCCAGTGGGTGTCACTGATGGCTTAAATGCCAAAGATGCCAAACTGCTCTCAAGTCCCTTGAACTTCCTGCAGATCTGGGAATGCTGGTGTCTGCTGGGAGTGAGGCCATGGAGGGATCAGGGTTAATTAGCAGCATGAAGACCTGGAAGATGTGGATTTTCAGTTCTTTCTCCCATCCCATGCCATCTGGATCACACAGTTACTGTGGAGCTTACCAGCTCCTCTCAGGCATTGTGTGGACATAGCCTGTTCTCCTCCAGGGAGGAGCTAGGTGCACTTTATACCCATAAACATCACTTCTGCCTGCAGGAATACCTTAGTAGTTTGCTTTTGGTTTAATGGTGAGTAAAAGTTGGTCTTCTGTTGCAAGTGGCCTTCAGCTTCCTGTCCAGCTGGAGTTAACCTTAGGCTTTCTGGGTACATGAGTTTGTGACTTCCTCTCCTTAAGGCAGTGTTTTTTCCTCAGGCTGTCTTGGCTTATCATTCAGAGTGCTCCATGTGAGTAATAAAGCAGCTCTCTAAGACACATCCCTTTCTCCTCACTCCCTCTTCCTGTGGGATTAAAAAATGCTCCTTAGACAATGCACTTGCTCTCACTTTGGCCTGATTAAGCAGTCTGGTAGCAGTAGATACATAGTTCCAGAAGCTAGCAGGGGAGTATTAGGAAAGCTGAGATCTCTTTTAACTCTTCCCCACAAAAGAAGTCAGTTTCCCATGAGGTGGAAGAGAGTTTCCTGCACTGTAGATGTGTATTATCCAGGACTTTGTTCCCTGGCAGCACAGAGCAGTGGAAGGGATGAAGGACAAGTGTCTACCCCACAAGAAGGCAACTGGACTCGATGCAAAATTCCCTTCCAGTCTGCAAAGTACATCTTGAATTCTTAATCTGAAATGGGGGCATGTGGCAGGCAGCCATGCTCACAGCAGCTGTGCTGCCCTTCTGCCTCTGCTCTGCCCAGCACTGTGCTCATGCAGGAGTGGATCTTCCTTTGGCAGAGGGAAGCTGATGAGAGAGGAAGGGAATGGTCTGTCCCTCACGCAGTGGCTGTGCAGCCTGCTCTCTTGGGGCTGCAGGGCTCTCAGTCACAGCTTGGGCTGCAGAGAAGAGAGGGATCTGTCTCCTGAAGCTGTTCTGGTTTTGTGTGTCCCCTAAATAAATCAGAGTAATTGCTTTTAAAAGTAAATACTGCATCTGCTTTGTTTCCTGCAGTATTTCAATCCTTTTTCATCTTAAAAGTCAAGTTCTGAAGTGCAACAGCAGCAGCAACCAGAGATGATCAAAATCACAAGAGAAGCCCCAAAACATTGCTGAGTTTTAGAGCAGTAATAAATTTGGTGCAGTTCTTTCTTTGCCTTCAGCTGTTTGTGCCTTTAGCATTCACATTTTGAAAGTTCACTTTGAAGTCAGGGGGCTAGAAACACATTTAAAAATAAATAAAAGCTGAGTCCAAGAGCCCAAGGCTGTCAGAAGGAGACTGACTAGCACAGGGCTCCTGATAACAGGATGAGACTGAACAGTGCTGCATCTGAACTGAGGCAAAGTCTGGAGGGCAGCCTGCCAGGCATCTGAGGAGGAGAAGGGGACAGAGCAGTTTGCAGCTACTTTCTGAATTTTGACATGCTTTACTCAGGCTTTAGCTTACCAGAGAGGTGACTTCTATTAAATCTATGCACTGGAGGAAAAAAACCAAACCCCTCAATTTTTAGGCCATTTGTATTTCCCTAAATACTGATCTTCATTAATTGGAAAGCTCCCAGAGAGATCTCTCCTCTGCAACTGCAGGGAAGAAGTTCCCTTGGAAAGAAACTCCCCTCTGGTGATAATAGACAGTCATGCTGACACATGAATTAATAACTGGGAGTTTCCTCCTGGATCCTGACCCATTTAAATGGATTTGTACAGCCCATCTGCCTGGGACCAGCACAGCCCCAGCAGAGCACTGGTGTCACCCTCCTGTTGTGCTGATGTGTGTTGGGGAAGAGCTCTGGTGAACAGGACAGCAGCATTTCATGGTTCACTTCTGAGGGGAACAGGCATCTGTACAGTCCTGCTAGTTTCCCTGAGCAGCATTGATATTACAGAGGTGATGCTGTAGAAGGGGGGAATGTCCTCTTGTAGTTCATGATCCTTTTTCCTTACTGTTTTTGGAAGTCTCCTAAACAGTGCAGATTTTTCTTTGTTTCATCTGCTAGCAACATGGGGAGAGAGAGAGAACATCACTTGGAAAAAAACCCCAAACAAATAAAAGTCCTTATTTTAAAGAATTAAAATAAACTACCACTTAAATTTGCCTGAATTTGGAGCCAGGCTGAGTATTTGAAGGGTCAGGAGGGGGGAGGTTGGCAAGTGGCACTGAACACTTGGATTTCAGAGCACAGCAAGGTCTGTGACACGAAGGCTCCGTGAGTGCTAAAGGGCTCTTGTAGGTTTGAGTAGGTCTGAAGGTGGCTTGGACTAGCAGTACCAGCTACCTGCTTTCAGCCTCTTTGGGAGGTCTGCCTTAGTCTCTTCTGGTTGTGGCACCAAGAGATAGAGGGCTCAGATCCAGCTCACACAGCATTGCTTCTGCCTTGTGAAACAATTCCAAGGGATGAGGTTCTTCCCCTGCACAGAAAGCAGAAACTGCTGCTTTTCCCACAAAAGCAGGATGGGGCAGGAGTGTGAGGTTCTTCAGCCACTGATAATTTGCTTTTCCCTGACAGCATCCTCATATGGCCTTTTAAATCCCAATAAATAGTTTTATTTCCCAAGAGGCAGAAGTGATGCCAGGGGGGATGGCCTGCTGGTATTGCTGCAGGTGTGTGGTCAGACCTTTTGCACTGTCTGGCTGCAGCCTCTCCACACCTATCCTGTGCAGTGAAAGTGCTGAGTTGGTTCCTGGTAGTAGAAAAGCCTCTTAGCAGGAACACAGCTCACCCTTGCCTGCCTTGGGTGTGGAGAGGTGGAGGGGGTTGAGTGAACACTTGCTGCTGCCAGGAGGCAGAAGAAACAATTGTAATAGCATCTCCCATCAGAATAATAAAAAAGTAATAACAGCTTTTCATCTTCTAGCCTGTGCACCTGAGACACAAACATGGTGTGAAACTGCTGGGATGTAGCTGTTCCTAGGATGACACACAGCAGACTCCTGGTTACTCACTGCCTGTTCTCTCTGCTGGGGAATAAGGCTTTGCTGAATTAATTGAATTACCTCTGAGATGAGTTTGGTTCACTAATTCCATATCGACTTTGGGCTTTAAATAGCATTAAGGAGCCATGTTAAAACTGAGGAATGCAGTTTTGAACAGGGTAAGGTCACATCTGTGCATGAGGTGGAATAATGTAACCAGTTCCCCTGACGTGGCTCTGTATCTCACATAATCACAGCAAAATTGAATCTCACTTTAATCTGATCATTGACTGCCCCTTCTGTGAGGAAGAACAAAGTGGAATTAATGAACCCTAAGGAGGTCTCTGTGGTCTGTGTGGATACAGGGACCAAGTAATTGAACTCCTGCTCCCTTGGGAACTACGTTAGCATGACGCAGGTAGGTGGCTGCAGTGGCTTGTGCTGTCCAGGGCAGAGCCCAGAACCTGCAGCAGGTCTTTCTGTACTTCTGTTTTCCCAACTTTCTTTCCACTTGCACAGTGACTCACAAAGTAACCTCTTCAGAGAGTCATCATACCCCTAGTGCTGTTATCAGGCACAGTGGTTCCTCTAAAAACACTGCAGGGCTTATCTTAGTAATCAAATCATTCTTGCCATAATGAATAGGGCTTGAAAGGTGCCATTAAGGTAGAGCTTTCCTTGCCATGTTGGTTGTTAGGTGGGATAGCAGCTGATGAGAACTGGGATTAGGTGCTAAAGGAATGCCTAACTCTTACAGCCAGTGTTGTGCAAATGACTGTAGTAACTGATAAACCCAAAAGATGTCCGTGTAGGTGGGGAATCAGGGATAACAGAACTATCTCCAAATAGATCTTGAGATTTAATTTTTCTCACAGAGGCTTCAGTGCCTCTTAAGGCCATGACTTTGTAATGCTGTTTCTTCTACTCACTGAATTGCCCTGTCCCAGAGAGGATATCACAGGCACAGAAAACATGTCCTGGTTTTTGGGGAGTCTAGATGGCTGTGGTCATTTGACTTCTGGTGCTGCCATTTTGCATTGCCTAGGACATGCCAGCTGCTGCTGATCTCTGATGATGGCTTTAGGCTCCTGGTCCTGTTTGCATCCTGCCAGTGAGAATCTCTTGCAGCTTTCAAGAGCCCAGTGTGGAGGGACACACTCAGTTGCTGTTTCCTCATGTACTTCATTGGGTCCAGTTACCTTTTGATTTTTGTTTTATTGGTTTCTGAAAAGGCTGCCAGCTGGCTATAGATAAGTGGGGGTTTTCTCTGCTGCAGTCTGCAGAGAACAAGCATCAGTATGTAGCCATTTAGCCCTGGCAACTGCTTCCTATTTTTCCAGATGATCCCAGCCAGCTCTTTTTTGTGTTTAGCCCATTGTCAAATGCCATCACAAAGACTTGGGGTATTAATCCTGTCATCTGTTCAGTGTGTGGAACTGCTGAGTGGGCTGTGCAGTGAATGAGGAGCTGTAGGTACTGGGGAGAAGGGGTATGGTGTGTAGGCGTGTTTGGAGCACATTCAGAATTCATGCCTCTCCCTGGCTGTACTGACTGAAAGTAAAAATTGCCTTCTGTATCTCCAGCAGCCACCGGTACCAGGAATGTGCAAGTGCAAAGGTCTGGTGGCAGGGGGAAGGCAGGTGGAATGTGAAAGAGGCTGGAGTGATGGAGGGGCTTAGCCCTTCTCTGCATGCCTCTGGCGTTGTCTGCGTGCTGCTGCTGCGCCGAAGGAGGCTCTGAAGGAGTCGTGCGTCTTGCTCAGAGCAAAGAGTGATGGATTTAGCACTTGAGATTGAGGCCAGAACATAACACGTGGACTGAGCTAAAATGACAGCTCCCAAGGTGATGGGTGTTGAATATATAAGGATTCAGCTTCGAGTCTTGCAGACCTGAGTCCATCTCTGGTCAGCAGTGTCTGCCCCAAAGGAGCTGGCGCTTCTGAGAGGCTGCCTGCGCCTTAGGCTTCCTCCTGCGGCAGAGCTGGCTTAGTGTCTGTGAAACCCAAACTCCCTGTCCTGCAGACTGTCTCTCACCAGAGCTGCAGTTCTGCACTGGGCTTCTTCACCAGCAAATTTAGTTGGAGAACTTCCTCCTCTGAATCGCTTGTGTCTGCCCCCACACTGTCATTATGAAGTAGTCTGTGTAGTTAGTTGCCCTTTAAACTGGATCCATGGTACAGTACGAGGAGAGAAAACCATTTCCCTCCATGCCCACTCACCCCCATCAAGTGTTTGTTTTTGAAACTAATGATTTCACAGATCTAATTTGGAATCAGCACAGCTGAGGGCACCAGAATGAGTGTCTGTAAATTGGGTGATAGGAACTTCTTAAACCAGAGCAGCTGCCAAAGGCATCTGAACATGGAGCTTCTGCTGGAACAAGAGACAGCTTGGCAGGCAAGGATCTGCAGCCAAATAGCTGACTCCAGGCTTGTGGTTTCCCACCTGGATAGTCTCAAATCAGCACTCTTTAGGCCCTGCAGCTTTTAGATGCCTCCATGCTGAGTGAAGCACCCAGGAGCAGGGAATGTTTTTGAAGGTGACTAGTCAGGAGCAGTAAGCTGTTGTGCATTGCATATCTCAAAAGCATGCATTGCTTTTTAGAGGGCTCAGGCAGCATGGGGAGGGAGGGGTTTTGTTGCTGGCATATACAGATGTGTTTCCAGCCAAACGTTGAGCTTTAGCTGTGCAGAGAAAAATATGTGCTTGGGCTTTCAAAGTGGGAAACAACAACCCAAAAAAATCCTTTCTATTTCTTTCAGCTGGAAAATGGGAGCAGGAGCTGTTGTTTTAGAGAATAAGAAGTCTGGATTTGTAAGCATGTGTGTGAGATACATCTCTGAATGTTCATGAAGAAAATCTACATAGAGAAAATATAGAAAAAAAATAGGAAATAGGTCTGGCTGTTCCTGTTCACTGAAATCCAAGTGGGTTGTGAAAATCCATTTGTGTGTTTCTTAAACAAAAGCAAAGAACATCTGTTTGTGTACAGTCTGTACCTGTTTCTTCTGATGTCCTTGTGCCTGTTAGAGCATGTGCCAATTTTTCTGGAGTGCCAGAAGAGAAGGAACATCTCCAGAAAATGCTGAGGTTACAACTCCCAGACAAAACCTGTCTGTGCTGCCTTTATAAAGATACAGGCAGTTGAGTCTTGCAGAGAGCAGCACACTGATGAGCTTGAGGTGGTTGCCAGACATCTCTCACTTCTTTTTATCTGATTTACCAAAGCCTTAGCTAGCTGGAGGGTGGATATAAAGACAGGCAGCAGCACTGAAGGCTGGCAGTGGTATGATGAAAAGCTTGGGCAGGAGATAGTTAATGCGATTTCTTTGGATTTATTTTTGTTTTGCTTTGGCACTGACTTCCCTTAAATACCCTAAAGCACTGGCTTGAGCTGGAAGGAAGGGCACCTCTGGAAAGATGCTGCTGTCCCCTGGGAGTGGGCTGGAATAGTGTCCAGTGAGCCCTGAACACAAAGCTGCTGGGGTTTGGGTTTGTTGTTTATTAAAGACAGGCCTTTGTGCAGCAGGAATGGAAAATCCTATTTCTGGACCAATAAAAACTCTGCTGCCATGGTTGTTGTTACTGGCAGACTCAGGCACTTTGGTGTTTATGAAAAGGTATTTACTGGGAAGGACTGGATGGTTAGCAAGCTTCATCTGCTTTCATTTTGTGCTGATGGCACACATGTTGCTGTGGGTCCTGCTGTTTCATCCCAGTCCATCCTTCCAGGCTGGGATCCCTCTCTGCAGCATGGGCAGCCAATGCCCCTGCTGTTTGCTGTAGCGAGGTGGAGCATGGCCTGGGGCTGGCTTGGACTCTTCCTTCTAGCCTGGGAGTGACCAGAGCTTTGTGTGGGTTCCTACTTTACCACACAGGAGGCTGAAACAATGCAGTGTGTGTTTTTGTGGCAGTCAGGCTAGACCTAGCTGGTATGTGGGGTATCAGCCAGCTGACAGTAACAATGGTAAAGAACTTGAGTGCTGCAGAAGGATTAAAAGCAGCTTCTCTAATAAATGCAATTACACAAACATGCTTGAGCCATGTGTCCTATTTAATTCCTTCCCAAGAAAAGAGGCATTCCTCAGGGCATTGCTTTTGTCTGACTGAAAAAGATACCCAAGTGCCTCAGGCATCATCTCTGAATCCAGAGTGGCTCTTCTGTGCCCTGGGTGGCAACTAACACTGGGCTTCTGATTCATCTGAAGAACAGTTATCCCTCCAGGACTGAGGCAGGTTTTTTATGCCAGGCTGTGCTGGCAGAGCTCTTGCTGCCATCCAGACCTCACAGGCAGCTTTCAGTGCTAGCTGTGGCTCCCTGCCTGCCTGCCCTGTGGCCTTGTGTTTGCCTCTGCTCTCTGCTAAGAAACCTTTGCTGTATATTCTTGCACCTCAGTATCTTCCAGTAGGCCAGCACTGCTTCTGGAGAGTACCTTGACCCCAAGAAGGGCACCAGGCTAAACACTGTGACAGACTGTACTTGTTCTCTTGTCAAGGCAGTTTTAAATCACACCTTGAATGTGTTTTGTTCTCTCCTCCTGGTGAGTGAATTTTCCATCTCTGCCTTTCACATGAGTTAGACTCATGGTGGAGAGAACATCTTGATAAGCTGTTCCAGAGCTGCTTGCCATTACCCTAGGCAGCACCCAAGAAATATCAGCTGGAGCTCATGGGTTGGTACCCCAGATGTGGGAATTAGGACCCTTAGCTGGAAGCATGCAGCAGCCTCCGAATCACAGAGGAGGTTGTTGCTTAGTGGGAATGGATGTGGCTGTAAGAAATAGGAGTTCAGATCCATCTGCAGGCTTGTTGTTTCTCAGGCATGGCTTTGACTTTGCTTCTCTGTGAGGCAGTGCTTGGGCAGATGTAGGGATGTATCCCTAAGGGCTGGACTGATGGAAGGGAACAACCTAGGAAGGGCAGAGACAGCTCCCTCCAGAGATTGCTTTCTGTGATATGAGGAGAGCATGTCTGGGCTGCCCCAGGGTTGGGTTGCTCTTAACTAATAGATGAGCAGTGTTAGTAGGCCAGGGAGGTAAAACCTTAAATGTTTCTTTTTTTTTTTCTGGCAAAACTCTTGTCTCCTCCATTTTAAGGGTATTTAGTCTGAAATCATTGCTTCTCTGTAGAAGCTGAGGTTTTAAGAAAACCATTAAGTATTCCAAGGGTTCTGGTAAGGTGCAAGGGAAAGGATTAAATGGTCCAGAAAAGCTGCTCTTTGACTTTCCCTGCTTCTTGCCCATAAATTCCCTGAGGTGTTTCCTAAGGGAAGCTGTGTGTAGAGAGCAACTGTGCTCTTGCTCATAAGCACCCAATGTTTGACTCAGTGTGTGCTTTGTCAAAGCACATTAACAATGCAGGTAGCACTTGCTGTGTGTGAGGCAGCTCTTGTAAGCATGGCCCTGCCACAGGGTAACCTTACAGGCTTGGCACAAATGGATCCTTCTGCCTCTTGGAAGTGTCTCAGCTACCTGGAGTGTCCTGCTAGGCTGGCATTGCCCTGCTGTCTTCAAAATGCTGCCTTTTCATGGTGGTGCTTTAAGGTCCTGAGGAAACATGGGGCAGAGAGGATGTGCCCTGACTGGTGATTGTCTGGGGTGGTTTTGCTGATGTGTGGTTCTTTTGTCTGCATTCATCTCTGTCCAGTTGTATCTCATGCTGTGGTTGGATCCAGTCTTGAAGATCTGGAGACATTCAGAACCTGCCTGGCTGCCATCCTGTGCAACCTGCTCTAGAGGAACCTGCCCTGACAGGGGAGTTGGACTAGATGATGTCCAGAGGTGCCTTCCAACCCCTAACATTCTTTGACTCTGTGATCTCCATGGCACCCAGGGGGAATTTGGAGCCTTGCAGACACCTCAGCAAGGTTAAGGTCTTTTGTCAAACCTCTAGAGTAGAGGTTGTATTTTTGTGCACAACACCTTACACCAGTAGGTCCTAGTTTCTCAGTTTGGTTCAGCACTGACCTGTGTGGTCTTCCTGAGGGGAATTTGACATGCTGTCAAGTGCAACAGCACTGTTTCAGACCTGTGGCAGTGCCATGGGAAGCCTCCTTGGGCACCATCTTTTTAGAAAAGAGACTCAGTATTTGGCAGCAAGGCTGCATTAGGTGAGGTTGAGGCAGTAGTGTGAAACTCATGAACGGAACTGAAAGGGTGAAAATAGATCCTGCTGCTGGGATAGGAGAGAGGAAGCAGCTTAACTCTTAAATAAAAGTATATTGGGCTTGCACAGCACTGGCAATGCCATGGTGGCAGCCAGTGGGCTGCTAGTGTGCCTTGTGAAAGGAGCAGGGGTTAGAACTGGAGGCAGCTCTCCCCTTCTCATCTGCAGGACAAGATCTCTCTGTTCATCGCTGCTCATCTCCTGGCATTTCACTCTGTGCTTTTTCCATCTCAAAGCCTGGAGCACTGTGTGTTTCTCAGGCCCTGGCTAAGAGTTGCTCTAAAAACCATTAATGCAGTTGGAGAGAACAGGGCCTGGGTTATAGAATTCTCATAGCATTATCAGGGTTGGAAGGGACCTTAAAGATCATCTACCTCCAACTGCCCTGCCACGGGCAGGGACACCTCCCACTAGATGAGGTTGCCTAGAGTCTCCAGGGATGGAGCTTCCAACACCTCTCTGGGCAACCTGTTCCAGTGTCTCCCCACCCTAACAGTGAAGAACTTCTTCCTTATTTCTATCAACCAGCCAACTGAATTTTGGTTTTTTGCCTTTCAGTCCTTCCAAGGAAGCCAAGGACGAGCATACCTCTTCAATTCAGTGTGAGTATAACTTTGCACGTGTCACCTCTGCATCTCCTAGGATTGATTTAAGAGACCCTCAAGAAGAGGAAAACAAAAGGATAGTCTTCCTTTAGAAAATCTCAGCCTAAGCTTTGGGAGCTGAAAATAAGTGGAGAAAGAGGCAGGAAATAGCCCTGATGTGTATTTGATTTTATGTTGAGGTTTCAGCTAATTAGCTAGGAAAAGGGGGTTTTTTTCAGCATCAGATTGAGAAAGAAGAGCTAACAGATGAGTCATTCTCTTCTCAGGGAATGTAGCTGGACCAAAGAGTCAGAGGTTTGTAAATGGAGAGAATAAATTACATCTGAACACCAACTTCCTTTTTGGAGCTAGTGTGAAGATGAAGCCCAGCAGCTCTCTGTTGGTGAGATCACTGCTGGGATGTCTGCAGCAGAGCTGCTGATCCCACTGCCATTGGAGAAAGTGGAAGTGGTGTTTTATCAGTTGGAAAATGACAAGTCTTTCTCAAATGCCTCATTAGTGCCATTTACTAGAATGTTACTCATCTCCTGTCCAAAGCTCTGTAGAATTGGGAGTTGACTAAAAATCCTCTGGTACCTTTTGGTCCTGTCCTGGAGCCGCCAGAGATCTCTGGTCGCGGGGCAGAGCTATGGCATCAGGCAGCCTGAACTCCCTGGGTCTGTTTTCCAGTCCTGCAAACAAAATTTGCTGTCAGCTTCCTTGTAGCTCTTTGCTGTGGGAAGACATGCTAATGGGGAGCATCTCTCCTTTTTCCCCAGAGTTAATGTGGGTTGTGGCCCTGCAGAGGAGCGGGTGTTATTAACAGGATTACATGCGGTCGCAGATATTTACTGTGAAAACTGCAAAACCACACTGGGTTGGAAATATGTGAGTATCAGTATTGTTTGTTTGGCTTTTTTGTCCTGGGGACATCTCCAGCCTTTTTCTGAAGGTGTGTTTATGGTAATATGGGCTCGTGGAAAGACCAGCATCAAGTTGGGAACGAGAAATGGGGGTTCTGGGCTGTAGCCTGCGTTTCTCTTTTCCCCTTGTCCTGTGCTTGCTGTATCCATTCAGAGCAGGAGCTCTCTGTGGCTGATCTGTTGGGTTTGTACTAAGGATAGACACTGTGGGTCTGGTTATGGTGAGTGTCCCTTAGTGATACTTCACATAAATAAGGCTAACTTCAGTCAGTCTTATGCTTCATATTGTCTTTTTTTCCCCCAGATGATATCACAGTAACAGCATGATCCATACATTGTTAATCCTGTGTCCTTCCCACTGGAAATGCTATTGAACATGAGTTTTATCTGTTTGCTGTCTCTTGCTCTTCATAAATTCAATTACCTTCCAATAAAGGCTATGCTACATCCTGATTTCTGCTGCAGCAGGCACACAGTGTACTGGTTTGTCAAAACATTTTGGCCAGTATCTAAACCAAACCTATATTCTAGCTGTGGCCTCTGGACAGAAATAATCTTTAATAAATCAGTTGTAAGGCTATAAAAAGATAAAAGCATCAAAAATTGATGCAGTAGGAGTTCCTGCAGAAGCACAGCATGAGTCTCACAAATGGAGAAGGACACTAAGTGCATAAATTGAGTTTATTGTAAAACAAAACACAAAATTTTGTAAACACAGCAATAAGCCCAAGCCTTTCCAGTGAGAGAATTAACATTGTTTCAGATGCATTACAAGCAGCACACTTGAGCAGTGCTGAAGTGCGTTTGGGGATGCAACCTCATTAACCAGGAGTCCTCTTGCTTAGGGATCCCATAGCTTACCTTACTTCTTTGGTTCTGCAGTTTTGGAGCACTGTGTGTTGCTGTAGCTGCAAGCACACATCCATGCAGAGTGGGTCCTTCTCCTCCCTCAGGGCCCATTTGCTCCATTTCCACATGAAGTTTACCATAGAATGGTTTGGTTGGAATGAACCTTAAAGATCACCCAGTTCCAGCCCCCTGCCATGGGCAGCTTCCACTAGACCTGGTTGCTCAAAGCCTCATCCAGCCTGGTTTTGAACACTGCTAGGGGTGGAGCATTCACAACCTCTCTGGGCAAGTTGTTCCAGTGTCTCACCACCCTCACCAAGAGGAATTTCTTCCTACTAATCTAAGCCTAGTCTCTTGCAGTTTAAAGCTGTTACCCCTCATGGTGTCATTGCATTCCCTGATAAAGAGCTCCTCCTCACCTTTCCTCTAGACTCCCTTAAGTACTGGAAGGCCATTGTAAGGTCCCCCTGGAGCTTTCTCTTCTCCAGACTGAACAACCCCAACTCTCTCAACCTCTCCTTACTGCAGAGGGGTTTCAGCCCTCAGATCATTTTTGCTGCCTCCTCTGGACCCACTCAAGCAGATCCACGTCTTCCCTCCACAGGAGGCCCAGAGCTGAACACAGTACTACTCCAGGTGGAGTCTCACCAGAGTGGAGTAGAGAGGAACAATCATCTCCCATAATCTGTCTTGTTCCCAATGGTAGTGCTTTTACAGCATGTTTCATCAGAGGACCTCTGTGTTCTTGACAAACATAATAAATTCTCAGACCCCCCTAGAGAGAGGTGGATTTTATCACTGCTGATTCCTAAATCATGGTTGAAGGAGCAGTTGCCTACAGAAAGCTGCCTGTTTACGTGGCCCCTCTTTACATGTGCTTTTTTCCCCAGCCTGTAAAGACAGCTAGAAGCAGGATTGAAGATTTTGCCAACATAATTTTCCTGAAAGCCAAAAGGAGAACTTGCAGTTTAACTGTTGGACTCTGTAGACAAAGGCTAAGACTCCTCCCAGCATTCCATGATCTGATCTCTCTCTCTCTGTCACTTTACCTTCAAGTATCATCTTGAGCTCATGCTTTCTCCTTTTCTTTTTGGTTTGTTTTGGTGTTTTTGTTTTAGGAACACGCTTTTGAAAGCAGCCAGAAGTATAAAGAAGGCAAATACATCATTGAACTAGCTCACATGATCAAGGATAATGGCTGGGATTGAATGGGAAGAGCCCAGCCCTAGCAGCGTGTAAGAGAATGCCATCCAACCGAACATTATATCCAAGAGTGAGAGAGTGACTGAACGCTTGGTTCCATGCATTTAGAGGCTCTGCAATTTGGGAGCATCTTCACACCCTTCTCCATCTTTATTGGTGACTGGCCTCTAAATTTCTGTCTCTCTGTCTCTTTGCTTTGTATCTTGTTTGTGAGTTGACCCTGGCTGCTTCTCTCTCTGTTCTGGCGTTGGCTAGGAGAGTGCACCGACTGCCCGACAGCCGTTCATGGTGATGAGTGTTTGAGTACAAACTGACGGGGGCTCTGTGCTGGCATCTGATCAGGAGGTCTCGCTGCGGGAGGAAGACCTGGTTTGGGGCAGGAGAAGGTGTTAGGGGGTTGGGGAGTGGGCCCAAAGGGAAGCCATCAGCAGCTGAAGCTGTACTTCTCCTTTAAGTCCTGGTTAACCAAGGCTTGAAACTATCTACTTGTCTAAATGGACAGGAAAATACCTCACGGCTGCGTTCTCTCCGAACCGTAAAACCACTGCTCCGGCGCTGGAGCTTCGGCCTGAGCTGGCTGAGCACAAGTCATGGCTGGTTCTCCCCACGAGCTAATCACAGATCTGTCTTTTGTTTGCCATTTAGGGACCTGTTGTTTGGTGGGGGAGGACCTGAAGGCTGGAGAGATTCCCTGCCTCTCCTTTTTCTCACTGTTTCAGGGTAGGTAGGCCAAACATCCCAAGAGAGCACAGCTGTGGGGAGGAGCATCCTCACAGCTGGAGAAACCAAATCCTGACTCTTGAGCCCTTCAGAGAGGAGGAGAAGACCACTTAAGGCCCAAGGGAGCTGCAGCTGT
This sequence comes from Galbula dea, assembly GCA_013399015.1. Lineage (NCBI taxonomy): Eukaryota > Metazoa > Chordata > Aves > Piciformes > Galbulidae > Galbula > Galbula dea. Next base: position 215,242 of record VWZX01007387.1, read on the forward strand.
AGCTTAGAAGATATGACGGGGGGAGGAATAAAAGGCACTTGCTAGGCAAGAAAGAGGGAATTACATAGAGGAGGATGGGGACAAACGTAGTCAGCAGGGTACCCTTTGATTTCCCACCCCCTCACCTTCCTTGGGGGGTTTTTTACCAATCCTTCACAAGTGCAAGTAGGAAAATGGTGTTACAGAATCTTTTACTGCAATCCCAGGCCCCAGCCATCAGCTCTGCTCTTGGGAGTCTGGCAGAGAAATGGTGCAAGAGCGGGGAGAGGAGGGAGCAGAGGAGCCTGGAGGTTGTGGCAGTATTGCACAGGTGGATATTTCAAGCCATGAGGTATCCTCCCCAAAAACCTTCCCCCTTCTTCCCACTCCCAGAAGCCTGTTGTAGGCACAGGGGGAATGGGAAAGAAAATAGAAATTAAACATCTTCCCCCTACCCCTGAAATTGTCTATGCCTTGTTGTTTAAGGGGGAAGGGGAGATGTGGGCATCATAACTGCAAGGGACAAGTCTTTCCCATGTTGCTTTGTTTTTGTTTTAATTACTGTGGACCTTCCCAAGGTGGTTGGTGGGGAAGGGGCATCGTGTGTGAGAGGGGGAGCTGTGTTAGGTGTAAATGACAATGTGAAGTTTGCTCTGCAACAGTCCAGCCAGTATCTGGTGCATAACTCAAGACTATTTAACCAAATCAGTTTTATTTCTCAGAGTGAATTTTCTTTTTTGTTTGTGGAATTCTTTCAAGTAGGTTAATCCATTGGGGGGAAATCTTTCTTAATCCAGAAGGAAAGAGTATTGTGCAGGGGTTTGTAACCCCTTATGAAACCCAGGCTTTGGAGCTGTAATCTGGTGTCGCTCGCTCCCAGCCCCAGGAGACTCTCAGAGGATCAGGACAAAGGGCTGGTGCTGAGAGAGTCATGTGCTGTTCAGTGAAGGGGATGTGAGCAGAGATGCTGCTTATGGATCAGGGTGGAACTTAAGACGTTGGGTCCTTGTGCTGCACCCCAAACCTGATGGCACAGCTAAGCAAAGGCTGTTTCCTCTTGAACTCTTCTTCCCAGCCTTAGGGAGAGCAGTGAGTCGGAGGCTGGCTGCAGCTCCTGCAAGCGGATGGAGTTGGCTCAGTTTGTGGCCAGCTTCTTAGGAGGTGGCTTCTGCCTTCACCCTTTCTACTGTGGCTGTGTGACAGTTGCTTCAGTTTTTGTTTCTGATCATCTCTGCTTCCATCATCCACATTGCCTTCAGTGATAGAAATCTAGTGGCAGCCAAAAACTCCCCAGTACTCACTACCTTGTGGACTTTGGCACTGACCTGGTTCAATTCTCCTGTCCTTTGGTTGGTGATCCATGACAATTTAGTGAGCTTTGACTAGAGGGAAGTAATTGGTGTTCTTTGGAGAGCTCCTCTGGGTCCCCAGATAGGGAGCCTTTGCAGGGGTCTGGTTGGAGCTGGAAGAAGTAAGGAATAACCCCAAATTATGAATAGGAAGTGGAGAAGAAGAGCACAGAGGGGCTCAAGGTTTTATGTTGGTCTTTCAAGTGATTGCCTATAAAAAAGCAATAGAAAGGTAGGCCTGTCTGGAGGACTGCTCTGAGAAACAAGGACAGTTGCTACAGAGAGCTACCAGATGTTTCAAGTGTTTTTAGCAGTATATTTGGGACAACAAAGGACAATGATCCATCAGATCAGGCTGCTTTGGGCTATGCTTTTAATGGCAACCAATCTAAACTTGACTAGGGCAAGATCTTAATCTGCTTTTAATTGGTTTTGTCCCATCAGCATCCACAGATTTACACTTGCTAAGAATCTGGCCTCAAGCCCTGATAACAAAAATAAATAGGTGTGCATGTGAACATCCAAAGCCCCCAGAGAATTATCTGTAGAGTGACTGTAATGCACTGTACAGGGAGATGAGGACAAATAGGCTTGTGAGGCTCATTGGCATTTGTTCTCTGCTGTGTGTCCAGTAAATCTGAAGTACTTTCCAGTCTGCTGCTAACTCATCTGTGACTTGCTGTATGAAGACACAAGACAGTATTGGGAGCTGGTGATCAGATCTGTGTGCTAGTGGCTACCACAATCAGCACAGGCTAAATTGATGACTTGTAGAGTGATATATTCAGAGCATAACCAAAGAACCTCACTATCTGCATCCCTCTGGGCTTAGCAGTTGGCTGTAGCCTATCACCAACTGGTGTGACCTAAGTGGGACTGTTGTTTCCAAGCTGGAGAAACTGCCTGAACACAGAGCACCAAGTGTCCAAGGTGCTGCTTTCCATGGGTGACATCCTTGAGGAAACACAAGTAGCAACAAGTTTTGCTTTGGTTTTAGTTTGGGGTTTGGTTTTTTTTTGCACCCTTGAGTTTACATCACCCTCATCTACCCCAAAGCTCAGACTTGACTAAGTTTTCAATTGTTTTGCTCTAGTGGATTACCTGGTGTGAAATCCTGATCCCTGTAATAAATATTCAGATGGTAATATATACAAAGCAGAAAAAGCAACCCATTACCTTGTGAAATAGACTTTTGTAAATACTATTTAATTTTTTTTAAAAGAAGTAATATATTTGGTGCTGTTTTCTCAGAGCCCCTCCTTGAGAGCACGTTTTTTGTTGTTTAGAAATGATACTGTTTCCTTCTGTATTTGTTGGAAAATATGTTTAAAGGGAAACAAAAGATCATAATATATGTTGTCCTCTTCAGTCAATCCATTTTTCCTCGGGACGTGGCAGGGGAGAGGAGTCACTCCCACTTCCAGCTGGCAGAGCTGGTCTCTGGTGCAGGCAGTGGCTGGGTCACAGGTGGCCCAGGCAGGGGCTGGTGTGTGGGACAGAAGGGTAGCTGGAAACACCTTCAGTGGGTGCTGGAGGTCCCATCCAGCAGCCTGAGCCCTGAGGCAGCTCACACTCCCCACGGTGAGTCCCACGAAAGCTGGGGAGGGCTCCAGCTGGGCATGGCTTTCCTGAGGAGATCTGGTTTGTAGGATCTGGGCCTGAAATGTTCTCTTGCACCAGTATTGGCTGGAGTGCAGTAGCTAGCGAGATGTAGAACACAGGAGTGAGTGTGAGCTGCAGCCTCTGAGTCGCTGCTGCTTGGGGGCAGCGGTGATGGGGGTGGAGATTTCTAACTAGTCATCGTTTTTAAACTAAAAGCTGAGTCTTTGGACATGGATCCTGGGTTTCTCTTGGAGCTTTTTTGTTTGTGTTTGTTTGTTTGTTAAACCAGGCTGCTACAGAACAAATTAGAGTAAAAGTTTACCTCTCTGGCAGTAAAGTGCTTTTGTTTTCCTTTCTGTCTTTAACCTCTCCCCTTCTCCCCCTTCTTTGTTTTGAATTCATTGGGTCTCTTGTTTATCCCAAAGTGGACCAACAGCACAAACCACTGGACTGTCTTTTGCTGAGCAAGGAGCTGGTTTCAGTGCTGAGGAACTGTTGCACGCTCTTGATGTCTCTGGTTTTGGTGCAGACGACTTAAAACTATACGAGAAAAAGCAACAAAACAAACAAAAATAAAACCAACCTAGAAATGAAATCTGTTGTTCTTGTGCTGATCAAGTGAGAATCTTCTCTGTATGCATTTTTCTAAGTGGTATGTGAGAGTGTGGTAATCATTTCATTGCGCTTCCTTGTTTCGGGAGGAGCGTCGTGTCTCCGTGGGATCCGGTTGTTGGATGAAGAGGTTACACCCAAACACCCAGTTGGGTAAACAGACTGGGGAGACCCAGAGCTCAGCTCAGGGGGAAGGAGCTCTTCTCACCAGGTGAGAGGCCTCAGAAATTCAGTGCTCAGAAACAATTCCAGTAGGCATTGACTTTGCAGAATCCTGTTTAAAAAGCGTAAGTGGAAGAGGGGAAACAAAATCATCCTGAATTCAGAAAAGCAGACAACAAAATCACCCCATTTAAATGCAAGCAGAATGGCATTGTGTAAGGTACAACCACCAGTAAGCTGTTCTCATCCTTCCAAACTCTATGTATCCTTGGTTTTGTTTTCAGAAGGAAATGGGAATGCTTTCCCCACTGACAAAACTAAAGGAGAATATTTCCAATACCAGCCTGTCTATTGATGCTCTTGTGTTTACAGATTGTGTATACTTTTTATTTCTCTGATCTTATGATAATTTTATTTTTTTTTGGCATATTCTTTCAGGTCATTTGCTTCAGTAATAAATGAAATTGTTTGTTTTCAAATCATGGGTTTTCACCTTTTCATGTATTTGTACATTGTATATAGTTCTTCAGTATTAGAGGGAGGTGTATTGTTTGTCATATTTACAATATGTGTTGGTGCTCATTTGAGAAAATAAAATTTTCAAGTACTAAAAGAGCTGGTCCATGTTTCTGCTCTAACCTCCTGTGTGCAAACTGGAGGCAGCAAAAATGGGGTTGTTCCAAGAAATTTTACATTTAGCTTGAAAATAGTCAAATTATTCTCTTTTCTGACACCTGCAGGTCCAGAGCAGTCACCTGCTGTGTGCTTGAATTGCTTGAGATCTTGGATCCTTGCCCACGACTGCAGTCTCTCACCAGGCAGAGCAAAATGATGAGCTGTAGCCCCTGAAGTCTAGGATTTAGTACAAGAGGAAACCCCAAATGTCCCCAGATGGAGAGTGCTGACCCTCCTGCCACTGTCATTCCATAACCAAGTGCCTTCCCCTAAACCAGGCCAGTGAGGGAAGCAGGTACTTTGTGTCGTGAGGAATTACGCAGTTTTAAGGTATTTTTCAAGCAGCAACAATAACAAGAAACCTATGAAATAAAATCCCCTAATTCTCCTTCAATCCCTTCCCACAGGTGCAAGGTTTTGCCAGTACTGATACAGAGCAGTGCCTACAGTGGCTCAAGAAATTCCCAGTAGCCAGAAAGCCATCATCTGGTCTGGAGGTTTTGCTTGTTGGTAGAATTCACTCTGTAGCTCTGTGTCTTGTGAACAAGTTGTAGTGAGGTGGCTGTAGGAGAGAACCTGCTACAGTTCACCCAGAGCGGTGGTGAAGCTGTCTGGTGTGTTTGGGTGTTTGCCAGCAAACAGCCATTTCAGCAAGGGAGGTTTTCCTAGGTTCAAGCCACACGAGTCCTGATGCAAGGAAAACCTGTGCATGGGAGGCAGAGCCTGTGCTGTGGAAGGAGAGGGGGATCCTTCAGGATTAAAATACAGAGCAATTCCTTTGAGTAATGGAGGGAGTGTGCCCAGCTCAGATACACTCTGTGACGTTTGTACTAATCCTTTTTGCCAGCTGCAGCCTTGCCACTGCTCATCTCAGCTGGCAGTGCTCCCTGTAATGCCAATATTGCTTCGCTCCCAGGCGAGTGAGGAACAACATTGCTGATTCCTGGTGCCTTCAGCTCAAAAATCCATTTCAATCCATGGTCAGATTGAAAGCAGTGCTTTATCCGAGGTGGTTTTGGCTGAGCTGATGCAATCCCTCTTCATCCCACTGCTGAAGATGGCTGGGACCTGTCCCCGTGCCCTGTGCCGGTGCCCGGCAGTTCACTGTGCCACCACACACCGGCTCAGCGCCCTTAATTCCTCACATGTCTGAAAAGCAACTTAACCCTCTTTGGAGAGGACCTGGCTCTGCCAGCTGCCAAATGGCCTGAACTCAAAGTGTAGCTCAGGCCACAGCAAGAAAAGCTGCACCTGAGAGGTAGGAAGGAAGGAGGAGCCAAAGGGGTTCGTGGGAGGTGGATAAGGAGCCAGAGATGTGACTGCAAAGTGCCGTCCCCTGCCCATAGTGTGGGTGAACAGGTTCAGCTGATGGGGCAGTCGATACAATTAATTGCTTGCCCAAAGGGCTGAAGGTAATTTGAGGTCTTGGTTTCACCACAACCTTTATTTGCCACCGTTGGCACTGTGCCTGCCTGTGACGTGCTGGGTGTGTGCTCTGGAGGCTGCCGTGGGACAGGAGGGTGAGGCAGGCGCTGCCTCCACCCTGCACAGCAGGAAGGTCTCCAGGGTGATGACATCTCCAAAAAATGCAAGGCTGGTCCTTCAGGCACACCATGAGATGAGCAGGTCTAGCATGGGATGGCTCCTCACTGCTGTGCAGTAGCTGGGCTTGTTCCTACAATCCCTTGAAGCTGCTGGACGTGAACAGCTGCTGCTGGGTCACTGGAAAAGCCCAAAGGTTTTAATTCTGTTTCCACCTCGTGTTGTCAAGCGAATAATCCCTCTTGAAAGGGGAGCCAACCAAGCACCCACATCCCACGGCCATGTGTGTGCGCACGAGAAGAGGGATTTGGTTTCCACCACAGTCAGCTGTTGCCAGGGAGGAGGACATGGAGAGTGTGGTCTGGCCTGTGATGGTAATGCTGATGCCTCCCACAGCACCCCGTGCCTCGAAGTGCAGCAGGTAACAATGAGACCAAAGCCAATCTTGGTCAGCCACTGGCTGCTCCTTACCAGTGAGAGAGAAACTCCCAAGTGTAGCTGAGGCCAGTTTCTTACTGATCAGCTGAATTGTGTGCACCAGCTGTGGCGCCTCACCAGCCCTGTAGGAAAATTCCCTGCAGGAATGTGTGTTGTGCTCAGTATTCCCCATCCTGAGCATCCGAGGAAGTGCAGGAGGGACAAGGACAACTCAAGGGTGTCTCTCAGCCACAGCCCTGGGAAGAGCCTCCAACCCCACATCAGCCCTTTGGCTCCATTAGGATGAAAGTGGAAAAGTGCCAGAACGACGACACGACCTCGGGGCTGCACTTACACCAAATGCACAGAGCAAACCCCTGGACTAGGAGGTGGTGGTGGTCCCTAGCCACCAGCACAGGGCTGGGGTCTTCCCTGCTCCCAGGGCTGTTCCCAGCTGGGGTGAGGAGAGGAGTCACAGGGAAGAGCTACTCTCTGTGATACAGAGCAGTCCTCTGACTGCCTTGCATTAGATGTATTATTAAACTGCAATTAGAGTGCAAGGAAGCCAGAACAGCTATTAATAGCCACGTGGAGATAAGCTGACTCAGAGAGCAGCAGACGCGGGCTCAGGCAAGAGGCTGCAGCTTCACTGCTGCTAACTTGGCCCACAGCTCCTCAGCAGGGAGGGAGAGAGAGAGGGAGGGAGGGAGGGAGGGAGGAAGGATGGGATGGAGGGAAGGGTGCTGGTGCATCAAACCACCTTCTTAGTTCCCATGGAGGTGGTGCCCTGCGAGGTGACAGTGCTGCCAGAACCACCACAACCTTCACCCGTGGCTGGAGGACAGGCTATAAAGAGCAAGGAGGTCAAGTGTGGGGCAGGTCCCAGAGCTCCTCTCAGCTCCTACCAGTCACAATGAGTTGGGTTTTTTTCAGAAGATGATCATGAAGCTATAAATACAGTGGCACCAATGGCCTTTAATCCTGGTTCAAGAGCAATTTGATACTCCTGCTTTGCACTTCACCCCTTCTGATGGGACACAAGAGCTGGGGACAGACGCTGCTCGTTGCTTTCCTCTTGGTTCACCCTCTCATCCCTTTGTCCTCTCTGGGGTGAACCGATCGAGGTCCAGCCCCATGGATGTCCCTGGGCTTTCCCCATACCACCTCTCCAGCAGGGACAATGGCTCCTTCCCAACCTTCTTGCTGACAGGGAGGATTTACAGTAGCACTTCCAGGCTGCCAAACACGCTGGAGTTATTTTTAACTGGCTCCAGCCCCAGGGTATAAATAATGTCAAAGCCGTTCCCTGTCACTGGCCCAGAAATGTCCTGTGGATGTAAGCTGGGCACCAAGGAGATGTCACCTGGAAGGTTGTCACCCCATGGGTGCCTGCCCTGGCTACAGAGAGAGGTCACTGGAGTGAGGACAGCTGAACTAACAGAGTCCTGGTGCCACTTCTCTCCAATTGGCCCCAAAAGCTGCTGAGCCCCAGCAAGCCCTGTGGCTGGGCAGGTTTCCTCCCAGCACCGTTTTAGGGAGGTTCTGGGCACAAACCTTGTCCAGGCCACGCAGGAGGTGGCCACCTCCATCAGTTATACATTAAATCTTTCCAGGAGAGACATCCATCAGTCACCCCAGGTTGGTCAGAGGCAATCATCCCTGCAAGGTCAGGCATGGAGGGGGCTTGGGGAAATGCTGCCATGAGGACAGGAGGGACAGGGGTGACAGACATCACCCTCTTGCCTTCTGCGAAAAATCCCACAGAGATTTTCCAGCCTGCCCAGTTCCTTATGGCTCAGGATGCAGCAGCCAGCTCCTGGCAGGGGCTGCCCTCCTCAGCACCCCAGAGGATCTTTCTGCAGACTTTCTGTTCCCCATGTATGGAAACTTCTGATTAGGTGAAGCAAAATGCTGGGGGGAAAAGAAAATAAAATACTTTAGCAGGAGCCCGACCTCACCCCATGGAAACATGCCCCTGGTGAAGGATTTCTGTGAGAGCTTTTGGATGCTTTACAAGAATAACAGGCAGCTATAGGAGCGTGCTTTAATATAGCTCTGCTTCCTTCTGAAACCCAGACTGGTGTTTTCTTTTCCACTTGGACAAGGATTTTCCCATAGTTGGGCTATTTTTACAAAGGTTTCAGGACACAAATCCAGGACCTCTCCTAGCCGAGCGTCGGTGGTGGATGAGGATCCACAGCCTCCGACGCAGGTTTCCCAACTTGGCCAAGTCACTTCACTAGCAGATGTCTCACCCTGTTGAAATGAGGCTTTTTTGCTCCATCCTTACCTCCCTTACGGTGATTTGGTTTGGGAGTTTCCTGCCTGGAGGTGAAGTGGCTGAGGTGCAGATGCTGCATGAACTGGGGTGCTCCAGGTACAAAATATGGGTGCAAGCAATCCCCATGCTCACAGCCACCAAGCACAATGGCATGAAGTCACTGCACACTTCTAACTGCCAGCCAAGGACCTTTCTCTCCCACACTGCAATTCATCAACACCCAGATCCCTGCTGAGGAGACAAAGCACAGCACAGAGTAACAAAGCACCAGCAGCTGAGATAGCAGGGATGAGGTAGCAGCTGTGCCAATCACAAGAGCTTCCCCTGACCAGGTTTTGCAGGTTTCTGGAGAAACAATGATATGTTTTTACTGGGAGGGAACTTCAGAGTGTCAGTGCTGCTGAAATCCTGGCCAGGCTTCGCTGCTCAGCTGATCTCCCTGGGAGGGGTGTTGTGGCAGGTTAGTGGGCAGGAGCCAGGTGGGAGCAGGTTTTATAGGGAAGAGAATGTCCTGGCTGAAGGGATGAGTCTGTTGTCTTTAACCTGAGCTCAGATTTCTTCCTGAATGCAACATTTGAGCTGTTTATTGAGCTGCCGTGGCTTCACTCTCCTGGTTATCAGGGCTGCTGGAGGAAGCTGTCACCGTAGCTGCGGTGGAAGATGTTAACGTGGATCCTGTTTGCAGGCTTCTGAAGGTGAACTGAATCTTGTAAACAGCGATGCCTGGTGGGGGCGAGCTCCCACGAGCTGGCAGCTGCTGGCAGCCGGATGGCTCTGCTGTTGGCGCCCCGAGCCATTAACAGGGCAGTAAGAATGTCCTTTATTTAATGGAAGCTGTGTCACACGCAGTGCTTCTGGATGTGCTGGATGTGACTGGTTGCACGTCACCTTCCCAACCCAGCGTCGCTTGATGGGTGCCTGGGGTAGTTGGGGGCTGCTAATCTGCTGCCTGGGCTTTGGGGAGCTCTTTGCTCTGGGGTTTTTATTCTAGAGAAAGGGCTGTTGCTTCCCCTTCTCAGTTCCTGCCCTGGTCCTGATGGCCTCAAATATACAAGGGAGTTTGGCTCTGTTTGCTGTCAGCAGAACAGGAGCTCGGTGCAGACAGGATGGACCTGTCTTGTGCAGGAGGTGTCTGAGGAGTTCCCCCACCCTCCGTGTGAGCTCCTGAAGCAAATCACTTGTGCAAAACCTGGATTTCCCTCAAACACAGACTGTTCAGCCTGAACTGGGCTGGTTGTGCTCTTTGGACCTGCCTTGCACCAGGCCAGGCTTGCTTTGATGTGTTTATGGGAGCTGCAGCCACCAGTCCCCATCACAACCCAGCTCTTGGCATCTGCCTGTGCATCCAATGTTCTGGTTTCCTTATCAAAAAATCTGGGAATTGGGCAAGGTTCAAGTATTAGGAAAAAAATAAACCAAACCCAAAACAAACCAAACCTAAAACAAACTAAACCCTTGCTGGAGATGCTGACTGAGGGAGAAAGGGCTTGGTTTGGATTAGTTGCCCATAAGCAAGAAAAGCTATTTTGAACCAGAAGCTGGGAATGTTTGAGCTAATCCCAGGTGAAAGCGGCTTAAGGGCTTGGTGGGGAGATTTGGAGGAGGTCCTGGTGGCACTGGGAACCTGGCCGTGTCCCCTGGCTGCTCCTGTTGCTCTGCCTGGCAAAACCTCCCCACCCATCAATGATTAACAGGAGGCAAAGCTCAGACCTGAGTTTCCCAGGGTGTTGGAGGGGATTCTACTGCACAAACCCTTGCTAAAATCCATGGAGCTTAAGCCTGACCTTTGGCAGCTTTCAGCACCTGGGAGCCAGGGAGAGGAGAGCTCTGGTGTCCTTTCCAGGCTGATGAGCAAAAGTATCTCAGAGGCACCTTCCTTAGCCCTTCAGCTGCATTACCCAAAACAGCAACATGGCAGTGAGTGCCTTTGCCCTGTTCATGTCCAAGGGAAATAGTTAGATTCCAGTCACCATTTTCAGGGTCTTGCAGATTTGTTTCTCCAGGAGACACAAGCCCTGGCCTGGGTTAGCTCTGCTTAGTGATGCAGGCACTCTGCCTGGGCAATGCCCTTGCCAGGGAGCAAAGGGCACAGGTTTTAGGTGGGATCTTGAGGATGCACCAGCCATGAAACTTGCTGTACAGATGGAGCTTTCCCCAGGGAAAAGGAAGGTGCTTCATGGTTCATTCCCACAGGTCTGTTCCCTTTGCTTTGCAAAGAGGGAGATATGAGGTGAGGGAACACAACATGTGGCACCTGTGTTCCTCCAGCATGGCTGCACCCAGCATGGGAGGGTGGCGAAAAGATCTTTACAGGAACAACAAATTTGGGGTCAGTTGCCTTCAGGCATTTGGAGCAGTGAGTCTTAAAGAAAGCCATGGGAGTTCTTCCCAATATGCAGAGAAAGATCCCTGAGATGGGAAGAGCCTTGCAGAGCAGTGCTAGACCAAGCAGGCTGCAGGTTGACCTCTCCTGGCTTAAATATTTCCTTTTTATCAACTTTGCCCTTGCCAAGTGGCCACACAGCTCTGGTCCAACAACAGCCCCTTGTTGGAGGCTCACAGCTTCCCCCAAACACAGCCCAGCAAACAGCTGCCAGGTCTTGGGCAGCTCAGCTCACAGAACCACAGGACTTCCTAGAGGTATAAACGCTGAATTCTTCACCTATCTCATTCCCAGCCTGGCCAAGCACTGCTGAGCATCTCCTCCAGCTGAGTAAATATGGAGCAGGCTGGAGCTCAACCACAGGCAGTGCTTCAGCAAACAGCACTAGGTGTAAACACAGTGTCATCTCCTCTCCCAAAAAATATTTACTGACCTCTCTGGTTGCTCTTGAATTGAAAACACTTTTGGAGCAGCTTGTAAGGAATTGCTTAGGTTTGCCTTTTCCTAGCTTTTTCCCCCCTCTAAGCAGTGTTGGACTCCAGGGACACACGTTGGTTCCACGAGGAGCTGCTGCAGCTCCACAGTAGCAGCATTGTAGTGAAGTTTGGGGCATTTTTAAAGACACATTTCAGGTGTTTATGTACCTATAAATCACACCTCAGACTATGAACCCTTCTATCCATTCATGGGTTTTCAGCATTTAAAAGGTTTGTGAGCCCAAGACTCTGCTGCGTAAAGAACCCCAAAGCACATTCCCCTTCCTCCCCCTGCTGACTACATCCAGTCCTAAACCCCCACCCCAAATTAAACCTCTGCCTGGTGGGCACTGAGCCCTGGGCTTGTCCTCCCAGTACCAAAGGCAAGTCCCAGGAGAGCTCTGTATGCAAATGATTGCATGCATATATCTGCATATATCTGAATGCAGTAGGCAGACTGGGAGCAATGTTTCTATGTAATGATGCTCAACCACTCTCGTTGTCCATACACATGGGGAGAGGAAGAGCAGGGAGAGCCCAGCCCATGCTCATCTGTCTGTGTTATCTGTGTCTTATCACTTGCAGAAAGCCAGGGAAATGTTTCCTGAGAATTTGGAGAGGGGCTGTGTGCTGGACTGCTGCCCTGTGCAGTGGAGGGTCAGGTGCTCTCAGGCTGTAGGGGATGTAGCATCCTCTGCTGCATTAAATGTGGTTTCAGGGATTTACTTTTTTGTCTCTTTGGAAGTTTGCAAATGAGTAGCTTGCTCTGATCAGTGTTTTTCTTCCCTCTGAAAGTAAAGGGAAATCTTATTTTTTAGAAAGTCCAGCTTGTATTCTGGGACATCTTGGCCATTTTCCTCCTCTTGCCCGAGGCTGGAGGGTACTACAGCATCAGAGCACCCCAAAACCAGCCATGCCCAGGCACACATAACAGCTCAAAGCCCAACTCTCTAACCCACAGCAAGCCCTGAGCTGGGGAAGGCACTGCTGGGAGCTCTGGCTGCAGGGTTTAAGGCACCTCCCTCATGGCAGCAACTGCAGCCCTGTGGCCTCCTGCTTGCAGTGTACCCGTTTTCCTCTGGAATACACCCAAAAGCTCTGTGCTGGGGTTTGGCTGTGCCAGAAGGGAGCAGGGTCTTGGGGTGCTGCTGGGTGGGATGGGCAGGGAAGCATCAGTGCTGCTCCAGTGCCCAGGGCTGAGCTATTCTCTCCAGCAGGGATGCTACTGATTTTGTCCAGATTAAAGGGAAATTAAAATTAATCCTCAGAGTCCAGGGAGATCTCTGGGCTTTAGCATTTTTTTCCCCCTGATCATTCATTATTTTTAGCAGATGCTTTTTTATTTCCAGCTCCTCATGAAGGCAGCAGGTACTGGCAATCCCTTCCCCATCCCAGTGTCCTCCTCATCTCAGCAGATGAGAGGTGGGAGAGGGGACACGGTGCCCGAGCAGCTCAATGAGGACATCAATGGCTGGCAAAGGCTCAGCAGGGCTCTGCAGGGGACAAAATGCACCAGACCGTTTGGGTTGTCACCTCAAAGGAAATTCCACCTCAGCCTGCAGGGTGTCAGCAGAGCTGCTCTGCCAGCACAGGTGAGCTCAGGGCTCAGCCCCTGTCTCCCTTCTGCTACCACAGTGCTTGCTCTGCAGTCATTTTGCTCTGTCACATCTTTGGCTCTTCCTGGGTTTGCATTTCCTTAGAGAGAGGGAAGAGAAGATTGTATAAACAGGGAGGAAAACACCTTTCTCTTGTCCTCTCCTGCCCCTGCTGCCTTCTGGTGGGGAGAGAGTTTCATGGGATGTGGGGAGAGAACTGCTTCCAAATTACCCTTAGAACCCAGCACTGCTTCTCCCTGGTAAAGACACAAATCACTGGAGCTCTGTGGGGCTTAGCAGGTGCCCAGGTCTGCTCTGGGAAGGGGTGAGCAGAGCAGCACCAGCTACACCACAGCCAGGGGTGAAGAAGAGAAGCTCATGGAAGCCCCAGTGATCCTTCTCTCTGCATAACACAGACTGCACCTGACCTGCCCCACAGCTCTGGCCACTTGGGTTTATCTAGTCACTGGGTGCTGAGTCCTTCAGATGGGGACCAACAACAGGTCACACCCTGGAGATGCCACCAAAGTCCTAAACTGACAAAGTGAGAGGTACCTAGTGGTACTGATGGCATCACCATCGTCCCCCAGGGCTGTGACCTGGGAGTCCTTGGGCTTTGCTCAGCCCTGTGGTGTGTGAGGATAGCTGGTGGCATCACAAGGACCTCCTCAGTACAGCATGAGGAACGGCCCAAACTCCTCCTGACCAAACACACCATACCCTCGGGTTTCAGCCAGAGTGAAAGATTGATTTCTTGATTAAAGTCTGATGTGTGGCATAATTAAGGAAACCCTCCTGGTTCAGAGAGTCATTAGGAGACAATTAATTGGGATGAGGCTGGGAGCTCCCTCCTGCAGGGGAGCAGATGCAGGTGCATTGCTGCTGCATGCTGAGGGCTTCCACACCATAGCCAGGTCACTGTTGAATGCAAGGTGAATCCTGGATTCTGCAAACCCAGCCCAGCAAGCAGGGTTGCTGTAAGCATGTGGCTGGCTGAAAGGGCCCAGGTTGGGCCAAGCTGCTGAGCCAAAACCCAGTTGCATCTCTGGAAGAAGACACTGGAGGGCTGGAGCTGTGGTGAAGGTGGACATCCCAAAATAAGGCTGACATCTCTCAGTTCTGCATGCTTAGGGTAATGTAATCCTGCCCTGCACAGGGCTGTCTGCTGGAGGGCTTTGGGTAGTGCTTGGTCTGTGGGGACACATGCTCTTGGCTCAGGGCCCATGTACCCACTGCAGGAGGCAGATTTCCAGCAAGCCATCAGGGCTCTGCTTTCCACATCTCATGAGATGGCATTAAAAGTGGTTGCAAGTGGATGTCTGGGGTTGTTCTCCTTAGGGAGGTTTCCTCCTGCAGCATGATGGGGATGTTTATGTGTTTGTGTTGGTATTAGCTTGCAAAATAACCACCTCTTTGAAGAAAAGGAGTCTTTGCCACCTTCCCCATGGCATGGGGCTCTCCAGCACCCCAGTTACATGTCTCTGTGAAGCAGGTAATCAAACCCACTCAACAGATCCTCACTGCTCACTCCCCCCTCAGAGCTGCTGTGCATCTCTGCTTCTGCAGCACCTCTGGGTTGTTTGCCATCGCTTCACTTTCAACCCTCTAGACAGCTCCTTGCAAACCACTCACACCAAGAGCATTCCAGCCCACCAGCAGGATGAATCTGCTGCGGAAATAGCTTTATTTCAGAAGGTGAGTGTGAGATCAAGTAGCTCCAGCAGTTCCTCAGCAGCCTCTGTTCCTGTTCTCTGCTTGTCAGGCAGCAGCAGGTCGAAAGGCAATGGTTCCTGTCCAGTTAATACAATCAGGAGAGCATCACTCAGCGATTTCTGCTGTATTTTGCTGCTAGGTACAAAATGTCCTGGACCAGATGAAATTCCAGCCTGAAGCAAAGGCATTGCTGGAGGTCACCTGATGCTGCTCAGATGTGGAGATACAGGAGGGAGCTGGTGAGTCTCCCCATCCTAGTCTGCTGCTTAGTTCCTCCAGGAACAGATGTCTTAAAGGGCTGCAACTGCCCTGCTCCATTCTTTGCATGTTGGGTCTACACCATTCCCTCCCCACACAAGTCCTCCCCAAACCTGGGAGGGAAGCCTGTGCCTTGAGGAGCTGCAGGGCGAGCGATGGGGACTCCTTTGGTTTGGGATCACTCGTGTTTCTCAGGACAGGGTTTATCCCACTGGCCAAGGAGACCCTCCAGGAGCTGTGATGGGTGGTGTTCCCCTCGGAGATGCTCTGAGGCTCCTGGGCAGCAGGTGTGAGACAGGCAGGGGCTTCCCTGCTGTTGCTGGTCTTTTGCTCCTCCAGGAGCTTTAAATACATACCTAAACCCTGCATTTTCTGATTGCTCTTTGAAAGGTAAATAAAAGTGGGACTGGAAAGCAATCATGCAGCCACTTTGCTGATCAAAGACAGGGTGGAGGGAGCTGCCTTGTGACCTCCCATTGCATCTCAGGCGCACACTGGAAAGAGAGGCCTGGAAACAAATGACAGTGATCCCTGTGAGACGCCATCAAAGAACTACTCTGCAGCAAAAAGCTGGGTGAAAGTTCCTTTGAATCACAAGCATGTGGGCAGCCACTGAAGAAGGGGGGGAAAGAGGATTTTTTCTTTTTCTTTTTTGCCTTTTTTGGTTTTGGTTTAGTTTGGTTTTTTGAACCAAAGGCAAACCAGAATCCAACTGCATCCCTCCTGCACTCAAACCCACAGCAGGCAGGGAGCTGAGCCAGCACAGAGCCCCACGCTGTGGGGTGGGGAACCAACAGTCAATGATTCCTTTTCTTTTTCTTTTTAGAGCCATTTGGAGCCATCCCACTGGAGTGTGCTGCAGAGTCTCCACTAAGCATCTCAAAGTGCAGGAGAAAAGAGGGAAATAAGAAAGATTTAAAATCCTCATCAGCAAAGTGATTGACTCAGGGGTTGCCCTGTGACGGAGAATGATCTAAATCCTGGAGTGAGTGATGGAGGCAGGTGGCAAACCAGCTGGGAAGAAGCCAAGGGCCAGTGGTTCCAGCAGTGCTAGGGAGGAGCAGGATGCAGCACTGCAATGCTACTGAGAAGCTGAACTTGAACACATATGCTACAGGCTGGTTCTCAAGTTCATGATGTGTCACTTCTGGGTGTAGGGAATAATATTCCTGAGCTTTTCCAAGGTAAGGGATGTAGCAGCAGCAGGTCTGGATATCTCCTTGGCTTTCTGCTGGCCTTGGAGCATTACTCCAGAAGCTTGTGTCTTTCTTTAAGCCAGGAAAGCTGGACTTTACATGAAGTCTGAGAGACACTCACAGGATGGTAGATAAAAACGAGATGTTTACTGAAAGGGGAAAAAAGAGCTGTGTTGGAAGTAAGTGTCTACCTTGTCCAGGCTGGGATGGATCCAGCACTGAACTAGTAAGGTCTTAGGACCTTTAGGTTCTGTCTGAGCTGTTTCATGGGGACTCCAGGTAGGGTACCAATGTCAACCATGCAAAAAATAGCTAACACCCAACCCTGGCAGTGAGACAAAGATTTACTTTCAGGTGTCAGATGTACTCTGAGGTTCATATGCTCAGCTGTCCTAAATACCAAGATTCTTACCCCAAAAAATCTATAATCTAACCAGTTCAACAACTCTCCCAATGCCTTTGTACACATGGAGGGAAGAGAGTGCACAGCATCAGCCATCAGGGAGTAAATCTAGTTCAAACACAGCACAGCACACAGTTCTTCTGCTGAAGTCATTAAATCTCTGGCTAAGCTAAAAAGGCAGAGTGAATAATGTTTGTAAGATGCTCAGGAAATCCTCCACCTCGGCTGAGATCAGAAGAAGCCATTAGTGAGGATGGACAGGGATTCTTCTCCAAACAAAGACCAAGACTGAGTGATTGCAATTCTATAAACAGAGCAGCACTTCCAAAATCCACTCATTTACCCAGCATCTGGGGAAGCATTGAGATGTGGTGTTTAATGTAAAGGGAGGTGGAGGGAAAATAATCAGGACTCTTCTAGTTCCACACTTATTTTTCTAATCTCCATTGTACTCAAGTCATTATCTATTTAACAGGTTTACTCTGCACTAATGCAAATGGTATTGCCAAATTCCACTCACACTCAGAGACCAGCCTTCACCAGCTTTGTTCCTTTTTCAATTAAAGGACAGAGACAAGAGGTTTACTGAATACACTCCTTTGTATTTGTTGCAAAAGCCTAAGAAGATTCTTGCTTTACAGATTAGATTCATCTTTAACATCAAAATGCAGGGGAAAAACAAAACAAACAAACAAAAAACAGCCAAAAATTTAAATTAATATCAAACCTAGCAGAGTTAGAGCAGGTTTTTCTTAGCTCCTAACAGTGAAGGAGCACTCCAGTGGCTCGCAAACACCAGCTCACCCTCAAAACACCACTGAAGTCCACGAGTGTTGCCATAATAATTATGTGGGGTGCAAAAAGGTGAGTCAGCTTCTTCACCAACCCATGAATCTCCTTCCCCCCAGTTCCTTTCCAGGTCAGCTGCTAGTCACCCAGCACCATGTCTCCTCCATTTAATGTTGTGTTGTAAATCCCAGTGGTCAGTTTAAGAGGTGAGTCTGTGCTGGGCTCGCTGTTGCCCTTGCTAGTAATGGCCTCAAGCTGCAGAAATTTGGATTCCAAGCTGAGAGATGTTTGGATCTGGAGTTTTAGCTTGCCTCTTACAGAAATAAGAAACAGATGAGGTTTGCAGGGGGACTCCACATGTCAGTGTTGCTGAAGTCCTGAGTCAGATTCCTTTCTGCTGGTGCCTGCCTGTACACACCAGCACAAAATATCCCCAGGGTTGGAAACCTGGAAACACTCAGTCTATTCTGTGTATCTTGGAAAAGAAATATTACCACTGGTTCTGCAAGTGATGTGAAATTAGTGGCAACTGGGAATGTTTGTACTCAGGGCCAGGAAGGTCCTTAGCATGCATTTATACATCAAAGTGCCTATATTTTTAGAACTTTACAGCTGTACAATATTCCTTTTTCATCTCATAAAGACTTTGTGAGACCCGTGGAAGGGCAGGGCTGGATGTTGCTGACAATGTACATAAAGTGAGCATCTTGCCCTTGTTCGTGGTAGGCTGTGCTCCTGGGGGCAGACCTCCCAGAGCCATTCCCAGGACAGCTCACAGAAGGAAGCTGTGGCTTCAGCACCTCTTCAAATCAAGTCTAGGTATCTCCTGTTTGGCAGCATCCCTTCAGCTGAACAAATGGCTAAATTTAGTAGCAAAATAACAGGCTCAAATTGCTGTCTGCAGAAGGTCAGGTTAGAGTATCTAATGGTCCTGCCTGGCTTTCAAATCTAAATTCCATTTAAAATAAGGCTGTGGAGCACCTTGGTGGTGTACAACTGTCTGTGTTTTGCCCTTGTGTGTTGCTCAGCAGCAGCAACACAGAAATTTTACAGTTCCTTGGAAAGGGGAGTTTCCTGGAGGGCTTTCAACTTGTTCCTGATGACTTGTGGAGGTGGTTTTAGGTGGAATAAAAGAGAGATTTACAGAAGTGTAATGTTAAAGATTTACAGACAGGTATTGTCTTTGTGAACTACCAATTGGAGCCAGTCCAGAGAAGGGCCATGAGAATGATCAGAGGAGTGAAACATCTCTCCTGTGAGGACAGACTGAGAGAGTTGGGGTTGTTCAGTCTGGAGAGGAGAAGGCTCCAAGGAGACCTTCTTGTGGCCTTCCAGTATCTGAAGGGGGCCACAGGAAAGCTGGTGAGGGATGTCAGGTAGTGATAGGACTAGGGGGAATGGATGCAAACTAGAGGAGGGGAGATTTAGATTGGATATTAGAAGGAAGTTCTTCACTGTTAAGGTGGTGAGACAGTGGAACAGGCTGTCCAGAGAGGTTGTGGAAGCCCCATCCATCCCTGGAAGTTTTTAAGGCCAGGCTGGATGGGGCTCTGGGCAACCTGATCTAGTGGGAGGTGTCCCTGCCATGGGAGGTTGGAACTAAATAATATTTAAGGTCCCTTCCAACTCTGACAATTCTGTGATTCTATGATTTTCTCAGATGCTGTGCAGCTAATATCCATGCCAAGAGATAGGCAGATCTATGGGCAAAATGAAAGAAGCTGCTGTTCACAGGGTATCTGTTCACCAGCCCTCCTGCTTTTGTCACAAAACTGGAGTACCTAATAAGAAAACACTTTCCTGTTGGTTCAGCCTAGCTGTCAGACCAGCTCAGACAAGGGCAGTGCCTGGGGACACAGCAGCCACGATGCTGCAGGGAATAAAGAGCTCAGGAGGGCAAACATTGGGTCTATAAAGGCTTCCAACCTAATGTAGGATTAGTGAAAAGAAAATGGACTGCACATTAAAATTCATGAAGGAGCACAATTTAAGATCCATGAATAACAGGGCCACAATTATGCAGGGCTGGGGATTTGGGTTTTCCTTTTGTTTTTCCAGAGCTACTGGAAGAAATGAAGTCATCACCAGGACATGTGCTGCTGCTGAGTGCTCTGCCCTTGTCACTGGATGCTGCAGACACCCACAATTGATGATACCAAAGGTTGAACACAGGGGTGAGAGGATATTGGGAAATGCAGCCTCTGGTGTGTAGACTGACAGACAAAACACAACTTGTTTTCTGGTGGTCTGTTGAGTGAACCTGTCTCCTCATCCCTGGATTTCAAGGCTGTGCCTCTGCTATGGAGGAGCTTCAAGGGCTGGTTGGGTCTAGTGAGACCTCTTAAGTCAGTGATGTGGCAGTTGGGCATCTCCCCCTTTGAACCCACTCTGTGCCCCATGTAACCTTGACCAAGTCAGTTAATCTCCTGGAGCCCAGCTGCCCCCTACAAAACAAGCTCACCCCAGAAGGGAGTAAGGGATGAGGTTATTACTGACCTGGGAGGTGTAACAGCATCTGTGGTAAGGCATAGGAGGATTTCATACCTGCTTTTTTCTTCTTAATTAAACTAGGTGAATCTTAGGTCCTGCAAAAGAAGGGTGTGGAAAGAAATCACCCATGGGTGAGTCTTTCCCTGCAGTGTGTGGGGAGAGCTACAGGTGTCTCTAGTTCATCACCACCTGACTCAGAGAGCATGGAGGAGATCTGGCTTTTCTTAATGGCTTACCATCAGCAAAGCTCATGCCAGGGGCTAATTCTTCACCCCACGTTCACCTCTGTGAGGACAGAGGCTGGAAAAGAAGTCAGCTGCTTTTATTCTATGGTCTTAATATAGAACAAAAGAGTAGTATTTTGTCCTAGATTTAACAACGGGGAAATAAAACTACTTTGGGGTGACAGGAGGTGCTGTCACATACAAGAGGACAAATCCAGGATGGTTTAGGATATCTGCTTATTTTAAAGCCATAGAAAGATATTTACATCACAGCCATGGTGCACTCTAATGGGAATGTAGAGTCTAAGTGAATAATTGATTATTTTGCACATTGGGTAGAGAAGCCAGGGGAGAAATGATGTCTAATATACAGAAATAGATTAGAAGCCTCCCATGGGTTGTAGCAAAAGTGCAAGCGTGAGAAGGTCTTAAAATAGCCATCAGCTTTCATTACTGCAGGTACAAAAGGTCTTAAATTAGTGAAGTACCTGAGGTGGAGATCCAGCAGATGGATCTGATCCATGCCTGGAGGGGTTTTTTTGCCCTGCTTGCTCTCAGTAGTTAGTGTCTGTGCTAACTGCCCATAAGTTTCTGCCTTCCTCCATCTTCTTAGGTGAGCGTGGGAAGGAAATGTTCCCATTTGAGAGGAGACCTCTCAGGCAGGATGTAAAGCTGTTGTTCTCCAGCCTAGCCCACCCTAGTCTCTGGGGAGACTGTTCCCATGCCATTCTGCATTGATATTTCTGTGCAGATAATTGCACTGATCCAAGGGCTGCTCAGAGGATTGCTGTAAAAGCTTTTTATCCACCACAGAGCATGCATGTCATTGGTAGTGGCTCTGTACCAGGTTCACTGAATTGTTTCCAACGTTCAGCTCCTCACCTGTCTGGTTGGTGTGTGCAGGCTGACAGACAAACAGACAGACAGATGGATGGATGGATGGACTGTGCTCTCTGGGAGCATGTGAACAGCTGAGCCAAAACCTAATCCTCCTCCTGGCCCATGACCTTTTAATTCATACTTGCACCTGGCAGGAGCAGCAATCATTCAAGTATGTGGCCTGGGAAACAGCTGCAGGTCTGACACTGTGGTTAAATTTAAAAGGGGGGATGCAGGAGTACGTGTGAGGGTGGTAAATGAACACAATCAATTGCTGGCTTGTCAGAGGCCAACTTCACAGACAAAAGAAATCAGGCTTCTAAGAGTAACAGTTGAGGCTCTTAGTGAGTATGCCAGGTCTCTTCTGCTGAATACAATAGGTTTGTGCAGGACTGTTTGCAGAACTGGGGCACAGAGACCTGAATCTGTAGCTGTGATTCACTGCAGGTCAGTCGCCACTGTGGCTTTGGCCATGTGGAGACAAAAGCTATGGCACCCTTGGACCAGCTGGCTCAGGAATGGGTCAGGGGACAGGCTTCAGCACAAGCTGTCTGGGGTTGTCTGGCCAACAGCAAGTGGAGGAGGAATTGCTGGAGCAGTTACCTCATTCTTTGTGCTGGCAGCAGCTAAGTGAGAGCTGGCTGAAGAGCTTCTACAGGGGTTGTCATGCAGTTGAGATGTGCTCTCAGGGTAGACTGGCACTGCAAATCCTTTCCCAGCACAGAAATACTGACATTTTATTCGGGCAGAGCATTTTCTAGCCTGGATCTGGCCATACACTGGACCCTTGCCACCTGCTGAACAAAACAAGCTAAGTCAGTAGAAGCACAGATCACTGCTAGCACTGTGTTTTCTGCAGCCTTTTCTAGCAGAAACCCCTGAATGCATTTAGGGGGAACCTGGCTAGCCTGGTGTAAGCTGCACTGCAGAAATTACTGTTTTCCACGGAGCTAAACACAAGGAAAATCTATTCATTATGAAGGAAAAAGGCTAAAGCACCTCATTCTGCCTTCACAAAGAAGCAGGTTTTAACAAGCAGAGAAAAAATTGCTATAAACCTTCTCAATTTCCAAATATTTTGTAGCAAGGCACTGTAAGAGAGCAGACAGAGGTGTAAAAGGGGTTTGGGTTTTTTGCTGTGTCTAACACCTTTTCTCTCCAGCACTCCTCCTGTGTTTTAAGAGCAAGGCTTTTTCAGTAATGACTCACAGACAGTGCCACACAAATCCTGGCTGTCAGAAAAGCTGCTTCTTGCCTGACAGGAGTGCAGCTCGCAGGGAACATTGGTTTATTCTGTTTGTCTGTACTGAAATTACAGCTTGAGGAGCTTTCTTGTAGAAAGTGGCATTCCTTAGAGATTCCAGGCACATGGCAATTATCTGTCCTTGCTTGCTTGATGTAATTAATAGATGTGGTTTTCTCCACAGGCACAAAGTGATGCCATGTTTGTCATGGAACAGACCACTTTGTCCAGAGCTAGGACAAGAATATTTCCCTGGAAGTCAGGCCTCTAGTCTGGGAAGATGGATAAACCTGCAGTGTACAAGTAGGGACTGGAATATTCCACCTATCTTTCTACATCTCTGCTCATCAGAAAAGACAAGATATCTTCTCCTCAGAAGGGAAAAAAGATATCCTCAGGAATAATTCAGTACAGGAAGCAGGTAGAGCTACAGCCCTCCATCACCTCACAGAATTTGCAGCTCTGTGTAAAGGTAAACCTTAGAAAAGAGCAATTTCAGCCTTCCTGGCTAGCTTGGAAGTAACCATGCTGCCCTGTGCAACTGCTGCCCTGACAGAGCAGCTGCCTGGCTAGAATTGCATTTTTAAGGAGTTATTGGAGCAGGGAATTGTGCTAGGATTACTGAGTTCTTCCCCCAGCTCTGCCTTTGATTTGTGGTGTGTGCAGACCCCTTAATTTGTTTCTGTTTTCCCCATCTGTGAAACCAAGATAAGATCACAAGGGAATTGTGGAGTGTGATTCATTAACGGTTATTAGACAGAGGGAAATCCCGAAATGAATGGCACTGTATTCCAGGAGGACAAAGTTCAAGACTGCAAAGAGGTTGATTAAACCCAAATCTGCTATTCCCAGGCTAGGAGGATGAAAAAAAAAAAAAAGAAAATGGAAAAACCTTACCTACCCTTATGTCTGCCAAAACCAGTATGTGATTTAAGTAAAATCCAGCAGAATGAGCATTCATGCCTACATATGTATCTACAAAAGCCTTTGAATAGTAGTAAATGTACACCCAAAAGTGTAATGAAAGCATGTTTGAAGTTTCCAGTAGGAAACACTAAAGCATTGTGTATGGTCACCATTAATGAAGTGAGTTACTAGTGGCAGCAAAGCATTAGTACATCCTGAGGCCATAAATACGATATGTTTTTGTGAAGGGATGTAACAACATACAGGCTATTGGCACGTTCCCTTATGTACTGAAGTGAATAGAGCTATAGGTTGGTTGTAGTAATCTTACTGCTAGACTAACATGCTTTTCATGCTTGTAGAGGAGTATTTAAGTTGTTTTAGGTAATTGCTCCAGGAAAGCCTCAGACAGAACTGGAAGATTTATACTCCATAGTGTTATTTAAAGTAGGAACCTGCAAAAAATGCATGTGTGAATGATTTATTGGTAGCTGATGGACAGTTTGTGTAGCTTTGGAGAAGGGGTTTGTATATTTTCTTAATTTTTCTTTATTTATTTATTTGAGTTTTGCTTTGGTTTGGTTTTTTTGGGTTTTGTTTTAGCTGGATTGTTGCAAACATCTCGTGCAATAAACCCAGAGACATAATACCAAGTATCTCTCCTAGTTATGGCACAGTAACAGAACAGTTACTGCGACATTCTCTTCTCTTTTGCTACATTAGTCAGGAAGGGCAGAAAAACAGCTTATCTGCTGTGATTTTATAATGCCAGCTTGTAGACAGACTAAACAAATATTTATAGGTTAGACATATCTGAAGTTGGCAGCGCTGGATGTGACGTTCTCCAACCTTCAGAGTGCGTTGCAAGTGTTTCCAGCTCAGCCTTGACCACGATGCCTGAGCCAGTAGGTAAATATTCTTCTCATTGTGGCTTAAATTGAGATGATTGCTGATAACTGGAGTCAGTAGGTGGCCTAATTTTAGTCCTGGGATGATGACAAATTTATGGTGTGATTCTTGTTACTGGTACAGCCTAATGGAGGGTGAAACAATAACGCACACAGGACTTGTCAGGGAAACAAACACTATGACGTACACACAGAACACAATGCAAAAACTGCTTGAGCAGAAAAGAGGATTTAGTTGCAGCCCTCAGGCCATGTTGGGAAGCTGGATTGCAGACAGATTTCGTGTGAAGCGTACATCGCTTGCCACCTTCCGGTCTTACGTGAATTCACAGGCATTCAGAGATGTTCGGAGACAGTCACAGGCGTTGCCAGAAGCTGAAGCTTTGAGTCAGGCCTCAGGCAGAAGATCTGATTGTCTTCAGTGTGATAAATCAAGGAAACTTTTGACTGTATGGACCTGTTTTCCCTTCGTTGTGTCTCTTCTGCTCCAGGAGGAGAATTTCAATGTAAATGTAGAACGACCTTAGAGTAAGGAATTTGATAATAATATAATAAATTAGGTAAAAGTATAATGAATTGGGTAATTGACGGAACATGTATACAAAGATTTACGTGATATAAAATTATATAGCGAATCGTAAATAGTTTGTTATTTGTTCTGCATATAAAACCACTGCTGTTTGAGCTGACGAGGTGCTGGCTTTGTGCATCATCACTTAACACCTTTTCTGGGCAGAACTGGGACGAAGCAACCATCTCGACTCTGTGTGTCGATTGGTCTTTGCACACCGGTGAAAGAACCCACATTTGGGACTACACAAGTAGATGTGAGAACACACTCCGCAGACCTGGCCGACCAAGCAGGGAAGTGCTGCCTGGTGCAGACAGGACTGAGAGGGGAGGGCGGGGCTTAGGGGCCCGTGCCCGCCTCTGGCGGTGATGTCATCACCATGCGCCGCAGCGCCGCTTCCGCCCGCGGTCCCCTGAGTGCGGGGGTGTGTTTCGGTTTCTTGCACGGGAGCGGGGGCTGTAAGGCCCCGGGCGGTGTCCTGCTGCTTCGGCCTTCTCCTTCAAGGCCTCCTCCGTCACCATGGCGGACGACGCCGCCCTGCCCATCCGCCGGTACCGGCGGACCCTGGTGGAGGCCGTGAGGGAGCAGTCCTTCCTCATAGTCACTGGCGAGACGGGCAGCGGCAAAAGCACGCAGCTACCCAAGTACCTCTTCGAGGCAGGTAACGGCCCGGGAGGGGAGAAACCCCTCAGAGCCCGCACTGCGGCCTCGGTCTCGAAACGTGGGGAATGAGCACGGCTAGCGGCAGATAATCCTCCTGTCCCCTCACGGAGGGCTCAGCTCCAGGCCGTGCCGTGCCGGAGTGTGTGTGGTGACAGGAGGCGGCTTAGTTAAACCTTTTAAACTAAAAACCTGTGACCATACGTGTGTTATGTAGATACTTATGTATAAATCGACTCAGAGCAGCACAACTCAGTGTCCTCCCTGTCTCTCCCCTAGGCCTTGCCAAGCACGGGGCCATTGGTGTCACCCAGCCCCGGCGTGTTGCCACCATCTCGGTGGCTCAGCGGGTGGCCGAGGAGATGGGCTGCTCCCTGGGGAGTGTCGTTGGGTACCAGGTTCGCTTTGACGACTGCACCACCGAGGTAGGGATCCGTGTCGCAGCAGGTGATGTCATGGCAGGGTGTGGTGAAGTCAGTGGGCTGTGGCTCAGGATTTTCCATGTGGGCCTCTGTGGCATTAAGGCCTAGTTTTCTGTCCGAAGGAAATGCAGGCTGATTTAGTACAGGCCTGAAACACTGGGACAGGCAGACTTCAGGTTGGGGTCTTATCTGCCTGTCCTGGGGTTTTGCATGCAGAAGGTTTAGGAGCCTTGGGAAGCCATCTGTCCCAACTGTGTTGCAGCTGCAGTTTTGTATAACTCATTTAATCAAGTTTTTTTGTGCACATTATAAGTGAAACATTGCTGAGCATCTATGATGCAACCTCAGTGCATGTTCTGGACAAATATGTGATCTAAGTAGAAGTGTTTTATGTTGAACTAAAAAGCCACACTAACAGCTAAATGTGTAATTAAACCTTTTAGGACACTGCCATCAGGTATATGACTGATGGCTGCTTGTTGAGGCACATACTGGCAGACCCTCTTCTCAGCAAGTACAGTATCATCATTCTGGATGAAGCCCATGAACGGAGCCTCAGCACTGTGAGTGTTGTATTATGGAAGTCCTTCTGAGTCACTATTTTTTTTCCTTTACTGAGGTCTACCTTTACCCTTCTTTCACTTTTCCACAATTCCCAAGGATTTTGGCTGACTTTCCATCACTTTGCTGTATCCTGATGCTGTCCTAAGACCATAGCATTGCTGCTTCATTTATTACGTGCTGCATAATCTGAAAATAATCCTGTTGGAGTTGTTGTAGCTGTTGTTGTGTTTGAAAGCACTTAAAACTTGGCTGGCTATTGGATACTTTCCCAACATTTCCAGGAGTTTGAAGCCAGGTCAGTCAACACAAACCTTCTAGAATCATAATTTTAAAAGAAACATGCACAAACAAACCAATCCCTGAAATATCTCTCTCACTCTTAAGGCCTTTTGTTTCTTAGGGTGTGTATAGACTGTGCAAAGAGATAATAACTTTTGGGACCGTGGAAGTATCTAGACTGACCTAAGTAGCAAAAGCTATCACATGTCACTCTGACCCTTCCATGGCAAGTGAAGTGAGACTCAAGTGACTGAGTCCTCAAGAGGCTGTCTTGTGTGTCAGACAACCTAACCAGTCCAGCAGACAGTTAAGTTATCAGCCCAGCTGGAGAAAAGAGAAAATGCTTTCTGAATCCTACTTCTGCCCTCAAGTATCTGAGGATATGGCAAGTGGTTGAGCTAGGGTGATGTAAGAAGATACTGCTCCCTCACCTGTGTCTAACTAAAAGGAGCAGATTTTTCATCTAGAACATTGCAGAGTGAAATAAACTTGCTGAAGTCCTAACAATAAATAGTAAAGAAAGGAGGATGCAGGCTCAAGGGACAAGGGGATGACTTTTACTAATGGGTCAGAGGGAGCTGCTTGCTTGAGAAAACAAAAATGAAACCCAAAGGATTTAAAGTGACACTGACTCTGTTTATATGCTGTGAGAACAGCTTATTAAAACAAAATTGAATTCTAGAAAGCAATTGGCATGCCTAAAAGATGACCAGGCTAAGTGTATGCATTTTTCTGAGTGCTTAGGCCCTGAAGGTGTGATTTTTCTGTCTTCAGTGGGATAAAATCAGTACCTTCCAAGCTTGTCAGGCTCTTCTAAGAAAACTGTGATACTAATGTAAGTTGCTTCTGGTTTTCTGTTAGGATATTTTATTTGGTTTGCTGAAGAAACTATTTCTACAGAAGAAAACACCCAACAGGAGTACAGCCATGAAAGTGGTGGTGATGTCAGCCACCCTGGAGGTAGACAAGCTCTCAGAGTTCTTTGGAGACTGTTCAGTGCTGAACATTCCAGGAAGAAGTTATCCTGTCAAGGAGATATTCTGCAACCTGCTCAGCCCCAGAGACACAGGCAGCTCTGCATATGTTACAGAGGTCTGGACTGGTTTACTTTGTCTCTGTGTTGTGTTCTCTGTTCTTTCTTGGTGTGGTTATCGTCTTTGAAAGATCGTAAGAATCAGCTGCTGTGTTGCTGTGCTTTTAGCATCTCTGCAGGAGATGGGGAAGAATCTGTTAGTAGGTTGGGATTTAGAAAGGGTAAGTGAGATTCCAGCTGTTATTGGCTTGTTTGTTGTTTGTTTCAGGCTGTAAAAGTGACACTGGATGTCCACTTAAATGAACCAGAGGGTGACATCTTGGTTTTCCTGACAGGTGCGAATTTTTCTTTCACCAGCTGATGGTTTCCAGATGAAGCATTGCCAGCAGAGCAGTACATCCCTCCAGTGACTCTCTAGTGTGTCCCAGAGCAGTAAGGAGAGGAGGGAAAGTTGCAGGTTGATGCACACAGTCTTGTGCAGTGATAGTTTCCAGAGCCTGGTTAGGTATATCTGTGCCTATAAGATCAGATGAGAAAAACATTAACTTAAAAAATCTGTATGTGAGCTTTTCTTCCTGTGCCAGGTTTACTCTGGATTGTCCATGTGTTTTATTTTGCTGTTAATTCAGGGAGGGAGAAATTCTTTAGCTGCAAACCCTTACAGTCATCTTGTAAGGAAGAGCCTTGGTGAGAGGCACTGTGGAAGGACTGGATGTCATCTGCTAAACTAACTCTCATTGATTCCTTCTTGCAAGGGTGTTGATGACTCTAATTGCAAACTAGGAAGGCAGAGTTGTAGCTACATAGGTTGCTTAAATGCTCTGTGTGGTTTTTTAGGTCAAATGGAGATAGAAAGAGCTTGTGACTTGCTTTTCAAGAAAGCAGAAGCCATTGATTACCGCTATGAAGTACGTGATCGGGCTGTTGAAGGCCTGCTTATCTTACCCTTGTATGGGTCAATGACAACAGGTAGGAGTGTGTAATCTCATCTGGAACTTCAAATCTTAACTGCAAGACTTGTCACAAACAGTCTCCTAATCAAATATTGTGATTGGAACAAATAGCATTTGTTAACCCATCTGCTGCAGTAGCACTATGGGGTTTTTGTTGGTGTTCATAAACTAATCAAACTTCAGCCTTCTGTGGACTTGCACAGAAGCCTCCAGTTAAAATTCATACCCACTAGAAATGGCTTCACATGGCATCAAGGTCTTTAGCTTAGGAAGGGGATATTGTGTAGCTGGAAATTCAGGTGTCTTACTTAGGCCCTTGCATTTAATTGTAAGTGGAAAAGATACTGCCAGTGAGGTTTTGGTGATGAGAGTAGGCCTGTGAGCGAAGATAGAAGTACTACAGGGTTACACAACACAGAAGAGTACAGGTTATCACAATGAGTCAGTCTGTTTTATTTGGCAGCAATACCACAGTTAGGTTTGAAGAGTTAAAAACAAAGTGCTTTTGACCTTTACTGAACACAGGCACTGTATTTTCACATGAATTTTAGGGTGGTGTTTAAATGTGTGTGTGCAATGCAGACAATGCCAAGAGGCTCAGTAAGTGTTCAGAAGAGCAGGCCAGCAATTTCCATCTGGCAGTGCTGCTGAGAGGAAAGATCTGGTAACTAGCTGGAGGGAAGGAGCAAAATTTTTACCTTCTTGAAAGAGCAAAATGAAAAGTTATGTACAAGAAAGGCAGAGATTCTTCCTTACTCCGTGACAAGGGTTAGATTCCTGACTGAGACTGATATTTTATTGCTTTTTCTTTTGTAGTCATGTCTCAGAGGCCATTGCCTTTTGGTATTTTTAAATACACAACAGAGAATTTTCCTTAAGAAGATTTTTACATTTTTCAAGTATAAGAAGTGAGAAAATTTCAGGAGAAAGTTGGATTTCCACCACCCTTTTTTGTTCCTTGGAAAGCCAAATATATTGATGGACACTGCACATGCTGCTTTGTTACGTGTTTAAAGATGATTTACTGGAAACATGGGGGTTTAACTGAGTCTTTTCATGTTCACCTTCACTTGCTCTGATGATAAACTCTTCAAATCCTTCCTGAAGGTTCTATTAAAACCAGACATCTTGATTGGTTTTCCTAGCTCTGGCTTAGGAGACATCCAAGAGTTGGCCTTTCTTGATCTCAAAATCTTCTTGCCTATGCAAGCAATAAAGAAGATACTCTCTGATTTCTGGCATAAGCTGAAATGATACCAGAGCTGTATTTTAGATAATCACCTAAGTGATTCACTTTCTAATGTCATTCAAATGACTCTAACTAAGCATTTGAGCAAGTTTGCATAGTGTTAGACTTGTGGTTTGAAATCAGAGCAATGTAACATAACAGATTGACTTACCTGTCATTTTAGATCAACAGAAAAGAATATTTTTGCCAGCTCCCACAGGCATTAGAAAATGTGTGGTCTCCACAAACATTGCTGCAACCTCGCTGACAATTGAAGGAGTCAGGTATTGTTTCCTCTCCTTGATAAAAGCTGTAACAGAGGGAATAAATCAGAAGGGTCTGTTAGATATGGGACTTCCTCCTGCTGCCATACCTGCCCAGTAATTACCTCTTGCCTTTTTTGTTTGTGCAGTGAATAAAAAGCCCTTGATTCTATCATGTAGTCTTACAGATGACTAATACTTTTGGACCCTAGTTTGAAATCAAGTCTCAGCTCCATTAAATGATCACAGTCTCTGTGGGTGCTGGGAGATAGTACCTGTAAAATCCTGCAGACTGAACCATTGCAGGTCTGCAGCTGACCAGCAAACTGAAGGTGTTTGCAGTGTTTGTAGGGTAAATATGTTCTTGCTTTGATGATATGCATGTGGCAGTTAGCTGTCTGTCCACTGAGACCTCTGTGCTTTCCTTCTCTGACAAGGAGCGTGGATCTTGTTTCAGGTATGTCGTAGACAGTGGCTTTGTGAAGCAGTTGAATCATAACCCCAGAGTTGGCTTGGATATCCTGGAGGTGGTTCCCATTTCAAAGTAAGTTTCATAAAGGTCATGTGCTTGGTCTTTCTGCTTTCTGACAATGCTGTGGATTGGTTGATCTTCACAAAAGCTAAAAAGGAGGGAGGTGCCTTTGAGGCTCTGGAATTTAAAGCCATTTTGGTAGAAAGTGGTTCAGGACTTAAAATTTCCTATAAGTTACAGGCATTAAGAAGGAACTGACAATGCATTGTCTGTAGTCTGAACAGTGACTCACATGTCATCTTGTGTTTGCTGAGTACAACAGCCTGATTCAGAGAAGCTTAAAAACCCCCTTGCACAGAAGTGCTTCTTCATTCTGCTGGTTCTTGCATAGCGGGATTTCCCAGTTGCTGCACAGTATAATACATCTGCAATCAGAGAGATTGCTATTATTTATCTTAATGACAGTGTGCTTCTTTGGCTAATAAGAGAAGGGCTCAAGACTTAGGATGTTTCTTCCCCTTGCCTTTGTCTCGTGGAAGGAGTGAAGCCAGGCAGCGAGCTGGCCGAGCTGGCAGGACCTCGTCTGGGAAAAGCTATCGGCTCTACAGCAGAGAGTTCTGGGAGCAGTGCATGCCTGACCACACAGTCCCAGAGATCAAGAGAACCAGCCTGACAGCTGTCATCCTGACCTTGAAGTGCCTTTCAGTGCATGATGTCATAAGGTAACCTCCATGAAGGGGGGAGGATTATCCTTTTTCTTGCCCTGAGTCTCAGCAGCAAGGCAGCACAGGCACCACCAGCCTATTGGCAGGAGGCAGGATTAGGTCCCTGGCCAACTGTGGCACTTGGGTACAATCAGCTTTTCTGCTGTTCTCCTCAGTCTTTAATGCCAGATTGGCTCTTGGGCTCAAGTTCAGTTTGAGGTTCTGCCAAAACTAGCTCCTTCTCTCCAAACTCAGTTAATAAGGTTCCTTTACAATACTGATGTTTATATTCCAGAAGCTTCATCTCTGTGCAATTGTTTAGTTTTAGGATCATGGATGTGCAGAGAATACAGTTCATCTTTGCATGTGCCATGCTGGGATTTGTCATTGTTACTTCTTCAGTTTGAGGCTGTACTTGCAGTAACACACCAATATACTCAAGATGCTTAGGTGCAGTTTGGGCAGAAACCTGTACTGGAAGGCTACAAAAGTATTTTAATCCATTTGAAAGCTAGCAAAGCTGTACAGAATCTGAACAGTGACATTGTTTTACTTCCTTTTTTACTATAGGTTTCCCTATTTGGACTGCCCTGAAGAAAGACATATTTTAGAAGCTCTCAAGCAGCTTTACCAGTGTGATGCTATTGACAGGTAAAAAATAAAGGGATGTAGTCACTACAAGAATCTAAAATCTAGTGGTTTAACTGGTGGTAGAGAGTTGTTCATGTGGACTAAAGGATTTCCCCCAGCAGTAGAATATGTTTCCTTATTTGACCAGGAAGTTAACTACTGGGTTTTAATATACTCTCTGTAAAATCAGGGGTGGAGCTTAGGACTTGGAAGATACAGATTAATTTCTCCACATTGTCCTGGAGTTCCTGAGTGACCTCAGAAAAATTACCTCAACTCTCTGGACTGTAGTTCCTGATAGCAGCTCCCAGCCTGTTGTGAGGAAGGTGCTTAGGCACTAGCTGTGAGGCCCATCCAAGAACTTGAGGCAGGAAGTGAGATCTTATCCTGAGCTTCCAGGAATTCTTCTTAAAAAACAAAAAGAAAAGGGCAACAAAAACCCTCCAGCCATCTGTAAGATTAAGCATCTGATACATTTCAAAAGCTGCCTTTGCCTGCTGTGAAGCAGACATAAGCAAACTGGAGAAAGGTGAAATGTTCTTCTGCTACTGATACTTGCTGCATGTCTCCAGCACCCATCTGGGCAGGCATAGACTGCAGTGTTAGAACAGTCCAGAGGGAAATGCTTCTTCCATGCTCTTCCTCAGTTTGTGGTGGCTGATGTTGGGTGTGCATGTTCCACTTTACATCTAAGCATAGTTTTGTTGGATGTCATATTTGAATCTTTTTTCCTGGGATAAGGAGAGGCCACGTGACAAGACTGGGGGAATTCCTGGTGCAGTTTCCCCTCCCTCCCAACCTGACCTGTGCTGTCATAAAAGCTGCTTCTCTTGACTGTGAAGATCTGCTGCTCCCCATAGCATCTATGTTGTCTGTGGAGAATGTCTTCATTCGTCCAGGTAGGAAGCTCCTTGTCCCAAAGCAGCCTTAGGTGGGTAGGGAATTCTCTTTGGACAGGGACATCTCCAGCTCTGCTTCACCTGGAGACCTTTTCTACAGCTTCCTTCTGTGGGGTTTTTTTGCTGTCACTAGTTTTCTATGCTCATAATTTGTGAGACCACAGTATCTTACAGGTGTGTCTCAAGGTTATAAAGTGGGAACTGATTTGGTGTTTGGAACAATGGTAGCACAAGCCTTTACTTGAGCATGAGGATATTCCTGCCAGGGAGCAAGCTGGACCCAACACTAAAGAGAGACATAAGTATTTACCTTAAACTAATACTTTAAATAACCCTGAAGTTGCAGTGTCAGGAAGATTCATTCAGTGCAATGCCTTGTCTCCCAGAGTAAATCTCTCAGCACATCTGTAGAGCAGAATGGTAAGATTAGGACACATACACAATGGCACTTTGCCCATAGGCTCTTACAACTTTCTGTGGTGCTGGAGTCAGGGCACATTGCATGCTAGGAACTGGGCAACAGCTGTTTCAAAGCCTTCAAAATAGTATGGAATTGGGTTGCATTTATCCCCAGGCTGTGAGCTGTAAAGCAAGATAGAGGTGAGTGAGTGAATTGCTGAGAAGTCAAACTGTGTTAAGGAGGGGGAAAAAAACCCCAACCCCTAGCAAAAAGCCACAGACTGCCAGAAGACCAAAAGGCATTGCAGCAGATGTTCTGCTCTTGGCCTAACTACAGACAACAGGGACTGATGGATTTATTTTTAATGAATGGTGCCACCTCTGGATTGGCTTTTCTGTTCAAGAACTGTTTAACCACGTAGTTACTGTGAGAAGCTCAACTTGTCATTGCCTCCATCTCCAGTGTTCTTCCAAATGGAAAATGTCATTTTGCTGCTGTTCCAAGCCACCACCTCTCACTAGCCTGAAGTAAATTCAGTCTCCCATGTTCTCCTTCCTATCTTCTTTTCCCTCCAGTCTACCCCTGACCTATATAGTCTTCATATGTAGTGCAATCTTTGTGGGAGACCTTTGTCCTTTCTAGTCACTCATTGGCTCTTGTCCAGTTATCTCTGTAGTCTATTAACTGTGCCCGTTAGTGCAACAGCTAAAGACACTGCTGGCAGCACTGATAGCCTGGATTCTGCTCTGGGGTCTTTCTCATTCCCACAGATGTGTGTTTGCTTTCCCATCCTCCACCTGGCAGCATGCCTTGTTATCTGTTCAGCTAGCTAATGCACACACGTTGGTTACTCTCCAGCAGCCCTGTACATTAGGATGCAAACACAAACTCCCATCCTACAGGCAGTTGCACATGTGCCATATGGACCTGAACAGGCCTCCTGGCTTCATTGGGGTCACTTTTAATACCCACAAACTTCTGACATTGTCTGCAGTACAGCAGCAGTGCAATGTGTTGGTTTTTGTAGCTATATCCCTCTCTCCTACAGGGAATAGATTGTGCTGGGGAAGAAATTCTTTGGGTGTTTAAAAGTTGAAATAACACTTTGGAAATGTTGCTTTTGCCTAGTACATTCCTAGCATTTAGTGAAGGTGAATTCCAACTAAACTCACAGATTGCATTTTTTTCTAGACTTTTATTTGTTTTAAGGCCTCCATTGCTATGGCACTTGAGAAGCAGGACAAAAGCTGAGTTAAATAGATTAGGTGGTGCTGTAATGGGGTGGTTTCAACAGTCTTAGTTTTGCCCAGAAAGAAAAAAAAGCTTCACTTGATCTCAGTGAGCTGTTTGCTTAACGTCCCTGTTTTATCTTTCCATGTTGGCATCTGAATTGGTTGTGAGAGGGAAATAGGTAGAACTAGAGGATTTCACCTCTAGTGCTGAGGGACAAGATTAATCACAGGTGTAGTAGCAGCCACGTATTCTTGTTCAGCAGTAGTGGAAGGAGGAGAAACTGTAAATGCAGCTGTGGAGGAGATACCAATCTAAAAATAACATGAATAAAGAGCCAAGGCTGCCAAACACACTTCAGAGAGGTACTAGCAGAAAATCAAGTAGGAGTGATCAATAAAAGGACTTGGTTAGAGTGAGATATCACTTATTTCCACAGGTGATCCTCAGAAGCAGAAGGAGGCTGAGCTTCAACACCAGGAACTTTCCTCACAAGTGGGAGGATGCAATGACTTTGCAACCCTCTTAAATATTTTTGAACAGTGCAAAGCAAGGTATAAAATGATTCCTTCCAGTGAGTGGTTTTGCATTGCTCATAACTCCTAGCTGCTGACTGTTTCTTGCTACATTGCATACATGCAGCCATGTGGACTCATAGCTAAGTGCAGATTTGTTCCTTATTGGGAGCTGTGATTTCCATCAAGGCACCTATTATTTAAACTAACAAAGTATCTGCCTGTGTAGGTTGCCTTCTTTGTACCACCATAACAAAAAATAGAGGCAGCCTTCTGCCTGCAACTTACAAAGGGCTTCTTTATAATCCAAGTACTTTTGTTCTCAGCAAGTCTCCTTCAGCTTGGTGCAGGAAATACTGGATCCACTGGAGAGCTTTAAAATCTGCTTTCAGTGTGGAAAAACAGCTTCGGGAAATAACCAGTAAATTGAAACAGGTAAAAAAAATTCATTTTTTATGTATGATTGAGTTCTGTAAGTTGATGTTTAAGACATGTCCTGGACTACTGAGCTTTTGCCAGGTGGTTGCTGCTTTTCTCCAGTAGAAGCTAATCCACCTAAATATTTATTAGAGCATCCTTGCTGTAGCTTGTGTAACTTGCAGGTGTGAACCAAGCAAGAAGGAGGGTTTTCCTCCTTTCCTCGTGGTTTCCTTGAGGTGAGAAGGACAGGGTTTAAAATCCATGGGATGCAGGGGATATAGCCTCTTCTTCTTTAGGCAAGATCCTGATTCATGCTGTTTTTTCCTTCCATAGCTGCCAGACTTCCCTAAAGAGACATACGAAGGCTCCAGAACTGAAATACTAAGAAGATGTCTGTGTGCAGGATACTTTATCAATGTAGCTAGGAGGTAAGTGATAAAGTTGAATGGAAAAGATGTCCTCCATTCTCTTTAGAGGTGTTGCTGCATATTGAAACAGGACAATAAAGCTTTATGTTGTTAAAATTGGCAAAGTAACAATTTGAGCTGAAGGTGGTGATTCTGCAGAGGGCTGGAAGCCTGGTTGGTACTCTGCCTTTGAATCTCATCACATACCTGGGGAGGTTGCTTGCATCCTTGGAGTGGTAGTTTTTTTTTATGTATGAAATGAACTTGCAAGCTGATGAGTAGTTCCAGATACTAAACTAAAGGGCTTGGAAGTGTCTGATTGTCATGGATGTCCAAGACTTCAATCCCAAACCATGTTTAGTATTGTGGTGTTATATCTGCAGTGGTACTGTGGTAAATTAGACAGATATGTTTTATTCCTTATTGTCTTTTTACTGTTTAATTCTGGGAAGATCTTCCTCTGCTTATTTGAGTATTTTCTTCTGTGCTGCTGCTGCTCTGCTTAGCTCAGTGTTGCTGCCTAATCACAGCAAAGTATATTTCATTATATATTTTTTTAAATCTTTTTTTTTTCCACAAACCTTTCAGATCTGCAGCCAAGACATTCTGCACAATGGATGGACATGGCAGCATAGTCTATATCCATCCTTCATCTACAGTAAGTTAATAAAATAGCAAAGGGTCTATAAAAGCAGTATGAGGCAGGTGCCTGTAAGCTCTTCAATTTGGGTTGTGCTGTCTTACAGTCAGGAGAAGCACTCTTGCAGTGCTCATTTTGAGAGTGGGAAGGTGCCTCACTTCTTCAAATTTGGTAAACATTTGGCTTCTGAAATGAGTGTGACATAGACTGAGCTTTCTTTATGGCTCTTTGGTTTTCCTGGGCCAGTTTAGACAAGTCATTTTGCCTTCTTGTCCCTAAAATTTAGTGTATGGTCAGTTTTGTCTCATTCTTGCATCTGAAGCCTGGGGAGATATTCTGATGGTCATTGCTCTGGAAATAATTATTTGGGTTTTTTAATCAGTTCTGATATAGTCTTTTAATTTCTCAGCTCTATAACCAGGAGTCTCTCCTGGAGTGGATCATCTTCCACGATGTCACAGTGACATCCAAAATCTACGTCCGGACGGTGTGTCCTGTGCGCTATGAATGGGTCAAGGACTTGCTGCCCAGGCTGCATCAGATTGATGCCTATGAATTGAGCAGTGTGGCACGGGAGGAGGTAACTGAAGAGGAAATAACCAAGTGGAAGCAGAAAGAGGAACTTAAAAGGCAGTGTGGTAAGCACAGAACTCGTCCATATCTATTGGCATGTGTTTTTTTTCCCTGGTTCTTGTGGATTTGTGTGTGTATTACATCACTGAATGCATTCTGGACTAGGAAGTGTTAATCTGGTTGTGCTTAACATATTAAATATATGTAGCTCTAGCTGTTTTCTTGTCTTAATGCAGATCTGCAATCCTTGTTTTCCTGCCTCTTCAGTGTGGGTAGTGGTGTTTGCTTACTGGTTCTTGCCATAGTTCCAACTGGTTCATGCTAGGGTTCCACCTCTTCCTTTGGTTTAGTGGAGCTGACAGGAGTGGAACTTGAACACAGAGTTGGATAAAAGCATTTTGAGTCTGACCCTTATTTAATTTTGCAAGGGTATTTAGCCAAAGATACCCAATACAGTACTGTCCTGAGAGAGAGAGATGTCCTCAGGGCTTGTAGGTTGAGAGAAGAGGAAATAAAACTCAAGACCAAAACCTCCACCAAACAAAAACCATAGAGGAAAAAGTATCCAGTTTTGGTGAATGTCTCATTCTGAGAGTGAATTTAATGCCATCTGTTTCAATAGTCAGGTTTAATTAAAACTGATGCCTGCTAACTGCTCTGGCTGCTTGACATTCTTGGAATTCTTCTGTCAGCAGGTTTCATCAAGCAGCCAAGTATTCAAAGGGCTTCTTCACTCCTGAGCTGACCCTTCCAAAACATTGATTTAATACACAGCCCAGGCACTGTCAATGTAGATTCTCTTCAGTTTCCTTAACAATAGAAAGAATGTAGACTTGTGCTCAGACCAGTGTCTTTCTGTCCTCCATTATTGTATAAAGCAACCATTTTAACTGTTAAAAACTTGAATTAGATTTGGTTATAAATTTGCTGGAAAGGGTAGTTGGATAATGCAGAGGAGCCTCATCTTTTTTATCTGAAGTCCAAGGAGGTGAGGTTTGTTTTCTTTGTCCCCCTTAACTTTTTGACTTCACCAGGCAATTGTAAATTAATTTGAGATAACTATTAACCTTACAGATCATGTATTTCTGGGAGCTTCAGGAAAATAGAAGGCTGACAAAGACTTAATTAGTGCCAAATGGAAAGACAGTCTGCAGCACGAGCTGAATTATTTGACTCCAAGACAGAATAATTACAAATATTCCCATAGTGAATGCTGGTTAAAGCTCCTTCCTCATATCAGAGAATCTGGCAGCCAGCCCCAGAGCCCTAGGAACAGGCTGCAGTAGCTTAACCTCTCAGAGTCTTTGAATTATAATAATAAAAATTGAAAATATCTCCTGTTTTTCTTTCCTTCTGGGAGAAGCACTCCCAAGGTCTCAGCTCTGTGGGAGAATGTGCATTTCTAATAGTATCTGATCTGGAGCATTGACTTTTTCCACTCCTTTATCAATATGTTGTCCTCTCTCTTACTCCTACCTCCAGAAGTTCATAAAGATAGTTTATTCTAAGTTGGTGTTTTTACTTGCTCCCAGTGCTGTCCCTCTCCTGCCTAAATCTGAGCTTGAGATGTGTAATTTAGAAGAATTAGAAGAAATGGGTGCATAGAACACAGATGCATAATATTTGTTACAATAAAAAGCAAGATATACCTTTGGGGATGAGATGAACCCAGGTGCAGTTATTGACATGGGAGTTAAGGCATGAGTGTAATTTTTTTTGCCCTCCCTGCTGTGATACAGTCTGTCCTGTTTGGAAGTGATTCTGTGATATGACCAGCTGGGACTTGAAAAGCATTTGAGATGCTGCTGGGGTGTTTGGAGGAGTAGGAGGAATCGTAAGGCTGGGCTTGTTTTTTTGCCACTCAAGAGTATATTTCTCTCTCACCTCTCCCCCCAGAAGGAGTCACTGACAATTCTGCAAAGAAGATGNGTTTGGAAGTGATTCTGTGATATGACCAGCTGGGACTTGAAAAGCATTTGAGATGCTGCTGGGGTGTTTGGGGGGAGTAGGAGGAATCATAAGGCCGGGCTTGTTTTTTCGCCACTCAAGAGTATATTTCTCTCTCACCTCTCTCCCCAGAAGGAGTCACTGACAATTCTGCAAAGAAGATGGAGAGAAGGAATGATGATAAATCAATACTGGATGCCAGAGCTCGTTATCTTGAGAGAAAGCAGCAAAGAGCACAGGGTTTAAGTGGCCCAGTGAAAGAAATGGGATGATAGTGATGCCTGCTCTGCTCCTGCTGTGAGGAAAAGCAGTTTGGTGCAGTTGTTCTGGGGATGTTTGCATAATGCAAGGTGACCAACTGGAGTGGAGAAAAACTTGTGCTTTGTGGTAAGTTGAGTGCCAAAGCATACAACTGCAATCTTCCTTTGCTGCATCCTGCAAGAAAAACTTACCAAGCTGAATTTTGTTGCTGCATGTCACTGGCAACAACTTAATGGCCTCAAATGTGAGTGGAGACATAATACTGTGGTGCCAATTCTGTGGCATTTAGTTGACTTAGAAAGGTCTCAGTGCCATTATCAATAAAATTTTCTTAAAGGTTTGGTTTTTTTTAAAGGAGTGGAACTGTCACTTTTAATCCATTTTACTTTGTATGGTTGTGGCTATGCAGTCTGCATGCTCAGCCACTACTCAGGAAAACATATAGGAAGTGCTCTTTTAATGATGGAACCATGTTGTGCTTTAACCTCAGCCAGCAACTAAGCACAATCATCAGGATCTAAATTCACAAGGACGTTTGCCACCTGCATTCTGTGTTGCAGACAGCTTTGTTCCTGCTCTGCATTGTGTTGTTCCATGTACAGTGATGTTTCTGGGTGAAGGTATGCAAAGTGTTTTGTAAATGTTTTTGTGTTCTTGCTAACAATGCATATTTTTTGTCAGGGATGACTTAGCACTGTATTTCCAGCTGGCAAAAAAAACCCCAACCCAGCAGTTGGTCCAGTACTCAGCCAGGTTATGTCCTGCAGTCCATCAGCAAACCTGCTGCCTGGTAGTGGGCTCTTTACCTGAGTTTGGCTGTTATTTTTAAAGTGTGTGGATTTTATTCTGAAGAACAAGTGTTTTAAGTGTGTGGAAAGAACATACAAGGAAGTACAAGCATTTTCCCTCCACTAAAGTATATAACAAAGCAAAGTTGTCATAAAGTTTCTCTCCTCACTGGAGAGATAATCCCCTACTGTCACCTTAATAATCCTAAAATGTTCCAGTGCTCTAGTGTGCTGCTTTTCAGGTAATGCTGTTAAAGTTGTGAGGAAGCCTCAGCACTTCATGTGCAATGTTAAACATTCCACCTCTGTACTGCCCAGGCTGTAGCTGATCATAAGCTTTCAAAAACCTTGTGATTTGCTTACAGTGAATACAGTAATATTCCTTATAAAGGTAGTAGGTCTGATAGTTGTCCTTCTCTCTGTGATTGTAGCCATTAAAAGGAAAAAGCTGAGGCTGGTCTGGGTACTGGCCAACCTAGGGAAGAAGAAGGTGTGATTGGTGTCGTGGAGAGGCTGTGACATTCACTGCTGCTAGCCCTGTGTGGCCAAGAGCCTCTTGCCAGGCTCTGAGAGGTTTAACTGGAGCCACACCACAGCTGTCAGTGGCAATAGCAGGAGCGAGCAGTCGTGTCCTGTGAGCTTCAGTCATGGAGTTGGGAGCTGCAGGAGAATTGTTGCTGCCTGCCCCTTTCTTGTGCATACAGAGCACAGTGAGCACTTTTCTAATTCCTAAGGGGATGCATGAATCCAACAATTACTGCTTGTGATCAAGCATAGACTCAGAATCGTTATGGTTGGAAAAGACCTCTGAGGTCATTGGGTTCAACTGTTAACACTACCATGCTCACCACTAAACCATGTCTCCAAGTACCACATCTACATATTTTTTGAAGGCTTCCAGGGATGGATATTGCACCAGCCAGGGTGTCTGTGGGTTACAGTATGCACAGCCTTTTGGGAAAGCACTTGGAATGCTGCAGTCATCCAGTTTCTATGGGCTGGAGTTAGATTAATAAACGTATAAGGAAATTTGAAGTTTGATGATGTTACTGTACTTATTTAACAGAGTTATATGGGAAGAGTCGTTTGGACCAGCCCTGGAGTTTTAGGGGCCTGCTGGAGCCTGAAGTGATGTTCATTTGGTGAAGGAAAAAGAGAAGGCTGATACCAGCTTATGCCCTTCCCTACTTAGTTTTCTGGTTTTGATCTGGATTTATTAGTGCATAGCACGGGAAAACCCCACCTCAGTGCCAGCCGACACCCCAAAATGGAGAAAACGGGCGGGCAGAGCCTGAGGCCACTGAGGCGGTACCGGGAGCTGCCGGGCCTGGGGGGAGGGGAAGGGAGAGAATCGATCCCATCCCTGCCTGGGGCTCGTGGGGACAAGGGGTGATCCCAAGGACCACTGCAGCCAAGGGGGCCGGGGCCCGGGCCCGGTCCTGCCCCGCCCTCTCCCATGGCAACCGGCCCCGGGCAAGTCACCTTGCCCTGCCGCGCTGCCGCTGCACGTGACCCGTACTACCGCGACGAGCGCGGAGCGGAAGTGACGCAGCCGTCGCTCGGTCGCATGATGTGGCAAAAAAAAAGGCCCGAGAGGGAGGAGTGATGAGTCTCAAAATAGTCCCTTCCGGTGGCGGATCCCTCCGCCGCTCCTATTGGACCTGAGGCGGGTGAATCACACCTCTTCGCCGGGATCCTTCCGCTCCGGCCGGCGCAGTTAAGGCCGGTCCGGGCAGGTGAGGGCGGGCTTCTTCCTTCCGCGGCGGTATCCTTCCGCCGGCGGGGGCAGCTTCCGGATCGCCGCGGCTCTTCCCCGCTCGCTGGCCCGTTCCGCCATTGCGGTCCCGCTTCCCCGCGCCGCCCGGACTCCGCTGAGGTGTGACTCCGGTCCGGCCTCGGACTGGAGCCCCAACCAGCTGCCGCCGCCATGGCTCAGATCCTGCCGATTCGTTTCCAGGAGCATCTCCAGGTGGGCGCCGGGGGAAGGCCGTGCCGGAGAGCGGGCGCTAGGGCGGGCGGGCCGCTCCCTCAGGCAGGCGGGGGAGCTGCCCGGAGACGGTGCCTGGGCGAGAAGAGGTCTCGGGTCTGTTCACGGTCCTTCCCTGAGGGCTGTGGGGTGGCCTAGGTCCCTCCGGCAGAGGAGTGGTCGCTTTCCCGCAGGCCTTGCCGGTGTCTAGCTCGGGCAGCGCCTTCCCGCCGCGCCACCCCGAAGGGCACCTTCCGTGCGGGACCGGGCGTGAGGGGAAGGGCTGGGGCGGCGCGGGGCTCCTTCGTGTCCAGGGAAGGTGATGAGGGCCCGAGATGTGGGTATCCAGCCCCTGCCCGGTCCCTACTTTCCTTTCGCGGCTCTGGGCGGTGGAGTGTGTTTAGTGCCGGTGGTGTAGGCGAGGCTGGCGCCGTGCCCACGCTATAGCACCTGCTAGGCGTTGGGAAGGGAGAGTGCGGCTGGTTCCTCTCTGCGTCCGAGGAGAGAGCCCCTCTCCTCCGGGGCAGCAAAATCCTACTTCAACAAGGAGTCTGGAAGGGAGGGATAAATTAATGGGGAGACCAGGTTGGCTTCGTGTACTGTTAATTTTGATTTATTTTTTTTTTAAATGAGGCTATGACTTCTTGTAAGAACGTATTAAATCATTTTATTGATGTTCTGACTTGTCATGTCATCTTCTGTGGAGAAACACTACGTATTGCAGTGAAATGTGAAGGCTACTGCGGGCTGCCCTGCAGCACAGCTGTAGCAGTGCAGGCACCGAAGTGCCAGCTCTAAGCTCTGACTTGTGTCTCCTGGCCTCTAACAAATTCTAGGCTTGGTTATCATTAAGCCATAACCAAATGCTAATAGATGATTTCCAAACCTTTAGTTTCTTTAAGGTGGCCTTCCAAAGGCACTAGTAACAAATCTTCTAACGACTCTGGTGCACGATTGCAAGGTTACCTCCTCAAATAAGTGTGTGCCTTTAATGTTTCTGGGTGAAGCTGGAGTACAGGGAGAGGTCTGGAAGCGGTAATTGGGTTGTGCAATGTGTACTTCCTATCTGACAAGTCTAGGGCGAAGTACTACTGGCCATGCTTCTCGTCCTGACTTGCTGTAGCTGTGATGGTTTTAAAGTTGGCTTCACTGCTGAGGAGTATTTTTTTGAGGAGAACTGGTATACAGGTTGTGTTGACATACCTAGGGCAGGGTCTTCTGGCTTCTAGGAACCTGTCTGTAGCTCTGCTTCCCTGTGATGTCAAGGTCTGTGTGTAGTTTGTGCTTAGCTAACTGGGACTGTGATGGGCACTACCATGGTGATGGATTTGCATGACTTGCAGAGACTTTTTTTTCCTAACCCAAATGGAAAGAATGTAATTTCTAGGGACCCTGTTAAAAGAGCAGTTGGAAAATACTTACTTTGCTGTGTAAACTATCACTGTTCAGAGCATTATGTATGTATTTTAAAAAACACTGCTATGATTAGTTTTTATCTAGTTAGTTAGCTGTTGAACACTGGGTAATTTCACTTCTGTATCAGTTTAAAGCCAGGCTAGAATTCATAGCTTAGGTGTGGCCCTTGACTATTCTTTATCAATCAGCACTGACAGGAGAATCTCAGGAGTTGGCCAGAGCTTCAGCTCTGAGCAGGTGTTCTCTGCTGGTGGTGGCATAGCCTAGAAGAGGATGTTGAGAAGGTTCTGTATGCTCTGGTGAAACTTTCCTCTCTGGGTACCCTAGCTCTTAATAAAGTGTTGTGGAAATGCATCTATGATACATTAAAATACAAATCTGGCAGGTGACCCCCTGCCAGGTCTCTAATGACAAGAGTACTATTGCATAATGAAACTCCTCACCTTCACTCTGAAGTGCTGATAGGTTTCAGACCAGCACTATGGTGGAACATGACTGCATGGACTAAAGTCTGATTTGTCTGCTTTTCAGTTTACATTTTTTTTTCTCCTGTTCCTATTTAATGGAGAGCACTGGTTTAACCAGGGTCTTTTACAACTGTATATATATATATATGAGCTGGTCTTTTGGAAGACTTGGTGCCCTGCCTTCTGAGCCTGTGTGCTCATGGCTCTTGCCCATAACGCTTCAGTTAGCTGTACCTACTGAACTTCCTCATTTAGCTTCATTGAAAAAAAAAAAAAATCAGAGGAATTTGAGTTCTTGGAGATACTATTTTTGTGCTGCAACTGCTCACTTGCTATTGGAATAAATTTTGAGAAACATTGATATTGCTACATTTTTGTTATCCAGAACTGCCTTGGCATATTCCAGGCTGTTCATAGGAGGTCCTTGTGGGCTCAATAATGTGATTTCTTGAACTGTGCCTGACCTACATTGTCTGGGAAACTTGTCATGCAGGTGTTGCAACACTTAGGAGTTTGTAACTGATGCTTAAGGAAAGACAAGGTAGCCAGCTGGAGCCTTACTGATAAAAAAGACATTGATATGAATGAGAAAGTTCTTGCAAGGCTATTATTGAAAGTTGCTTTTAATTAATCTAGAAGACTGGCAGTCAGCAGTACATGTAGTATGATACTAGTTCTCCTTGGATCCACTACTCTAGGTCAGAAAATTATCAAGTAACTGTACAAAGCTTGTCCTAATTTTCAGCTTCAGCTCAGCTGCTCTGCATGTTGCACTACTCAAAG
This sequence comes from Galbula dea, assembly GCA_013399015.1. Lineage (NCBI taxonomy): Eukaryota > Metazoa > Chordata > Aves > Piciformes > Galbulidae > Galbula > Galbula dea. Next base: position 259,815 of record VWZX01007387.1, read on the forward strand.
CAGGCTGCCTTTATCTGTTGCCGTCAGCATCTTGGCTAGGTGATATGGGAATGAAGAGCTAAAGGCTCCAGAAGCCCTGCACTGTTGCCCCCCTGAATGTCTTGTCACTTGGATACACAGTACAGCGTGCTCTGAACCTGCAGTCTGACCTGAAGGTCTAGTTTGGGCAAGTAAGATATGGCAAGTAGTCAGCTTACCAGGGTTAGATAAGCTTTCTGGATAGTTATGAAGTCTAAAAACAAAATGTGTAGTTAGGCTTTGGGTTTATTTGTTTGAGTCCCGTGACATAGCTCTGAAATCTCAGTAGTCACAAATAAGTGGGATGTTATCAGTTTGTTGTCTGCTGTAGATGTTTGCCTTGCTCCAAAGGAACATCAACAACATGTTGTGGAGAAACTTTTACCTTGAGAGTTTTGAAGGAGAAACTTGATTCCTCTGCTATCAAAACTACCAGGCTCATGTTATGAAGCTTTACAGTGCTACTTTTATTTTTTTTCTTCTCTAAAGTAGCCATGGGGAAACAGTCCAGTGGGCATGGAGCGGGAGATCAGACTTCAGTGTGCTGAATGATTGCAAACGTGGTTGCTTGTGTCCAGGTTTTAGAGATTCCATAATTTGTTGTCTCTGTGTACTTTAGGGTGAAAACAAAGCACAACTGTTTACTGTGGTAGATGTATGGAGCTTTTCTAAGATTATATATTCCTGAGGAGTGAGAAGGAGCTAGGGTGATTAGCAGGTGATGAACTGTGGTTGCTGTGTAACTTAGACATAGTACCCTGAGATACATAAAAATTGAACTTGGAGCAGACACGCTGCTGTGACTTAAGGCATTAGTAAATACTCTTCTGAAACTAAATATATTAAATATTTAAATTGTTCTGTAGGTTTCTCTAGACACTACAGAAAACTGTCAGATCACGTTAGGTACTTGATACTGAGACAGAGCTACTCTTCTAAACTAGGAAAAGGGTTATTGTATCTATTGGTCATTGATGGAGCAAACCTGAGTGGTGGCTGTGCTGTTCTGGTGTGGTGGTACTTGGGTAGCTCTCAGAATCGTAGCTAGCTCTGCCAGAGAGCTAACTGAATAAACTGGACAGCCAAGGCATCAGGTAGTAAAACTTACAAATGTGCTACCACACACTAACAATGACAAACAACAAAATGCTTCCATGTATTGTGCTGGCAGTAAGACACTTTAATATGTAGCAAACCACTAACTCTCTGCTATAAAATCAGTAGTTTGAAGTAGTCTTTTTTGGGTGTTTTAAATCAGGAATCAAAGACAGGACTGCTGTGTGTAATGCTCTTTTGGTAAGGGTCTTGCCCCTTGCTGCCTAATGGATCTTAATTCCTAAAGCCAGTGGGCTTAGAGTGTTCTTACAGAGGGAAGATTTGTAACAAAGAATGCTGTGAGGAATCTAGATGACCTGAAGAGAGTGTGTGTGTGTGTGTGTCTGTGTCCTAATTGGATAGGAACAATTAGTTAAGCAGTTCATGAGCTATTCTTCTTGGCGTATCCCTCACAGCAGGTACTGAAGTCAACAGACTTGCTTGTCTTGGTGGCATTGCTCGTTAGCACTTCACACTGGGACTGTGGTGACTTAACCAAAGATAAGTGATGGCAGCCAGTGGTTCTGAACTTTCCTGTCAGCAGGTACAGTCTCAGCTTGTAACCAAAATAGTCACCCAGTCACCGTGTGGCTGCTGAGACCGGATGGTAGTTTCAGCCTGTTGAGGGTGAGGCAGAAAATAGGAAGGATATAGAACTAGAAGAGCTTTTGAATATTACAGAGGTCTCTTATCTGTTGAGAACATAACTTCCTAGCCTGTCACAAACTATAACACTCACCTTGCAGTGGTCAGCATGAAGTACATTGCCTGTGGGACTCTGGTGTTACAGATCTGCAGTCAGTGACTAACAGATCAACATGGATATGAATCCTTTGTGCAAATTAAGTTTGCTTTGCTAATCTTCATGTATGGAACTAAATGGATGGCTGAGAAGTAGCCTGGTGTTACAGCTTGTGCAGTCAAAGCCCAGTAAAGCACGGCCTTGCAGTAGAGCTAATGTGACTCACTGCACATCAAGGAGCTCTGTGCTTCTCTAACCATTGGGAATATTTCTATTAACTGACATCTCCCAGCTACGTGATTTCTAGCTGCATGTAGATAAGGAGCCTGGGCAGAGGCTGTGCAGCTGCTTGTGGCTACAAGAACAGTGGTTATATCCTGTTGAGTGTGTGAGTTGAGGTGAAATGCATGCTCAGCAGTTCTGCGCCCTTCCTCGTAGGCAAGGAGAAATTATTTGACAGCTAAGCAAACTGTCACAAGAAAGCGAATGTTCCAGGAAGGGGTCAACAAAGAGACTTTTGTCAGCAGTTTCACCCTTCAGTTTGATGTCAAGCATGCATGTAATACAACTTCTCTGTGTAAGTTACCAAGAACATACTTGAATTATCTTCCAGTTAAAAAAGAATTCTGCTAATCAGATTTTCACTTGCTGTGTTACAGTGATTCACCTCTCAGTGCTGTTCAGATGAATGCCATCATGGAATTTCATTCAGTACAGCCTGCAATTGACTGAAGTATCCAGTCTTGAGTTAGAGGAGGTGTTCAAGGCAACATCTCTGCTGAACAGAAGAGTTGCTGCTGTCTCTGGCAACCTAGTTCATGGTTGTGGTCTAATGGAGGAGCTACTTCACAGGATGCTTTCTTCTCAACATGCTTTCAGGAGGCTGGTGTAACTGAACTTTTCAACAGATGTTGGCATAAAATAACTTGAACTGTAAATTGGTTGCCCAACTGCAGCAAGTTCTGCTTTCATATCTGCTTGAAAGCCAAGAAAGTGCTTTTCATACTGTAATGTAGGAGTATCTTAGGATTTTTTTTTTTTTTACCATATTTTAAACTGGTTTGTGAGTCAGTGAAAGGTAGTGGACCTACATGAGTGCAGTATTTAAAGTTTGGAGTTTTCCTTTGTGGTAAGAGGAGAAGCAGTAATAAACCACTGTACTCTTGTTGTGTTACAAACTCAGGAGTTTGTACATGGAATAGTATTGAAATGTTCAGAATAAAAGCCTCCAAAGAAATACTACTTGTTGTATTTCCTAATAGTAATCATAGTCTGTCTGTTATTTAGCTTTATAAACAATCCTGCCTCACTCACCTGAACTTGAGCCTGTTTGGGGAAGAAAGTAACCTATACTTTAGGGGAACAATCTATATTCTCAAGAGTTCTATGCATCAGGTCTGAATGTAGGCAAGAAGTCACTGTTAGCCTTACCAGCTGAGCAAGGCAAATGCCACTCTTGGCTGGTGATGCTCTCGTGTAATCCAAGGCTGAGATTGTCACAGGGTCAGCTTCCTGCCTTGGTGCTTGAAGCAGGCTTGGTTCATATGCTTGGATCTGTTGAGATTAAAAGGTGAAATGTTAGCAGAAAGAACTTCTGTACTTAAAGACCTCATTAATGGTTGTGCCTCCATCAGAAAGCTTCTCCAAGCTTTCCTCAGAGCTCCCATGCCAGTCAATTAAATGTTTTCAAAGAAATACCTAGCCTTCAAAAATAGCCTTATGTTTGGAAAGGGCCATGTCTTCCACTGCTGCCTGGGGTTGGGTACCTCAGACATGACACCTAGCAGATGGCAGTTTGATCATGATTAAGTTAAATCTGTCTTGCAATATCTAAGCAACTTTGATTCACTAGCTAAGTCTAGACCTCCCTAAGAGGTCTGCCATCTGCTAGGACTTGCTTCTTCAGTTTGTTCTGTCAACAATGTTACAGTGCTGTGAGTTAGTGCCAGGCAGAGCACTTAGTGCTCTGAAACTACCCTCTTCTACCAAATTAACTAAGGAATTGAGTGCTTGGTAAGTGGTTTTGCACTTGTTAAGCTTCTGGCCTTGACCAAAATAAAGACCACATCCTCGTAAGACTCTCCAGCTCTATGAGATGACTCTTAACATCTTCAGACCTTCTCTGCCTGCAGGGAAGTGACCGGATTGCATGTAGGCCTGCCTAGCTGATGTACAAATGAGTCTCGGGGCCTAGAGAGCACTGCCCAACTAAAAGTGTGAAAGGGAGATTTGATCTGAAATGTAAGTGAATGCATATTGCTGAAGAATGCGTGGCCAGGTTTTGTGATGCTGAACCTCAAACAGTTAAATCTGATTAAGGGAGTTCTGACCTGTCAAAGAGGTGAGGTTTGACTTTTTTATGGCTGTAGCATTAAGACAGTTTTCTCTTGGGAATGCTGATAAAACAGTTGTCTTTTAACTGAACATTTTCTGACTCTGTTGCCAGGTAGATGGGTGTAAAGGGAGGTGTCTTCAAATGAAACTGTTCACTGGGTTAAGTCCCAGGAAGTGTAGGTATTCTGCCTTCAAAGAATGGCTTCGTGGTAACTAGCTTGAGGCCTAGTTTCAAGAATTATATTTAAATGTGTTCCAGTTACAATCTTGCCTCTCTTAAAATCTTTTGAAGAATGAAAGCTGGCTAGACCTTAAATTTGCCAAAAGATTGGTGTTAACTCTCAGTAAACTAGTCATGAAATAAATAAGCCCTTCAATGCTGAAGAGCCTGAACATGTTTTTGGTATTGTTCAAACTCAATGGAAGAGCTTTAAATGGCAAAGTCCTCTCTTGAAAAAGCAAGGTAATTTCAGTGAAAGAGTGTCCTTTAGGACAGAGCAGTTAAATCCAGAGTGGCTAGAGAGGAATGTATAAAGGCTGAATCATTTCCCAAAAATTCTTTCCTTCAGCAGACCCAAGGAGCTCAAACTTGCTTTTGAGTCTCAACCGTAAACTGTACAAGGATCTGGCTGTCTTGATTCACTGGGTGATAACATCATCCATTGAAGTGCTTCTTGTGAAGCTTGTACTGTTAACTTGGTGTGCCATAGCTTAGATGTTACTGGTTCCCTGTGTGTGCTGTCTGAAAGCCAGGGCAAAGGGGAAGTGTAGTAAAACACCCTCTTTATCAGAAGCTGCAAATAAACAGGAACAGAGCGTCTGAGGCGTGGTCATCCCAGAGCTCCTACCGAATGCAGCTGATAAGAGCTTAGTGGTTTCATTCAAAGGAGTACAGTAATACTAAAATGGCTTTGAAGGTCTAGTCCTTCAGGGGAGACCTTGGGCTTGAAGTTCAAACAGTCTCCCACAGAGAAAAAACACCTGAAGGATTAGAAACGATAGTTCCTCTAACAGTAGAAAACTGATCTTGAGTTTTTAAGGTATATCTACCCACAGGCTGGTTATCTGTATGTGAGGTGAATTAACCATTCTGCCTTTCCACTGTTAAAAATGGGCTAAACTTGGTTTTGCTGCTGACATTCTAATACAGTAGCCTGTTGCAAACAGTGAAGTGGTGTTAACTAAACTGTTTGGTTGCAGGCTGTACTAGAAACATAATTTAAAGGTGTGCAGTTAAAGATTTACAGAAGCAGACTGGCTCAGCAGAAAAGGAAGTAGTTTATTGATATCTTCTGTGTTTAGTAGGGCTGTGGGTGAGCCATTTCTGATTTCAGTAGTGTCCATCTTGTATGTGTTAGCTCATCCTCCTGGGTGAAGGCTTGCTGCTAGACAGGGCCAGGCTAAATGCTAGGCAGGTAGCTTTTTTTAACTCTGCACAGATAAAGATAAAGCTCAGACATCTCACGTGTGGTGTTAAGCTTGAAATTGTGATAGCTGCCAAGCTCAGTGGAATAAGGTAGGACTCTGGAAGCAAAGCTGGTGAGCATAAGTACTGAAGCTGCAACTCTAGCGCAGCTACGAGGAGCAGGCAAGTTCAGTGTGCCTTAAACTGTGTGAAGGGCTCAGAAGTTGAGTTTTCAAAACAGTAAATTGTAAGTGGACCTTGAAGACAAGATCCCAAGTGCTTGAATGCTGCAGGTCTTCTTCAGGATGTCTGCTGAGCTTAACTGAAGATAGGCAGGAGTTTGCGTGTCATGATGTTTTTGGGGGAGCATGATTGTGTTGTCACAAAGATTTGTGAAGCCTGGTATCAGTTGTGGCTTTCACAAAAACTGTTTGTGGCTACACTGAGATACTAACTTAATCCTGAACCTTTTTTCTTCTGTCTTGCAGCTCCAAAACCTGGGCATCAACCCAGCAAACATTGGGTTCAGCACTCTGACAATGGAGTCTGACAAATTCATCTGCATCAGAGAGAAAGTAGGAGAACAGGCTCAAGTGGTGATCATTGACATGAATGACCCCAGCAACCCTATTCGAAGACCAATTTCAGCTGACAGTGCTATCATGAACCCTGCCAGTAAAGTCATTGCATTAAAAGGTATGGAAGTCCTGATAAAGAAATGTTTGAAGTGAATAGAGAGGTTTTAGTAAGACTAGTTTATGACTAAGTCTGTCAGGCAATTTATATGGGAGGATTCCTTACCAATTTTCCACAGCTTCATGGGAACTAAAGTTTAAGGCATTTTCAGTTCTTCTGAAGGAAGCTGGGCAGTAAGCTTCAGTTCAGGCTTCCTTCTCTTGGATGGTCAGTAGGATGAGTTTTTTGTTTTCATCAGAATGCTTACAGCTTCTGAGTACTGAGAGCTGGAAGGGAAATGTAGGCTTTAAGGTACATGATTCCAAACCTGTGATTCCAGAAGTGAGAGGAAACTGAGACCTGATCTCCTAAATGTTTAAGGTCTATTAACTAAGCCTCTTTTTAGAGAGCAAAATTAAGGCTGGGGAGGAGGGGAAGTATTCCTGAAGGCCTTAGTCTGTCCTTGCTGGAAGAGGCCAGTGCCCTGTGTTGTGCATATTTATTATATCAGTCAGTGATAACAAGAGTAAAGCTGTGCAGGGAAGACTTTTGGGTAGTGAATAAAGCCCAAGGTCAGCTGACTTGGTATCTCTCTTGTTAGAGAACAAGCATTCCTCTGCAGTCTCCAGAAGTGTTGTTCTCTTTCCCCAAGAGGCCCAAGAGGGCTTAAATACTGTCACTCTAGAAATGCATGTATTGCTAATGGAAAGATTTATGTGTGTTCAATGTTATCTGAGTTTGACTTTAATACTGTGCTACTGTTTTGTCACAACTTTAATGCTTTCTTGTGTGTGCAGATGGTGAGTTCTTTCAATTGACTGTACTAGTTTCTGTCGTGTGTTATGAAAAGAAAGCAAAATAAAATGGCTCAGATCTATGGTGCACGTGGCTGAACAATGGTGGTTAAGCAACAGAAAGCCTAAAATTCAGAGGTTTTCATGCCCTCCTGAACAGGGGAATCCTTAACATTCAGAAAATTAATCCCCTGCAGACCTTGAAGTGGGAACTACTGAGATCTTGATATTCACCTTTTTATAAACAGAACTGACCCTTTTGAATTGAGTCTAGATTTTGCTGCCTGATGTCTTGCATAGTGTGTAGGATACATGTTACCTGAATGTCATCTCCCTTGACTCTAAAGCTTTAGCTGCACTAGGTAGACAAACTGTTAGCCTGTAGTGTAAATTACACTGTAATAATTACACTAGTAGACAGACTTCTCCAGGCTCTAGGGAAGCTCCTGACTCTGCATCTGATGTTAGTAACTGAGCTAATGGTGTCTTCCGAGGAAACTAATCCTCGGTGAGTGAAAGCACTTGCCTGTATGGCACTGTGACACTAGGGGGCTGAATTACAGTTAGTAACTGTAGCAAATATTCTGACCTGTCCCTAGTTTCAGGTGATCTTTAATATTCCTTTGGGCTATACTAGCATGTTCTTAAATAGATGTCTCCTGAAACTAGTAGGATTTGGTCTGAACCTTCCTTATCTTCTCAGCAGGAAGAAATAATTTCTTATATGCCACTGTCTGTATGCACCATTCTGTGTAATTCAGAGAACTTTTCCTCATACCTTCTAGAGCTTGTGTTGATCACTAGACTCCTCTCCTTGCACAGTTTCTGTTAGTCTGGTTTGCAGCCAGTAGCTGTGTACGCCATTAGTGCAGCCTAAGGGTTTCGGTTAATGAGCCTGAATTACAAAAGCCTGCTGCCAACTTGACTGTTCCATGTTGTGCTTTTATTATACTTAAAACAGATGTGGACATAGTTTTTAATGACAAGGCATAGCTCCCCTTACAACTTTCAGGAGACTCAGCATTATTGTAACCTAGTTTTGATGGTATGTGAAGTATCATACAACTTGTTTGTGTAGCTGAAGCTCTTGTCTCCTACCAAGTTGTTTTCCACATCTGTTTGGTTGCTCATTAGTGGCAAATGGGTAAAATTAGCTCTAGGAATGTGGTCTGGTTAAAAGTAATAGCTGATCACTAAAGCTGCTGCTAGTACATAACAGCATTTTCTTGAAGAAAGTGATGAGGGTTTAATGTCATGGTGCAGCTCTTCTACTTTTAACCAGTGCTTGAAATAACAAGTGGAGACTCATTTGGCTAACAATGTTCTGTTTTCTAGCGGGGAAGACGCTTCAGATATTTAACATTGAAATGAAGAGCAAAATGAAGGCTCATACAATGACAGATGATGTCACCTTCTGGAAGTGGATCTCTCTGAATACTGTTGCCCTTGTAACGGATAATGCAGTCTACCATTGGAGCATGGAGGGGGAGTCCCAGCCTGTGAAAATGTTTGATCGCCATTCTAGCCTTGCTGGCTGCCAGATCATCAACTACCGTACCGATGCTAAGCAGAAATGGCTCCTGCTAACTGGCATATCTGCACAGGTACTTCACCGTGAGGGAGGTCTGCCATGGAAGGCCCAGAGCTTGTCTTGTTTCCTTCTATAGGAGCAGGACTGATATGTTTGGTTTCTTTCCTAAAATATTGTTGGGAATGTAAGTGCTTGTCCTGATCCTCAAATAACAAACTTGAGTGTAACTGAAAATCTTACAGTGATGGTATAAACACTGGTGCCAGGTTAAGAGAATTAAGTGATGCCTTTGTAAGAGAGGGTGCAGCATGGTGGCTTGATACGACAACATATTTACCAGCACTAACCTAAATGAAATTACTGGCTGAGTGCCTGTTATTCCTGACTCTTGTTCTGTCTTGTCTAGCAAAATCGTGTTGTGGGAGCCATGCAGCTATATTCTGTAGACAGAAAAGTGTCACAACCAATTGAGGGCCACGCAGCTAGCTTTGCACAGTTCAAGATGGAAGGAAATGCTGAAGAATCCACTCTCTTCTGTTTTGCAGTAAGAGGGCAAGCTGGGGGTAAGGTAAGACTTGGTTCTAAATAAGCTGCAATCTTCTGTGACTCACCCTGGTTATCTGCTTCCAAGAAAACAAGTGGTTTAATGAACAAAGTTGCCTTAAGGAAAAAAAGTGAAGGGCTACATCAGTCTGGATGTTAATGTATATGAAAATTGGTGCATACAGAGCTTCACAGCAGGGACTACCTGATGTAGCAGGAGTTGTGAAGTGAGGTGGCATGTCATGACCAGCCTAATTAACTTCTTGAAACACGTGATGCTCAGCTTCACAAGCTAAGCATAAGGGAAAAGCTGTTGCAATCTTTCTTTGATGCTGATCCCTAATTGGCTTACTTCCTTAACTAACTTCCAAATTACTGGATGAAAAAAAAATTAAATACAGATGTTACAAGGCTAACCAGTAGCCTGATCCTTTAAACACTAGAATTGTGAGCTACTGTGGCAGCTAAGCCAAAGTACAATCAAAGTTTTGGAGAAACATCTTCAGAACTGTCTCTGTAGAACGTTAACCAGGTGGAAAGTGTGAATTAAGTGACCCAGTGAAAGTATTTAGGAAGACTGGCTTAGTTTATCTTTGCTGCTGAGCCTTAATCCCAGGCTCACGTAAAAACATTGCCATATCTTCACTGTTGTATTTAATTTATGTTACAATACATTCAAGATCTAACAGACTAATCTTATCTGTTGTGCAGCTGCATATCATTGAAGTTGGCACACCACCCACTGGGAATCAGCCATTTCCAAAGAAAGCAGTGGATGTCTTCTTCCCTCCTGAAGCACAAAATGACTTTCCTGTTGCCATGCAGGTATGACAGCTGTAAATAAATGCCCAAGAACAAGTCTGTAGCTTCTCTAGGTGGATGTAACACTGTAGCAGGGTACTGGGATCAAGGTGGTCAATATACTGACCTGTGGCTTGGCACTAAACTAAGTGTGATTCCTGCTCCTTCAGTAGTGTTAAAGATGGAGACTGAAGCGGTATGCAAAGGCAGCATATTCTTACTTTATGGAAGAAATATCCATGTATATTTAACTGCATTTCAGGTTGTTTTTTTAAACCTCAATCTAGTGTGGTAGTACTCAAGTATTAAGTAAAAATATAACAGCACTTCTAGTTGTCCTGAAATGGCACAGCTGTCTGCTGATTCTTAAAAGGACTTATTTTATCCAATACCAAACTCAATGAATCTGTTCCTGTTTTGCAGATCAGTGACAAGCATGATGTGGTGTTTCTCATAACAAAATATGGCTATATCCACTTGTATGACCTGGAAACTGGCACCTGTATCTACATGAACAGAATCAGTGGAGAGACCATATTTGTTACTGCACAGCATGAAGCAACAGCTGGAATTATTGGAGTCAACAGAAAGGGACAAGTAAGGAAGCTTGGCCTGGAAACCACTTGTTTAGCTAATCCCACTGGCCCTTAATGATACACTATAGTGCTCATATCAATATCTAAAAGTTTCTAGAAATTAAAAAGAATAATAAAAATAAGGAATATGGAAGTATTGGATAGTTGAACAGGGGTGCAGTGTTTCTGACTTCTGGTTTGTTCTACAGCTCAGGTTCTGGTTGTGTGATTTTGAGGGGTTTTGTCATGGCAGTCAAGGAATCTAAACACTGTCCCTACTGTTGAGGGTGGAACTAGAGTATACTTCTGTTTTGGGGGCAGATTGTATCCTCTTGCAGAGCACGTGCTAATGGAAGTCTTAAATATGTTAACTTCAAACTCTCTTCAGAATATCTGATGTCTGACAGTGTTCTGAGCCCCAAAGGAAATTTGCTACTATATATCCATGCACGTGTAAGTTCCCTGGTTTAAACCAGTCTACAAGCACTGTATAGCTCTGCATTTAGACTGAATTGATTTCAAACATTAATGCTTGTTGAGCATGGGTTATATAGAGCAGAAGACTTGTTTCTAGTTTGTCCTCTGAGATGGGTTATTTAAGACACTGAGTACAGGTTGTAGAAAGACCATGTTTCTATCCCTGTATTTTCTGACCTCAGTTTAAACTGGCTGAATCATCTCCCTTGATGCAGTAGTTGGATTGTAAAAGTTCTTTTCAACTGAGGTCTGTTTCTCAAATAAAATGGCAAGACTCTGCAGTTACCAAGGGATGAATGAACTTCCCATGTATGGCGTAGCTTTCCTGTTAGAAGTTAGCTTAGCCCTGGGGTCGCTGCTTCTATTTGGACTAACTGGAAGTCTTCCTTGACAATTTATTCAGGTGCTCTCAGTGTGTGTGGAAGAAGAGAATATCATTCCCTATATCACAAATGTGCTGCAGAATCCTGACCTAGCTTTACGCATGGCTGTCCGCAACAACCTGGCAGGTGCTGAGGAACTCTTTGCCAGAAAATTCAACGCACTGTTCGCACAAGGGAACTATTCAGAGGCAGCAAAAGTGGCAGCTAATGCGCCAAAGGTAATAAACTGATGCTCAGAATAGCACTGAACTCTACCTGCGTTAAGCTGCTTGCTTCTGGAAAGCTCGCTGAATTTCCCAAGTGGCAAGACTAGAATCTTGTTAGTGTTCATGTCCTAATGTAGTACTTAACATACCTGTGAAGAACATGTATGCAATGTGCTGAGAGTACTGATTGTATGCCGGAAGATCTTAAAGCGATTAAAAAACTCTGAAGACAGCCTCTAGCTGGGCTGCACCTGGAAACAGAATAAAAATGACAGACTAAAAGACTAAATTCAGATGAAAGGAACTTGCTTGAAAGGACAAGTAAGGACATGCCTAGCAGTGTTCAAAACCAGGTTGGATGGGGCCTTGGGCAGCCTGGTGTGTGGGTGAATGGCATCCATGCACATGGCAGGAGGGTGGAACTATTTTTAAGGTCCCTTCCAAACCAAGCTGTTCTGTGACAGGAGTGTCTGCAGGGCAGTCCTCTGAACTTAAACTGCATTGCTACTGATACAGTCTAGTAGGCTACTGTTGCACATCTTCTGTCAAAACATTTCAAAGGCAATGACTGAGCTGATGTTCAACATGCTTCTGCTTTATTCTGGGCTGGCAAAGTAATGTCGCTGTCGTCAGCATTTCTAACTTCAGCTTTCTGAAGAAACTCTTGCCAAGCCACAATGGCTGAACAGAAAACTAAAGTGCATCTCTATTTGTGGCAGGGAATCCTGCGTACTCCAGACACCATACGCCGGTTCCAGAGCGTTCCGGCGCAGCCGGGACAGACCTCCCCTTTGCTCCAATACTTTGGCATTCTGCTTGACCAAGGGCAGCTGAATAAGTACGAGTCACTGGAACTCTGCAGACCAGTGCTTCAGCAGGGACGCAAACAGCTCTTGGAAAAATGGTTAAAAGAAGATAAGGTAAATTTGGGGTAGATACCTTTACAGTCCTGGAGGGGGAGGGATATAACTGCTTGGCAGCCTCACCCAGAAAACTCAGCTGTGCAACTCATCCATGCACTGGTGTAGTTAAACAGTTGAACAATAGATATTCACTCTACCTGTAACTGACCAGTGTTACTGCAAGAGAATTGATCAAATATTGTAAAAGGTCCTTCATTCTACTTAAAATTACAGCAGGGTGAACTCAGTATGGAGAGCTGCTGCTGTTCTTTCCCAAACCACTTCAGGTTTCTGGGGATACTGGCTTGCATATATTTCAAGCTGTGGTTTGCTGTTCCATAATTAGCTGAAGAATCATGCTGATACAGCATATCACCTAATTCTTTTTAGCTCTACAAATGCATTTCTGACTCCTGTAGAACAGCATGAGAAACAGAGCTTGCTACATCACTGCTATGTCAGATAATGCTATCAAGCTGGGCCTTCTTTTCTTTTAAGGGAAGACAAATGAGGAAGTTAGTAATGCATTTCAGAATGGTGCTGTCAGTGTACTGACTGTATTTATACCTTTAAACAGCTGGAGTGTTCAGAGGAGCTGGGAGACCTTGTGAAGTCTGTAGATCCTACGCTAGCGCTTAGTGTCTATCTGAGAGCCAATGTTCCAAACAAAGTCATCCAGTGTTTTGCTGAAACAGGACAAGTCCAGAAGATCGTGTTGTATGCTAAGAAGGTGAGAAAAAATTAAATTTTAATATCTGTCCTGTATTTAAAAATAAGTAGTGTGTGCTCCAAAGTAGCTAGAAGTAGCTGGGGGGGGGGTAGTCTGAGAGCCTGTGTAGTACCTATTTTGGCCTAAGGTTTTGTTATGAATAATTGCTGCTAGACTTGAATGAGGAAACCCTGACTGGGCTGTGTAAGCTTTTACTGAGCTCTCTATTTAACAAGGTGCATTCTTTTGCTGAGTTTTTACTTGTCATTATCTCTTCAGGTCGGATATACTCCAGACTGGATCTTTTTGCTGAGGAATGTAATGAGAATCAGCCCTGATCAAGGACAGCAGTTTGCACAAATGCTTGTTCAAGATGAAGAGCCCCTTGCAGACATTACACAAGTAAATAACTTTATTGCTATGAAATGTTAATTTCAAGACCTTAAATTGGTTAGAGGAGCCATACTCTTACCTTTAGAGAAAGACTTTGAACTAGGAGTTTGGATTTACCTTACCAGGACAATGCTTTCTGAACACTAAAGGGCAGCTCAGTGCAGTGCCAGAATAAACAGTTTATCTTTGGAAGCTGCACTTGATATTACTTTGTTTAAGTACATTTCCAGTTTCTAGTCAAGCCTAATTTTTTTTTTTCAGATTGTAGATGTCTTTATGGAATATAATTTAATTCAGCAATGTACAGCCTTCTTGCTGGATGCACTGAAGAATAATCGTCCCTCAGAAGGTCCTCTGCAAACACGTTTACTTGAGATGAACCTCATGCATGCACCTCAGGTATGCTTCCAGAGTTACTGCATCAGGCTTGTTGGTAGCTAGACTAGCCCTTGCTTTGTGGTCCATATCAAAGTGATAGTGTTTAGGAACTAAAACAAACTCTTCAATATTCTTTCTAGGTTGCAGATGCTATCCTGGGAAACCAAATGTTTACTCATTATGACCGTGCTCACATAGCTCAGCTGTGTGAGAAGGCTGGATTGCTACAGAGAGCACTTGAACACTTCACAGACTTGTATGACATCAAGCGCGCAGTAGTTCACACTCATCTTCTCAATCCTGAGGTATGAGATCAGGTATCCTTAGTCTAGCAAAAGCCAGGCCATTAATAATTGCTTTCAACATTTGACTTCAGAGTATAGTGTGTTCTACTTTGGTCTGAAATGGCTTATGTCTTTGCAGTGGTTAGTGAATTATTTTGGTTCCTTGTCGGTAGAAGACTCTCTGGAGTGTCTGCGTGCTATGTTGTCTGCTAACATTCGTCAGAACCTGCAGATCTGTGTCCAAGTAGCTTCAAAATACCATGAACAACTGTCAACTCAGTCACTTATTGAGCTGTTTGAGTCTTTCAAGAGCTTTGAAGGTAAGTTTGTGCTCTTGCCTCTAGCACAAAGAGCTAGTGCTTGCCTCATACATGTGTGCGTGAAGGACTGTCTTTGCTGACATTTAGAAAGCCATATTGAACTTAAGTACCTAGGCCTCAAAACTGTCTGGAAACCTGAGCTAAACCTTAAAGTTCCCCTGTTAATTGGAGACATCTTTGCAAACTTCTGCAGTAGTCAGATTCAAAGTTTCATGTAATTGGAAGACCTGCTTGAAAGCTAATACTGATCCAGCTCAAGTGGTTTAGCAGAATAACGTGTTCACTGTTTCCCTCCAGGTTTGTTTTATTTCCTGGGCTCTATTGTAAACTTCAGCCAGGATCCTGATGTGCACTTCAAGTATATTCAAGCTGCATGCAAGACAGGACAAATTAAAGAAGTGGAAAGAATCTGCAGGGAAAGTAACTGCTATGATCCAGAACGTGTTAAAAACTTCCTCAAGGTAATGTGTGGGTAGCACTGGGCTGTCTTGGCCCGTTTGGGGTTCTGATAAAATACGATGTGTTTCACCAGTGAAATGAGTCATCTCCCTGAAAATAAAGATGAGCTTTTAACCTTTGCACTAAAGGATCCATCAGTCCTCTTAAACCAGAGGTATCTAGCAGATTGGCAGGGCCTCCTAATAGAGCTTGAGCCTGGAACAGTATGGAAGAAATGAACAATCTGTCAGGTCAGTTCCTCACTGCTTTTAGTAAGGTTAACCTGGCTTGAACTCTTAACCTGCAATAATAGCATCAGCTCATCTAGAACTAGTTACAAGTGTCTGCTATGAAGTAGGAAATTTGGAAGTTGAGGACATAATGTCAAATGAGTTCATACATACAGCTTATAAGCATTAAGTTAATATATATGTAATCAGCTTCAGCTGAGCAGCTATAGAACCAAATGAGTGTGGTTAATTCCATAAATGCTTTGAGTTCAGGGCTGGTGTAGCTCACACAGCTGTTTAGCTCTGCTAGGATATGCCAGTCAGTGTGTAAATATCGTGTTAACTGACTGTTGTTGCTAGGATTCGGAGCGCTGCTGAAACACTTCTGAGGAGTGGAAAAAGATGGTCTGGCTCAGTTCAGACTCTGTAGCCTGTTGTTAGTGCTGAGCTTATTGACAAATGTAACACTGCTAGGACTTACCTGAGAAACCGTGTGGGAGGGGAAAACTTTATCTGGGAACATTTCCTGCCTTGGTGTTTGTCAGTTATGTAGTGTAGTCTTAGATTTTGCTGATCATATCTGAAGATGGCAAAACTCTTCCCATGAGAATTCTGTACAAATAAGCTGGTGTCTCTGAGGTGTAAGGTATGTAAGTTGATCAAGCCACCTAAGATATGTTATCAAGCTGTCAAATTCCTGATGAAAGCTATTGTTTTTTGTGCTGTTCCATGTCTGGAATGTGCAGGACATGTACCAGGTAAATCTCCCAGTACAGGCCTCCCTGTGTAAAGTCCTTAAGTGTAATTTATATGTAGGATTATATTCTGGGATGTGCATGTTCGAATAAGTGATCTGAAGTATGCATCCGGAATACTGTCTGCCACATAGACTAAGCTTCTGTACTGTAACCATTGTAACCTTGTGCTGAAAGTTGGAATGCTTTTAGATAACTAATCTGATTAGCAGTTTAAGTAGTACTGCTACTAGCTTGATCCTTGCTGTTCTCTAAATCCATAGTTAGAAGGTATCACGAGACACATGGCACTTCAAGTCCATTCTGTGTATGTTTTACATTCCGAACCGCAACTTAATCTCGTCTCGGTCAAATTCCTTTTGAAATCCCAGAGTGCTAATCCTGCACACCAAACACCAGTGGCAACTAAAAACCTAAATCTATAGCTTAGGCTTGTAATAGTTGTATTGTGTTGTAAAACTTTGTAGACTCTGCCATGCAAAAGAGCAGGGTTAAACTTGAGAAAGCTTCGTGCTGTAGGCTCTGAAGCGGGTGTGAGTACTTCTACTTGCTACGTATTGAAAGCAATTATTTGAACGATAGGCTGTCATGATTTGGTTGACTGTTGGATTTTGGCTTTCCAAATTCAGCTGCTTTAACAGTTTAAGTGACTGTATTTGTCTGCTTAAGCCCAAGAACAAAACCAAATTACTAAAGCTCTTCTCTTTATAGGAAGCTAAACTTACTGACCAGTTGCCACTCATCATCGTATGTGATCGCTTTGACTTTGTCCATGACTTGGTGCTGTATTTGTATAGAAATAACCTCCAAAAATATATTGAGATTTATGTACAGAAGGTAAGTTACAATTTGACTTGGGTCTAATGAGTTAAACTAATCAATCTTTGTAGAATTATACATAACTATAGGCATTATGTTTAAGTATTCTGCAAACAGCCTCATACTTGAGACTGACAGTTAAGTTCCTGTTAGTGGCCTCTGGTAAGTTAGCCCTTGCATGAATCGGATCTCTTATTCTTTAAGTCAAGCTGAGCAGTAAGCCCTGCTAATGTGTCTCTCGATGGAAGAAGACTAAGTAGAATAACTTTGGAATTCTCAGGGTTAAAGCTTCCAGCATTTCAGGAATTGGGAAGTTCTCTGTACTTCCTGCAGAGACCAAATGGCTTAGTCAGGAGATGTTCTTGTGGGGACTGAATGTTAGAGAGCCACTGAACTGCAGCGTGATCCCCTGCTGACTGAAGAATTTACTTCAAGCTTATCCAGAACCCTAGAAGCTGGGAGTAAAGGCAGGAAGATGAGGTCAATCTTAACAAGCAGCCTTCATGTGTACTTCTGGGGATAAGTATTGACTGCTTACACTGTGTGACAACACACTGACTTCTTTAAATGATCCTGTTTAGGTGAATCCAAGCCGTCTGCCTGTTGTTATTGGGGGACTGCTTGATGTGGATTGCTCTGAAGATGTGATAAAGAACCTTATCCTTGTAGTGAGAGGTCAATTTTCAACTGATGAGCTTGTTGCAGAGGTTGAGAAAAGAAACAGGTATTAAACTTCTACAAGTCTTTTAACAATACCAGGCTGGTAGTGGTTATACTGCTCACACATCAATCCGTGTCCTCATTACATAGGTAAAGCTGCTGCTGGCGTAACAAGAAGCTACCACTGAGTGAGAAATCAGTAAAAGTCTGCTTTAGTTCTTGGATGGTGTGGTGTGGGGATCTCCCTTAAGCATCCTCCAGATAGTATGAGTCTTTAGCAAGTGATGTTCTTCATAGTGTCAGAAAGTTAAACCATTATAAATAATAAACCAGAATGCAGATCATGCTCTAACTCTGGTTTTGTTAACGGCTGTCCTACGCTGAAGCTGACTTCTGCAGTGGAAAAACTGCAAGTGGGTACTCAAACTCTCTCTAATGTGAGAACTGCTTCCTTTTAGGCTGAAACTGCTTCTGCCCTGGCTGGAAGCAAGAATTCATGAGGGCTGTGAAGAACCTGCAACTCACAATGCACTGGCCAAAATATACATTGATAGCAACAACAACCCGGAAAGGTTCCTGCGTGAGAATCCATATTATGATAGCCGCGTTGTTGGCAAGTACTGTGAGAAGAGGGACCCTCACCTGGCCTGTGTGGCTTATGAGCGTGGACAGTGTGACTTGGAGCTTATTAATGTATGTATGCATGCCAAGGCAGCTGACTCCTGTGTTTTAAGTGCTAACCTTGGTACCATGGGATATTCAGGGTTGTGACTTGACAAAAGCATTTATTTCCTAAAAAGTATTAAGCTAGGAACTGCTCACTTCTAATCAACTAGGTAGCTGCTTATCTCTCTCAACAACTTAATGAGAAATGGGAGACTCTGCTGGGTGTCCTCAAATGGGAGGCTAATGGAAGTATCAAAGCCTGAGATTTCTAGTCTTCAGGCAGGCTTATTCGATGTGGAGTACAATTATATACTGTAGGCTCAATAGCTACGACTTCACTCTGAATAAAGTTTGCCTTTCACTAGGTGTGCAATGAGAACTCCCTCTTCAAAAGTCTTTCCCGCTACTTAGTTCGTCGTAAAGACCCTGAACTGTGGGCCAGCGTACTACTGGAAAGCAACCCTTACAGAAGACCCCTCATTGACCAGGTATAACTGACAAAACACGCAAAACTTTTGGTGTCCTATCTTGACTGGCTAGTACCAGACTTAACTGATTTGTCAATGGCTTGACCCATCCTGCAGGTTGTACAGACTGCATTGTCAGAGACACAGGACCCTGAGGAAGTTTCTGTTACTGTGAAGGCCTTTATGACTGCAGATCTTCCTAATGAGCTGATTGAACTGCTGGAGAAAATAGTTCTTGATAACTCTGTGTTCAGTGAGCACAGGTGTGTAAAGTCAAAACAAAGTCATGGGAAACCTGAAATTATACTTGGTGCAGATGTCAAATTGCTGTAATGTGGAACAGCAAATAAATTAATACCTTCTCCAGAGGGGAGGGTGAATTTCTTGATCGTTACTTGGTGGGTACTAATATTTTTCTTCCTCTGTTTAGGAACCTGCAGAACCTTCTCATTCTTACAGCTATTAAGGCTGATCGCACCCGTGTCATGGAATACATCAATCGCCTGGATAACTATGATGCTCCTGATATAGCCAATATAGCTATCAGCAATGAGCTTTTCGAGGAGGCATTTGCTATCTTCAGGAAGTTTGATGTCAACACATCAGCTGTACAGGTATCTTAAAATCTGTCTGTAATAACTCCTTGTAACGTGCATCCTCACACAAGAACTTTGCTGGGAACTTGTGACTTCAGAGAATCACAGAATATTAGGGGTTGGAGGGGACCTCTGGAGATATCTAGTCCAACCCTCATGTCAGAGCAGGGTCACCTAGAGCAGGTTGCACAGGATGGCATCCAGGCTGGTTTTAAATGTCTCCAGAGATGGAGACTCCACCACCTCCCTAGGCAGCCTGGTCCAGTGCTCCACTGCTCTCAGAGAAGTTTCTCCTTACATTTAGAAGGAACTACCTATGGTTCCAGTTTGTGCCTGTTACCTCTTGTTCTGAAAGCACTAAATGCCAATTAGCAAAGTGACAGAAGCTGCTTAGCATTTTGCCTTCTGAAACAGAACAAACAGTGTGTATTGAACCCTCTAGTAAGGGAAGGTTCATAAGCATAATGTTACTCCTGCTGCGTGGGTTATATAGTAGAGTAGTCTCTAGTTCCAGAGCAGCTGTGGATCCATTGGAGAACTGACATGAAATGCAGCTCAGTGTCTTGTAAAACTGCCCTTTATAGATAGTGGCTGATCATGGTAACCATCTCTTTAGGTGTTAATAGAGCACATTGGAAACCTGGATCGTGCGTATGAATTTGCTGAACGCTGCAATGAGCCTGCTGTGTGGAGTCAGCTGGCTAAAGCACAGCTTCAGAAGGGGATGGTAAAAGAAGCAATTGACTCATATATTAAAGCAGATGATCCTTCCTCCTACATGGAAGTTGTTCAAGCTGCCAATGCCAGTGGTATGGTTAAGTTTTGGTTAAAATTTTGCTGTTGATGTTGCTCAGCTCTTGTGTGGTCTGTTGCTCAAACTGCTGTTCTGCCAAACTTGTGTCTTGATGCAAGTAGAGGACTCTGGGTCTTCAAAGACTGCCCTAAATCAGAATGGGAGAAGATAGTGTATTCCTTTCATAGTTAGTCAGTGGTCTTATAACTACCTTCTTTAGCGAGCTGGAGACTTCTGTCAGAGCAGTTGGTACTAAGGAGGTCTTTGAAGGAAGTTAATACTAGGATTTATTTAGTTAGGCTGTTGGTAAGGTGACTTTAAAGTAGCATATGTGGTATGAAGGCTAGTCTTGATTGTTGGGGAATAGCTGTAGACATGCCTGTGTCAAACAGGGTTGAGCTGATAGGATAGCTTAAACACAAGTTTCCTTGATGGGACATAAGCATTCTGAACTCTGTTTCATAGGAAACTGGGAAGAACTGGTGAAGTATCTCCAGATGGCACGCAAGAAGGCCCGGGAGTCATATGTGGAGACGGAATTAATCTTTGCTCTTGCTAAAACAAACCGTCTAGCAGAGCTAGAGGAGTTTATCAATGGACCCAACAATGCACATATCCAGCAAGTGAGTAAGACAGTTTTGCTGAATCACAGCAGCAGGCTTCTTTAGGCCTTGCTATAACCACAGGGGTACTGGGGCTTCGGGGTACTGGGGCTTCTGCCTCTTTGGATGTGTGGGTAGATCGTGGAATTTAAGAGCACTTCCTTATTGATAATGACTTGAACAGTACACATTTGATGTAAGCCCTCGACTGGAAAGCTTCAAGAATAACCTGGTTGTGCTCTCCTGTAGGTTGGTGATCGCTGCTATGATGAAAAGATGTATGAAGCAGCTAAGCTGTTGTACAACAATGTGTCCAACTTTGGCCGTTTAGCCTCAACTTTAGTTCACCTGGGTGAATACCAGGCGGCTGTGGATGGTGCTCGGAAAGCAAACAGTACTCGCACATGGAAAGAGGTAACTTCCTGATTGAATAAGTTAGGTGACTTCAAAGCTGTAGCCTCTTCAGAAGCTTTGATTATAAGCACTAATGCCATTGTCAATTGCAGGTCTGCTTTGCTTGTGTTGATGGAAAAGAGTTCCGTCTCGCCCAGATGTGTGGACTCCACATTGTAGTCCATGCAGATGAGTTGGAAGAGCTCATCAACTATTATCAGGTAATTAAGCCTGTTACCCAGTCTAAGTCTAAATTCTTTCATGGCAACTCTGTCCAAAACTGGAAATTTAGAGTCAGGTTGGTTGGGAATGTGAAACATCTCTAACTGTCTGTGTCTCTTAGGATCGTGGCTACTTTGAAGAGCTGATTACTATGTTGGAAGCAGCACTTGGACTTGAGCGTGCACACATGGGGATGTTTACAGAGTTAGCTATTCTCTACTCCAAATTCAAGCCACAGAAGATGAGGGAGCACTTGGAACTGTTCTGGTCCAGAGTCAACATTCCCAAGGTGAAAATCTGAAGCCTTACATTTAACTTAAAACACATCTGTCAGGATTGTCTGTCCCCGTTCTTTTGCAATAGCAGCTCTCGAGGTTGTTAATAGCACTAAAGTCTGAGCACTGATGGATGCTGATAGCAACATATGTTAACTGGGATTTCTAATATGCCTTTTGTTTAGGTTCTGAGAGCTGCAGAACAAGCCCATCTCTGGGCTGAACTGGTGTTCTTGTATGATAAGTATGAAGAATATGATAATGCCATAATCACAATGATGAATCATCCGACAGATGCTTGGAAGGAAGGCCAGTTCAAAGATATCATCACTAAGGTATTGCTTTCCTGGTGAAAGGAGGTAAATGTCTTGCTGTGTGCACTTTGGATCTCTTCCTTCACTAGTAGCCTGTTTGAAATTCATCGTTTTTGATATGACCACATGGTTTCAAAGCAAATTGAGTACAGTAACTAAAGAGATTTTCTAGACACAAGAATGATTCTTGGATGGGTGGCTTGGTTCTGCTGGAATATCTAAGATTATGTCTCTTTGATTTGGATTTCTCTACAATCAAGTTTCTGCCCTGAACATGCATCCTTAACTTATCTCTAGGTGGCCAATGTGGAGCTGTATTACAAGGCAATTCAATTCTATTTGGAATTCAAACCTCTGCTGCTCAATGATCTGCTGATGGTGTTGTCCCCTCGGCTTGACCACACTCGTGCTGTCACCTTCTTCACAAAGGTAATTTTCCTGCTATCCAGCTGAAAGAAAAAGTTGCACTTGGAAAAGCATTTAGCTGTAGTAGCATTGTAAAATGCTTGGTTATTTCCCTGACTCACAGGGAAGATGCTAGGAGACCTTTACAAAAAGTTATCCTGACACGTTTATCTGTCTGATTCCTTGAAGGTTAAACAGCTACCCCTGGTTAAACCTTACCTGCGCTCTGTTCAGAATCACAACAACAAATCAGTCAATGAGTCCCTGAACAACCTCTTCATTATTGAAGAAGACTACCAGGTATGTCTTGTTTGGAAATGGTAGTATTTGGAATGGGTTTGAACTTGCATATTGTAAGTGCTTCGTGACAGAAGCAGCTATTCCTGAATTTCAAATTTCTGTGAGGTGGTTTCTGTGTCATAATATTCTCAGTCTGTGTTCAATGGCTAGAAACAGATTTCTTTTGTTTTCAGTAGATTTTACCTGCTTGCTGTTAACTTGCAATCCTTAAGTATACGTTCTAGGCTACTTCAAACTGAACTAGTGATGATTAGCCAAAGATTAAGTGGAGAACTGTTAGTGACTTTTTGAGACCTTTTGGGGCCATTCCTGCTGGGGGTAGATTGGCTACTCTGTGTGACAAATCAGCTTTCATGTGAGGCAAGCAGTGGGTGCTAAGGCAAGAATTCACAGAAAGGGCAAATAGTTACAATGTCTAGCTCTTCTGCTGTTTTCAGAGAACAGCTGCCTGGTATTCAGAGGCACTACTGAAAAATAACTGGAATACCCTAAACTACATGAGTCAAACAGCAGCTTCTGAAAATAATCACGCACATAGATCTCTCTGCAGGTCTGGCTTATGATACTTTATCCTCCTAGAAGTAGGACTACAGAACTAAGATGTAGGGAAAATGTTTGCATCTCTGTGGATGCAGTTGTATATTTGAGGTGTGAATAAGTTCTTTCTGCTTCACCCAGGCTCTTAGGACTTCTATAGATGCTTATGACAACTTTGACAACATTTCTCTTGCTCAACGCTTGGAGAAACATGAGCTAATAGAGTTCCGAAGGATCGCTGCCTATCTCTTCAAAGGAAACAATCGCTGGAAACAGAGTGTGGAGCTCTGCAAGAAAGACAGACTCTACAAGGTAAGACTGCTGCACAGGTCTGCTGTAGCATACTTGTTTTGTGACTTTCTGGTAAAGCTGCATCGTTTTGGGTGCCTCTACGTAGTGCCTGTTGCTCATCTAGCAAATCTTGCTTCAGTGTGGCAGTAGGTGGGCACATTTCTTGCCGGTAATAGATTGTAGTTGGGTTAAATGCCACATTCGTGTCCATGAGTCTGCTGTGGATTCTGTGGCTTATCAGAGCCTCTCCTGTTGTAGGATGCAATGCAGTATGCTTCAGAATCCAAAGATACGGAGCTGGCAGAAGAGTTGTTGCAGTGGTTCTTGCAAGAGAACAAGAGAGAATGCTTTGGTGCTTGTCTCTTCACCTGCTATGATCTCCTAAGACCAGATGTTGTCTTGGAAACGGCGTGGAGGCACAACATCATGGACTTTGCCATGCCATACTTTATTCAGGTCATGAAGGAATACTTGACCAAGGTAAGAGCAGGTGCTTCCCCAACACTGAAAGCTTGTTAATCACTGTGGTGTATGCCTTGAGATTGTCTGCTTGCTACTAACATTGATGTGGGCTTTGTCAAATGTCTGTCTGTCCATGTCCACACTTACTTTTCAGTCCATCTGGGGAGAGACTTCGCCCTCTAAGAGACTGAAACACTTGCAGACTCCACTCTATCTACCAATTGCAGAACCTCCATCAGTAGTATTTGCCTGACCATGAGCAGTGTCTTAAAGTAGTTGCAGGGTTAGGGCTTTTTGTAAGCTCTGTCAGTCAGGAATCCCAGCTGGGATTGAGCTCTAACTAAATTCTACATACTAAATTCTCTGTACTAAAAAAGCTTTATAGCTAGATCTGGAGTTAACTTGGTCTGCTGTGCATTTAACTCTAAAATGTGGCTCTGATACTTAATGGCACTAATTATGACTTGGCTTTTCTTTTGAGGTAACTTTAGGATGGTGAAGGTACTTGGTTATGCTCTGATAGACTTGAACCACATTTGAGTTAAATACCAACAGTCCCTAGCAAGATTTGTCCAGCCAAAGCTTTTAGAGTCTCTTCAGTAAAATGGTGTGAATTCCTTTTAATGTTTTAAGACTTTCTGTGAGAAGGAAAAGCTTAACTCAGCCTTGAGTCAATGAGGACCAGTCTTGTTTGTCTAGGAGATTTGCCTGGCTGTTGCTTCTAAAGGCAGGACTGCTCTGTAGTCCTACAGCAACCTGCTATCCTTACATGCTGGATTATGGGGGAGGTGGGGAGCTATCTAAGCAAAAGCATTGCTTGTCAGGTATGCCTGATGTACCAAGCTAATACTAGGCCTCTCTTGAGAGCAGTAGTCTTGGAGTAGAGTTCTTAAAGATTAAATTTCATGATCTGCTAAAGGATTAGGATATCTAACTGTAGTGTAGCTAATGATATCAATACAGTAAGATCTAGTAGTGAGCAGAGCTGCCTTTCTAAAAGCAGATACTTCTGGTGTATCTTTGGTTTTACTCACCTGTACCTTAATTTATTTCTTCCCTGACGCTTTTGTTTCTACCTTTTTATATGCTAATATGAAATTTGATTTTTCTAAGCTGCACCTTCTGAATTCCTTTGCAGGTTGATGCAATAAAGGAAAAGGTGAAAGTTGATTCTTGTTTTCCATCTTTAAGTCTGGAGGACTAAGTCTAAGGATTCTGCATGAGTTTTTTTCTTTCCTATGTTTACTACACTGCTGCTACTGCTTTTCCCCCAAAGAAAATATCACTAAAGCATATGCAAATTGTTTAACTCTACATGTAGCTAGTGCTGTAGGACAAAAGTAGATTCAGTTGCTACTAATAAGCTAATAGATCTTTAGGAAGGGCATAGAGGTGATCAGTTGGATCACAGTCAACCTGGTATTGGACAGATAAACAAGTGCTACTATTTGATGGCCAATCTAACTGGAAGAACCTCCTACAATAAAAAAAAAAAGTCCTGGGCCACTGTCTCTGAACCATAAATCAGCATGGCATTTGCTAGATTAAGGACTGTGATCCAGTTTCTGATCTCTTGACCATTACTAATGTGTGCCGACAGTAGTTGGAATAGATACTAGCTGCTTCAGAAGAGACTCTTCCTCGTTCAGGTGTCCAGTTCTTATGGTGCTAGTTTAATCCACACGGTGCTCTAGTCCACATAGCAACTTACAACTTCAGCTGTTAGATGGAAGTCTGTGCTTCTCTTTCCTGTAGTAAATTTCTTGTAGTTGTGCAAAAGAGACTCCTTCCAAGCTCTTCAGCTTCACTAAACTTCTCTTGCTACCTCATTTAAAAACCAAAAAAAGTAATGCTTATTATTTTTCTGAGGCTTGCCTTTTGCTATGCAGTTTTGCCCTTCTGATGGGTAATGTTTAAGGTTTCTGTCCATCTGCTTCTGTACAAATACCACACTGATTCTCATTAGACCAAAGGTCAGACATAATGTGAGATTTCCATTCATGTGGTTGAGCAAAGGGCAAACGAGCTGACAAATGACTTGAAGATGGACTAAATGCAAACTGCTTCTTGGTGACAAAGGTGTCTGTAATTCCACCACTGGAACTCAAGGCTAACCTGCTTAAAATGTGTAGTGTAAGGTCCTTCAGCAGCTAGTAAGTGAGGCAGTAAGAAAGCGTGTGTGTGAAAAAAGGTAATTGAACTGCAGTGTTTGCATCAACTACGCATGTGTAGCAGTCATTGCAATTACATCCCACTGTCCCTTAAGCTCCAAGGCATTGCTGTGGGCTGCGTGTGGTTTTCTGGGGGGAGCCTGTATGGCAGTCATCTTCAGACCTCACTCTTGCTTCAGTACTTTTGCCTCTTTTTCATGCACACATAACACAATAACATTGAATGCATGTTACTTTTCCTCTGCAGCTTATTGCAGTCCCCGTGGAAAAGCCTTTAAACCAATCTTGCTCCAAGTGTGTAGGGTATTGAACCTGGTGATGCTCAAGCAAGTGGTGTAAGAACCATCCTGCAGGCTGGTTTCAAACTTGCCCCTTGTTGGTGTAAATATTGGTTTAGCTCTGAGAAGAGGCATCAAAACTGGGTCCAAAATGCATTAAATGTCTTGGGCTGGAGGCTTTCCAAGTGTGTGTAAGCCAAATGCCTCTGCTTAGTAGCAAACTACACGTTCTCCTTGGATTTGCATCTCTAAACTTGTGCTTCTGTGTTCAGTGTGTTTCTGTTGGAGTTAAACAGTGCAGTTCTCAGCACAGTGTCTGGAAATGAGTCTTGAAGCAGTGGCATACATTGTGATAGCAGCAAGCCAGATACTGGTGGGAGGCAGCAGAAAGGCTTGCTGTGAGAGCCCAGACAATGAATGAACTCTGAAGCTAAGGACTTAGGCCACTTCCTGCATTTATGCCTCTAACTGAGGTTACAACTTAACAAGTTTATGGAACACATGTAGAAGTAGGCAACTAAAGGAAGAAAGCCCTTAGAGCTGCCTGTGGGTATTTGCTGACGTAGCACAGTTAAGCTGGAAACTGTTAACTCATGGATTTTGGTGTAGCTGAGTAAGTAATGCCAACCCTGTGTAAGTACAGGAAGCCTGTCTTCAAACTGCTTTATTAAGGACACACAAAATAAGACCAACCTGTTTTGTTAGTTGTCTTACTGTCTTAAAAAGTAATTGGCATGATTGTCTCTGACTTTATCTTAAATCAGGTAAAATATCAATACCTAATTTTTGTGGTTTTAGTTTCAGGGCCTGCCTTAGACTGTAGTAATGCTGAGTTTCCTTGGATCTGTTTTAGCAACAAGCAGTGTTTCACTACAGAAGAAGTTTCTTCTCTTGTTTTCCAGTAGGGGTGGGCTAACAGCACAACTGTACTTGCTGTGCAGCAGAGTGAAGCTGGCTGGTCCTGTCTTGTTACTGTGTACTAAGCTCAAATAAGTTGAGTATTTGTGGGTTTAGGCTGACTGCCACACAGTTCTAGCGTGGAAAAAAGCAAGTCTTATCCACATGCATTCTCTGCATTTGAACTTAAATTGCATGAGTGAATGGGTTTGGAAAGTGAAATCTTGAGGCTCAAGTGACATGTCGGATGCTATTGCAGTCTGCCATATACAAATACAACTTCAGATTACTTCTGCCTCAGTATCATATTCAGGGAAACTTCTCCAGGTCTGGGCATTATCTTAGTAATTGCTCCAACACCAAAGATCTCCAGCTGACACTGGGCTAAAATCTGAGTTTGTGTCCTAAGGCTGTTGGTTTGAAGCAGCTGGAGCAACAGTGACTGAGCTTACTGATGTCAAAGCAGCTCTAGTCCAGTATGGGACCTCATACAAAGCTTCAGCCTGGAGTGAGCTTGCAAAGAAGTTCCACAAATCCCTCCATTTGGGTTTTTTTCAGGAAGTAGGCAATCTTGACTGCACCAGTACCAACATTGCTACTTGAATTGATCTTAACATGTAAATGGTCTCCTTTTCTTGATGGGTGTTAACACTAAGGCTTTTCCACTTCTCTGCCATGAATAAGTACCTGTTCTAGAGAAGTTTTTTAATTGTTGGTCTCAATTCCAGGTGGATAAACTGGATGCATCAGAGTCTTTAAGAAAGGAAGAGGAGCAAGCTACAGAAACACAACCTATCGTTTATGGTAATGCTTTACTTCTTGTGTTCTCAGTAACACATTTTGCTCTTAAGTCAGCACTTCTCTAGATGTGGTTTTTCCTAAGGAAGTCCTTGGAAATGAGAACACCCTTCACGTGAAATAAGTCTCAAGGGAACATGTTCCAAAATGCTAGAGAAAGTACAACTCCAATGCTGCTGCTAAGATTGGATGTGGACTGCAGGATTTGGGATTGTCCTAGCTCAGACCTAGGGAGTTACTATTAAAGTTTTACTGTTAAATGTACAAATATCTCTAGGGAAGCTGCAGGATTTCTGCTGCCTGCACTCTCAGTACCAAGGAATAAAGATTTGAAACCCATTCTGTTTTCTAGGTCAGCCACAGTTAATGTTGACAGCGGGACCCAGTGTCGCAGTTCCTCCACAAGCACCTTTTGGCTATGGCTACACTGCACCTCCCTACGGGCAACCTCAGCCTGGCTTTGGGTACAGCATGTAAGATGCAGCACAAGTCAGTTTGGAGCTAGCATATTTTCTTACTGAAACTCCACCGTCCCTCCCCGCTTTAACTCGTAACAGGGAAAAGCAAGAGTTCTGCCTCGTGTTCTTGTAACCTTTATTTCATGAAGGACTGGTTTTTTTTCTAGCTCAAACTCTTTGAATCACTTCTGTTAAATCTTTTTTTTTTTTTCACATTCCATGTCATTTAGATTTTACTTTAAAAGGGGAATAGTTTAAACAACTTTGTTCCAGTGGGCTTCTGCAGGACTGCTTATTACCATTAAGTCTATTGTGAAGATTCTGATTTGCACTCTCTAGTGTTTAAACTCTAATATTGAATCCTAAGTTCCTTGTATGTGAGCAGCTTACAGTATGTACTGTCTATTCTAAATGCATTTAAGTCTCACTGTATATTCAGAGAAAGCTAAAGCAAAGATACTTGTATTTGACCTTGCAAGACTGCTGACAAGAGACAACACTAATCAGCATATCCTACCCTGGTTGGATTGCATAGCTCTAAAAGAATTTAAAATGCGTACAGACAACCTTGCCTGACTTAAAAAATGAGTAAAAAGGTTTTTGGTTTTGGTTTTGTTTTGTTTTCCCCCCCCCCCCACCCCTTAACCTATGCAGGTTTTTCCAGTTATGCATATAGAAAATGCTAGTGTCTTTTTGCTCACTCCATATGTACCAGATGACCTTATGTTGTGCTGTATCCTGTGCTTTTGTGGGACATTCCATTCAGGAACAGAGCACCATGATTCCAGTCTGTGTATTTACTAACCCTGCCCTGAGGTTTGTGTATGTTGGGTATTGTGGTGTTTTAGATCACTGTTTTGAGTGTACAGAAGAGAGAATTCAAGCATATTGCTGTTCAGTTTTGTTTGTGCAATTTGAAATTACTCAATTGAAAAATAAATTACTGGACTGTGGACATGCTGCATAGTGGTAGCTTCACTTTACTCTCTTCAAAAAGGACCTTCGACCTGGAACCAAGTATTACAGTGCTAGTGCTATGGGGTGTGCTGGTGCATCCATGCAAGGGTCTGAGGGGCCATTAGGAGAGCAGCAATGGAGACCATTAGTGGTGTCTTGCACTGAGGGAGCAACATAGAAAAAACACAGAATGCTTTTTCTAGAGAAAGATTATGCCAGAGAGAAAGAAGAAAATAGCACTTTTCAATGTTGGCTGCACTGTGGTCAACTCCAGCATATTTGAGCAGATGATAAGTAGGATTTAGTAGAGTGTGTCAGTGAGATGGAGATAATGTTCTAGGTATGTAAGTTGCCTTAAATATATTTAGCTTCAAATAAAATTGACTTAAATGTTTCTCTATGAATACTGTCATATTTGAGTGTAATGAGTATTCCAGCACTGGCCCTATTTCTGAGAGCTGTAGAAGCTTCTGTCTCTTAACCAGGAGTTGTCCACAGTGTCAGGTTCCAGCTTTGAGGCTGAACCCTCTTCCTGCTTGCTCCTGTGACTGCAGTCAGATTGTTTGATCCTGTCAGCTGAGCACTGCAGTGGTTCTGTGTGTCCTGGTGGCTCTTGGCATCTGGGGGTGGGGGAGCTTAACCTGCCATGGGCTTGTAGGTCTTTTGTGTTCAAGAGTGGTGGAGTGAGTAGTGTTAAGCTTTGAAAAGCATCATGCCTAAATAAGAGGTGCAGGATAAACATCTCCCTTCTCTGATTATTACACTTGTTTGCACTTGCATGTCAACCCTTCTAGTCTGTCAGTTTGTTGGAGGCAAATTCAGCTGAGTTCCTATGAAAGGTGTTGTGCAAGAGAGAGAAGGAAGACATGGCTGAGAGAGGCTGGAAGATGTGTTCAACAGCAGCATTCTCACACAGCAGCTCAGTTACAAAACTGACTTGTACAGAAGGGCAGTTACAGAGTGTTAAGAGCTACAGTGGAGCCACAAGGGGAGAATTAGCATGTGCTATGATCAGCATGGACATCAGGTCTGAACTCTGTCCTGTCAAATCCTTAAACTCAATGTGACTTGTTAAGCCCCAGTAAAACAGGGTGAAAATTAGTTGCTGTATGACAAGCTCCTTCTATGCAGAATAGCTCCCTACAGCTTGGCTGAAGTGGATATCCTGACCTACTTACAAGTGCAGAAGCTACACAGATACCTCCAGAAGGGAGCATGGCTTATGGCTTCCCACAACTGTTCTCTGGCCCTGAAGGCCTCTGAGCTGCAAAGGCTGTTTAACTTGCTTGGTCTCATACCACTTACAAGCTATTGCATCAGTTGCTGTGTTAGAAACTGAGCAGGAAGTTGGCTACAGCTCCCCCCAGCTCTATGGGGGCAATTAACTGCTTCAGCAGCACATATTTTCTGAATTAAAACAATTTATCTCTCCAGAAAACCCTCCTCAAAGGCATCTTTAACACATGGGACAAATTCACTTAAACTTTAATAATGTTTCTATTCTGCCAGTAAACCAAAGTACAAAATCCTCAATTAACTGCACAAGTCTTAAGCACAATGGGTTCCTCCTTAGGGGGGATAGTATTAAAATCTTGCCAGCTTCACTTTCCTCAACCCCACTGAGCCTAGCATTTTCTTTCCTGCTTGAGAACACAATACTGAAGCTGGAGAAATTCATGATTTGCACATTTAAATCTCTTACAAAATCTGGTTATTTTATTTATACCAAGAGAACATGCAGACAAAATCCCAAAAGCTGGCTTTTTATCCCTTCAGGACTGATCTACACCAATGCATTCATATTTCTTTGGTCCCCACTTTTTAAAAGAGTTTTAAGTGACCAGAAACTTTATCCACTACATCAGCTGGTCCTGGTCCAATACCAAGGACTGTCTTGGAGCCTGGAGCTATCTGAGTACGACCTGCATCTTGGATTAAGCTCACAGCCAGTCCAAGGTGTTTAGCATCAGCTAGGAGTTGGCTCAGTGTCTCTTCATCAGGAGCTTTAAGGACCACTTTAGGTTGGCCACAGTATTCCCACTGTTTCAGGAGATCAGGATTTCTTCTCTGCACTTGCTTGTAGGCAGAAACAGCAGCATGGGAACACTGTGCTGCTACTTTACCCTTCCCCATCTTCAAATCGTTGCGGACAACCAGCACCATCTTGAACTCTCCAGACTCTCCCATGATGTCAGCTTCGGTTCCCAGGCTGTTGGCAGTCGCAGCCATTCCTGCTCTGGACTGCCTTAGAAGTCTCCCACGAATGCCCCATCCCAGGCACACTCCACATGCAACTCCAGCAATGACACTGAGGAACCCGGATTTGGAGAGATAATCCATGATGGATTTGGGAGACTGGCTAGGAAAGGGGAGGAAAGAATTTACTTGAGCATTTCTCAGCTTGTGAGAGTGCAACTGGTTATTTGGGGGCAACATTTGTTAAAAGCCGGAACAATTCCACCACCGTGCGTTGGGAAAGGAGGTTATCTTGGAGCGTGGTCTTCTCCTTTCCCAGCAACCGTTTTCTAACCACAAACCGGTCACCCATGACGGTGCACAACCTACTGGGGATGAGCTTCAATTCCGGTAGCTATGAAAAAAACCTGTAAACTAGGTGGCAGTTACATCTAAAAATGGTGAGAGAGGTGGTAAAACGGTGGCGGGTTTTAAGACAACACCTCCAATTCATCTGAGGGCTACTTCCCGGGAGAGAGCGAGGGGTAGAGCAGAACCGCCTCCAGCTCCACCGAGCGCTGCAACAGCACCGGCCAAGACGATATAGGGTAGATCTAAAGCTGGTGGAAGAACCAGGGCAAACAAGTCGAGCCCTGCAGGGTCCCCCCGGCCGTGCTTACCTGCCGCGCGCCACCTAGGCCGCTGCCGTCCCGCCGTCGCCCGGAGATTACGTCCCCAGCGCGTGTCGGCGAGGGGCGGGATGAGGACGAACGGCCGGAGGGGGTAATGCGCGGCGTGCAGGAAGTGACGTTTCCTGGTGGGCGGGAAGGGGCGGACTCGGGCCTGCCTTCACGTCCGGGTTGGCCTGGGCCCAGAGGTAGCAACCGGCGTTGAGCGTGGTGAGTGCGGCGCTGCGGGCAGGGCCGGGGTTAGGCGGCTGCACGGTTCGACTGCCGCAGGGCTTCCCCAGAGGGCGGGGCTCCGCGCTACTGTCCTCTCGGCGGCACCTGTACAGTTTCCCTCATACCGCCCCCACAGCAACCGACCTCGGGGCCGCTTCCCTCACGGTCGGCCCGGGGCTAGGTCTCCCCATTCTCTGACTCTATAGTGGCCGCGCTGGTGGCGAGCTGCGAAGAGAAAGGTCCGGCTCCGGGGCTGTGGAGGGGAGGTTTTGGGGGGGGTGGGGTCGGAGGTGTCCCAGGGCACTGTGACCTAGTGATGGCCCACACGATGTTGTGCAAGTCTGGGGTGGAGGGAGCTGCGTGTGAGGTAAGAAGCGGGAAGCTACCGCAGACTGAACGTTGGAAGGGTGAGGGGGGTTGGGAAGGGAAAAGAGCCGTCCTTAGGCTGCTGGAGGTGGGGGAGGAAGCTCCTCACTGTTGTTCAGGGCGAAAGCTGTGCTGCTGCTGCTGCTGGTTCATCCCCCGTCCCAGAGGAGACCTACTCTTCTCGGGAGGCTTCACGTTACGCTGGACATAACCTTGGAAACTGCATGATAGAATCGCTCTGCCTTGGCCCGAGGGACGGTGCCTGATGACAAAGTGAGAAATTTGTCCTTCTAGCTGCGAAGAGCTGGATGCTGATGGTCAATCTCTGCTTCTCCAGTGGAAATGTGTTGTGCTTTCCTAGCTGGGTGGCTAACTGCACCCTCTGTGTGATGCTGACTATCTTTGTTCCTATAGACTGCTTGTGGCTTATCTTAAGGACTCTGGTGGTTAGGCCCAAATCCATAAAGATTCTTAATGTCTCATCTCTGTTGGCTGAAGTTAAGCACCTAGATGTGTTTGTCAGGTTTTTAGTTCTCTAACCAATGTCATCTGGTGATTACAGAAGGTAATAAAGCAGTAGGATTCCTGTTTTGTTCCAGATTTGTCTCTGAGATGTTTGGCCAGTTGTTTAGCCGGCATCAGGGAAAGGGTAAGATGTTTGATAGTTGCTGTTTATCTATAAGTGTTGTGAATCCAGGTTATCCACTTTGAACTGCATATACAGCATTTCCTCAGGGTTCTCTCCAGTCCTTGTTTTCTCTGCTGTGTACTTACCAACAAAGGGTTATTCTGATTTAGTTAATGTTAATAATATGGGTTGAGTGAGTACTGCGAGGTGGAGAGGGTGTGATATGACTCTCTTGTGTCTTGGAGCATATGGTTTTTGCTTGAGCAGTGGTGTTTGGTACTGTTTTACTGTTAGGTTTTCTGCTTTTCTAGAATTGTTTCACACCAGTTCCTGCCAGAGAGGCTCCTGCCATGGAGCTTCTTGTACTTCATACTATCTTAGGATAGCATATATAAGCTCTTCTTAATGCATTGACTTGCCTGTTGAAATGAGCTTCCTTATGTCAGTCCTCTTTCCTTCAGTCCATTATTTCTGCAGCATGGGATGGACTTTTATTTCTTCCTCTTGGTCATAAGTGACAGCTGTCACAATGGTTTTGTCCCCTGTTTTCAGGTGAGAGTTTGAAAGACTTGTTTGCTGTTGTGCAATGGGAGGTGAGCCCTGCTTATTAACTTGAGCTGAGCTTCTTGTCCTACTAACAGCTGAAATCAGTGGTACTTATTATTTCTGTGGGAAAGGATAGGAGGAGACTTAGCAGCTTTTAAGTGGGTAGTAGCCATGAGGAAGGTGAGTATACTGGAAACAAGCCTCTTAGCTGGAAAGCCTGCACTGATTCTACCTTAAAGCTTTTTTTGCTGTGGTTGTCTTTGAATGTCTTTTGAATGTCATAACTCTTTCTGACTACATCTTGTGAATACCTTTCCTTAGAATGGTCTGTGTAATTAGTGCATATTTTTGAGACCTCCTCTTATTTCTTTAACAAGCTTTGCTTTTAAACCAAAAAACTAGCACTCTTGATGTATAGTAAGAGTAGGCCAGTTTTTGTGGTAGAGTGGTGCTGGGAAACAGATTATTATCTGCAGGTTAGAAGTTTAACTTCTGTTACCTGTGAAGAAGTGTGAGCTGGATGGACTTTGCCATTCCTTGAGGACAAAGAGCATGGCCTTGAAGCTGTTGCAACACTAAGCTTTTTGTGTTCCTGTGGCAGGCTGGAACCATAGTCCTGGGGCAGGACCTTGCTGGTTTTGGTGCTGCACTGACCAGGTGAATCCAGGGGAGAGTAAGAACTTATTAGTGAGGCAGGCAGTTGGTCAATGTATTTCAGACTTGTTAAAAGAGTATTCTTCTCTCTTAGAAGGCTCAGAATTAGCCTCTGAGATTCACCCTGAATGGGCAGTGTATTCTCACTGAATGGCCAAGGCAGCCATAGTGTGATCTGAACTGCTTCCAGTTAGAGACTTGTGTGTATGTCTGTTAAAAGCAGAACTTGTCATCTCAGGAGCACGTTTCAACTGCTGTTTTCTGTGGGTTTGTTAGGTACTTCTGCTGATTCCCTTTCATCTGTGCTGTAGCTCCCCTTACAGAAGCAGCTGTCTGGATACAATGGTTGTGTGGGTTCAGGCATCTTCTTGTGGAGAAACTTTCTTCCAGCACTTAGAGGATAGGATAAAGGCAAAGTTCCTACCAAATCTTTACTCTCCACCAGCAAACTGAGGAGTCAGGTGGCAGTTCTTAAAGCTGGGTTTTTATACTGGTACGTTTTCAACTCTGTTTTTTCTTGGTCAAACTTTAGCAGGTCGTTTTTGTGCAGAGGATGTGTTAACATCTCGTGCCAGTCCCTGTGACCTTTCCCCTGTGCCTTTTGGAAGCATAGGGAGGCTGACAGTGGGGAGCTTGACTGCCACCTTCTGAAGGCAGAGTGCAGTCTGAGGGCTGCGAGACAAACATCTTGGCAGATAATGTGTGTGTGGATTTCTGTGCAGCTCTTGGGGAACAGAGGGTGTGAAAGATCACTGTGTCTGTTTAGTCACCTGAATGTTAAACTCCAGTCTGTTTTCCATGCTGTGTGGCCTCTTTCCAAAACTTCTCTCTGCTCCTATTACTCTAAGCCATCAGTTCTGGTGGAAGGGCTGCTTGGGTGTAAATACCATGCCCTTCCCAAGAGGAATGTTACTGGGTCACTGATCAGTGCTGTGGTAGTACTTGTGGCTTAATCCCTCTTGGAGAGAGGAGCTGAGGTACGCTGCTATGATTCCATCTCATTCACAGGCAGGCTGTAGTTGAGCTGGGTGCTTGAGAAGCTGCAGTTAGCATAGTAGCACAGCAGGAACACTAAGGAGGTCTCCTGTGCTCTCCTCAGGTCACCCTCTCAGCAGCATATTTCACCCTCTGGGATAACCTTGAAGTAGTTTTCTCAGCAGGTGGTTGGCGTTGTCCCGGTCAGCAGAGGAGCAGTGTCACTGTCAGCTGTGAGCTCTACCCTAGGCTGCTTCCTTCTGCCACCCTCAAGAGCGTGGAGCTGATCTGTGGTCAGCATTGCAGGATGAGCTGCTGCACTGCTAGTGTTCACATTCCCACCTATTTACATTTCCTTCCTTTAATTCAGACTTTTTCTGGAAGCATCAGGAAGAGCTAACTGCAAAGATCCAAACAGTGTGAATTTTGTCTTTGTTACCATCTTCCATGCTTCTTCATCTCTGTATTGTGTAGTGACTCTATTGTTGTAGCACCTGATTCTGCTGCTGCTCTACACAGACAACCATCAATATTCATGCTGAGAAAACCCAGCAGAGAGAACAGTTCCAAATGTGTGGCCTTCACAGCAGGCACAGAACTTGAGTAACCTCCAAAGGAAACGTGTGGCATCCCTGGAACTCGTGTTACAACAACATTAAATCATTCTTTCCTAAAAGGTGTCCCAAAGTCTTTTTGGAAAAAAAGTGGGAATTTAAATGTTAAATTTTAAGAATGGTTTTATTTTTGATGGTATTTGGCTAAGAATTGGAAAATAGGTCTGGTGTACAGAGGCATAACCCACAAAATGGAAGCCTGTGGTCTTTAAGTGAATTAATTCTCCTTTGAGGGATTAAACTATTTTAGTTAGAATGACATTTTTAGTATGGGAGTAAATGCACTCCTATCAGTAACCCATTATAGCTGAGTCTCTGGAGATTTTCCACATCTTTCAGATGTGTCCTAATTTATTTTAATTGAATGCTTCCCATGAGTGTTAAGGGACTGGAAAAAAATCAAGCAGTTACTTATTCTATTTTTTGTCATCTTTAGGAAAGTTATTAACCTTCAAGTTGGGGCCAGTGTCAGTTTGGGATCACATGCTGAACAGTATTATCTTACTCTGTAGGGACAGAAGGTTTGGAGGAGCAGTCACTTTGGTCTTGAATGTCTACAGAGCTGAGGACATAGTTGTCTGTTCCACTGCCTTCAAATACAGAAGTAGTGAAGAGTGACATAGTTGTGTGGAGCTGAGAGGGTATGTAATGTTTCACTTCAAGATTGATCTCATCCTTGACCTGAGTGTGTTCATGTGCCAGGCAGTTTCACTTTTGAGGGGAAGAGCTCTCCAGACTGTTTCTTTGCCAGGGAACTGTTAACTTGGACTCCCAGTGTAAACTGTAGAGCATTTGATGTCTGAAACAAAATTGTTAGAGGTTGTGCAAAGCTGTCTAGGGGAGTGCAGTTCCTTACCCACCTCTGCAAGTCTGGGTTTTGATCTTTTGCTCTCTTTATTGCAATTGGAGAGCAATGATGTAGATAAAGAAGAAGGAATGGTTCTCAGAAAAGCTGAGAAGAAAGAAGCAGCAGAATAGTGGCAGGATTTGGAGCATTTGGCTTAAAATGCAAGAAGTGGCAAAAGCCTGTGAATGGTGCATGGCTGGGAGAAAACATCAGCAAACCAGCCTGAGCCTGAAATCTGGTTCTAGCAGCTGTGTGACAAGTCACTTTGATGGAAATGAGGGTCAGGGTTCTAGGGTCTCTTTAAGTAACAAGTGGCAAGAATTGGTGATTCAAACACTCTGTGGGAAAGCAGTGAGGTCTCTGAAATAATTAAACCAGCTTCCTTGATGTTGGAGCACACTGCAAAGGAGTCCTCAAAAAAATCCTTAGCACAGAGTGTGAGTCCACATCCTGCTCCTCCAAGTGAGAATGCAAGCTTTAAGACAACTGCCTTGTCTTAAACTGCTTCCTTTTACCTAAGTGCACCCAACACTTGGGTGCTTTAGCAGCCTTCCCAGAGCTTCAGAAAGAAGAGACTTTTGTCCCTTGATTACAGAGTGCAGAGATGGAAGTGCCTGATTTTGCTATGTTCTCATGCTCCAATAGCATGTTTTGCTTTGTCTGACTCTGTCAAGTGCCAGTCACAGTTACCAGAAGCCCTTTTTGTTGACCAATTTACATTTTTGACTAGCAATAATTGTCTTTTTATACTTAAATGTTATGGATTGCACTAAGACTGAATAGTGTATTGTGGCCTATTTGTTCAGCCCCACAAAGAAGTTCTTGTGTGAGCATGGCTCTAACAAATGATCTAATCAACCCTGAGACAAAAACTGTTCAAAGTTGTTTTTCTCACTCTTTTAAATAGTTTATTTTTATATTTACTGGTAACTACTCAATATATTAGACAGATTTATGTTTAGCTATAGACTCTGTGTCTTTTTCAGCATTCATAAGAAGTGATGTTCTGATTAGCAGATGGAATTTAATTCCCTGTGGTGAGCTCTCATGGATCTGGTGTAGACTTGAGGATGGAGACTCTGTTAATGAAGGATAACTATTTTGGGTCAAACTCCCACTCCAATGAATCTCCATTGGGAGACACTAGTGCAGGATTAGTGATTCTAATAGTTGTTAAACAGAGCAACATCTCAAAAGAGCTGAGCTTTCTGGAGACACATTCTCCAGTTCCTTGTGCTAAGATGCTTTAGGTGTAATTAGACTTTGGTTATTAAGCAAGGAATTTCTTCTGAAACCAGCAAGAGTTTGGTTTCTGAACTGCACCCTTTCAAGCTTGCCATGTGATAGGTATCAAATCTCCTAGTCAATTTATGTTCTTAAATAAAAGATTTTGGAGCTCTTCTGCAGAATGCTTGAATTTTAAGACCTTTTAAACAAGTATTCACCATCCAGAAGCGTGCAAGGGGATTATTTTATCTGCTCTGCTGTGCCCATTGACTTGTGTACTGGAGGTAGTGTTATGCAAAGCTAATCCCAGATTAGTGCCTTGCCAAGCAGGCAGAGTAGAACTGCCTCTCTTAGTTGAGCTTGGGAAAGCTCCAACGTGTTGGTAACAGAGCACCTGAGATCCCTGGAGATGGAGGATTTTTATGTGCTAGTAAAATGGTTAATGGATTGCAGTGGAATTGAGTGCATGGAGAGGGAAGTCTTGTGCACAGCCTAGATTTCAGCATCAAACATGGTGAGCAGTTTGTATTGCAGTAAATTAACTGTCTTGAATTGTAATTAAGCTGAGAGCAGAGACCAAACCAACTTCAACTTTGAAGACTTGATTTACACAAGGAAAAAAAGGAATTTCAAAATGAGGAACATGTGGCTTCTGTTTAACTTTGGTGTTTGTTGTTGGCTTTTTTAATGCTTGTTATGTTTAAGCCAGAAAAATGTGACTGAATTTCCCTAACTAGCAGTTTTTAGTGGGACTGTGTGCAGAATGGCTCTGATGGCTTCTGCTTCCTAAGCAGCTTTTTGTGGACATCAGGCTTTCTAACTGCCCAATTTGAACATTCCCGTCTCCATTTTTAGCTTTGCCTGTGTAAATGTGTGTGTAACAGGTATATGTGATATACATAGATGTGTGTCTGTAAAAGTGTGTTGTATATGTGAATAAATACATTTGTATACATGGACAAAAATAAGCACACTTAAGTGTTTGTTAAGAAACAAACCTCTCTCCCATCTACAGGAACTTGCTGTCCTCATGAAAATAGGAGAAGGCTGAACATTTGATCCTTTTATCAGCACAGCAAACTGGCCAGTTATCCTCAACTCACTACTCCAGAGTGTCAGGCTGCTATAAAGCCTACCTGAGGTTCCCATGTCTCTGGTGTTTGGCTGGGAGTTCAAAACAAACCTTGGCCTGCAAGTGACTGCAGAATGATGCTGTAGAGCTCCTCCTGCAGCAGGTCAATCCTCTGTCCTTGGCTGACAATGCAGCCCTTCGGCATTTTTCAGAAGCAAACTTTTGCAAGGCTGTTATATTGATTTTCTTGGTGGTTTGGGTCCTCTGAGGCCCAAGTTTCAATGAATAATAACTGTAACATGCAAGAGATTAGTTTCTGCTAGCTTGTTTAACTAGACAGGTTTCTGTTTCTGCACATTTCATTTCAGGAAGGAGACCTTGATGCTTTTGACTGCTGGGCTTTCAGTAAAAACCCCTTTGATAATCACATACTAGCTGGCAAATTTATCTGTATTACAAGTCATGCACAAGGCTAGGACCTGTTAGAAGAACATCTGTCTAAAACTAACCTGTGAAACCCTGGAAATACTAAATAAATAATGTCTGAAATCTCTTAACTTTTTGTTGAATAAATTGACCAAATTATTGCAGGCTGAATCAAAGGGGTGAGCTCAGTCCTGTTTACCAAGCCTGAGCTGCTGCTTGGCACTTTAGCCTGACATAAATCAAAGGGGAAGTATTTTTTCCTGTAAAACTTTCATTTCCTCCACTAGACAGTTTTATATAACCTAATAGCATTTTAATATTCCACTACTTATCTTTCCCACAAGAGCAGCATATCAAAACCTGTAAATCATGCTTGCTTTACAGGCAGAAGTGCAGTGCAGATAAGATGCTTTAGCTTTATGGGACTCTCTTTTCCAAAGTGTAATTCCAGAAACTGTCTTATGATTCAAGAGAGGATTTTTAAGGCAAGGCATCTGACTGGCTACTCTTTGTGTTCAATTGCATAAGAATTGTCAGTTGTTCAGGTTTGGGGGGTTTTTTAAGGAGAAGAAGAAAAGCTCTTGCAACATTCTGATTTATGCTGCCTTCCAATTATTGCTTTATGTACTCTCCATCAGAGAGCTCTTGGCTATTGAAGAGTTCACCCTTTCTTGTGCAAAGCATGAGATGCAGGTCTGCACCTTAATTACCTTACTGGGGGCTGGTTTTTTTAGGCTATGAGGTTTTTGAGGTCTACCTGGAAGCTTAGTGCCAGAAGTGATGCGTCCTAATACGAGACTCAAATCTTAAGTGCCCCTCTCTCGGGATTGAACTGAGGTTTGTATGAAGCTCTGCTGCTTCTGGAGCCCAAACAGTGGGCTGATGAGTAGAAGAGATTGTTTAACAAGCTTCTGTTTGGTTCTTAGAAGCTGAGGGAATGTTGTCATTTTAGTGAAAAATTTAGATTTAGGTAGGTGGAAATGTTTTATTCATTTCCCTCAAGGACAAAGATTCACTCCTTGTCAGTGGTGTTATGTGGGATAACTGTGATTTGGGTTTGGAGGGCTGCTGGATCTTTGCCTGTATCCTTTGGCTATGGAGTAAATGGAATCTGCATCACCAGAAGCAGAGACATTGTGCTTTTTGGTTTTATTCTGCCTTCAGGTCCCCAGAGTTGACTGATCTATGAAATGGCAGAGAATGGAACAGATTGTGACCAGAGGCGCCTAGGAATGACCAAAGAACAGCACAATGGAAACTTCACAGGTAGGTGGGAGGTGCCTGGATGTTCTCAGCTGGGCCAGCACAACACTCCAAAGGAATTTCTGTTGGTGCACTTCAGGCCTAGGTGATGCAAAGGACATCAGTGCCTGACTCAATCTTGGAAACTTCAGTCACCTCTGAGTCTGAAGTCTGGAGGATTTACATCTTGTAAAGCCACAGAATAGTTTCTGCTGTGTATTTCCATTCAGTTTTCTGTTCTACTCTCTTCTCCCTCCAGAGAAGAACTTATTCTGTAGTTGATATGCATGTGAAGCTGACTTGGGTACCTACCATTAGGGGCTGCAACAGGACTGAGCTAAAAAATCTAAACCATGTTGTCAAAATATGTGACTGTAGAAGTCAGGCTGTACAGCCCCACCCTTTGGCACTGAAGAGTTAGTACTTGGGAATAAAAATCTGGTTTGCTCTGGGAGAAAGCCAGTTA
The DNA here is from genome assembly GCA_013399015.1 of Galbula dea. NCBI lineage: Eukaryota > Metazoa > Chordata > Aves > Piciformes > Galbulidae > Galbula > Galbula dea. The sequence goes on from VWZX01007387.1 coordinate 301,304, forward strand.
TTAGTCTCTCAATTTCTAGCTTTTTCTGTTGACATTCAGCTTCACTCTGATTTATCAGTTTCAATAAGTTACTAACATAACAGTTTACTTCATCTCCTGCTTTGCCTCTGTTTTTTCTGCTGGTGTGTCTGCAGCAGGCTCAGGTTAATGTTTAGGACTTGTGAAAAATAACCTGAGAACATTTCATGGAGAGCTTGGTGATGCTGAGTTGTCTGTGCTGTGTAGTATAGCATCTAAATTATAACTATCTTAGTTTGCTTCCTGTCAGCTTTGAATGTGCCAGTTCCATGTTTAATTGTTTTGTAACCAAGTGATTTCTCAAGTATGCAGTCTTCCACCATTGTCTTTTATGACCTTTGCTAAAAAACAAGGTTGTAAAAATCAAGGTTGAAGCATTTTTGTTAGACACATTCAGTGGAAAAAAAACAGAGTAGAAATTCTTAAAGCCATGAATGCAGTGAAATTTAGAGAGGAGCTCTGTATGTGTGGAACAAATCAGTTCTTCTTACTTAAAGGCTTAAATCATTCTGTAACTGTGAGGGAATGTGGGTGTTCTCCAGTATTTGCCATTGCAGGATTTCTCTTACTTCATTGAAAGCAACTGATGCTTCCAGCTAAAGAATGCAAAATTCAATGAGCTCTGTGACTAATGAGCTATCCAGTTTCTATGTAAATATTAGCATCTGATAAGGCAGCCTGTTTCGATTACTGCAATATGATTGAAGCAATACATCTTGGGTTACAATATGCTGGAGAGTCAGATTAGATTAATATTTTTAAAGGAACAGCTTTTTACCAACTTATAATTCATCAGTATTATTGCAGGGCTTTAAGTGGAAAAAAATCAGAATCCATGTTTTGACTTTGGGTAGTAAGTGATGCTTAAACAAGTTTGGTGTCTCTTTGGATACAAGAGTCACTTCTGTGTACTTCTGTCCATTATTTTGTGATTTATCTTTTTCTCATTTCAAAATTCATTTTTTTTTTAAAGTTTAAAAATGATTCTTGCTCATTAGCTTGACAGCTTTTGAACAAACTATTCTCCTCCAAAAAACAGCTGAGGGGTTGTTAGTCTTGACTATAGTGTAAGCACAAAATAAGACATTTATTAGCAGAACCTTTCTTCTGGACTTTCATGGCAGTGTACAGTGCCTGGTGTTGGTTGAGCTCTGCACTATAACCAAATCACTGCAGTTCAAAGCAACAAAATATCTAGTGTCAGTCCAGGTACAAAGGCAGATCGTTTTCAAGGGAGCACTTCCTGGCTGCTAGGGTTGTTGGAGAAGCTGAGCAGCGTGGCCTGAGGATCCTGACTGGGAGGAGAGATGCTCTGATCCTGTTACACAGGGACTGATGTGTGTAAAGAGCACATGTAATTCAATCTGCTTCGATCAGAGAAGTCTGAGAATAGCTTTGGAAGAGAACCAAATGTAAAAGTTCAGTGTGAACTCTGGTCTCTATAGTGGGTGATAGTCATGTTTGACCTAATGTATTAGCCAATTTGTCAGTAGCAGTGCAGTGCCTTGCAGAGAGGCTAGTAGATAGGCCAGACTTAAACCCTGGGCCAATGAGATTATTGAATGGTTGTCAGCTACATGGAGGCAAAACTCACTTTATTTCCTTTCATTTCTGATGCACTTGGAGCAAATGCTTTGTGATGAGTAGAAAAGGTGACTGGGAGCTCACATTTACTTCCTAACAAAGTGTAAAAGAAATGAGTATCTATTTTGGGTGGAATGGACCCTGAAGTGTCAGTCTGTGCTCTTACATTTCTGTTACTTTTCCTTTGCAGAGTCCTCTCTGAGTGAGCGGAAGCGAAGGGACCGAGAAGAGAGGTTGAATATTGTACTGTGGAAACAACCACTTGTTACCTTGCAGTATTTTTGCCTGGAAACTCTAATAAGCTTGAAGGAATGGACCATAAAGTAAAGATAATTTCTTTAACTTCTACTAAGCATTCTGGGGAAACCCATGTTCTAATTCAGTAGGTCATTCTGACCTCTTGCTTTCCCTGATGATTCCCAACTTCAACATTCATTTTTCAGAAGACAAGTTTGGTTTTGTTTTGGTTTTATGTTTTGTCAGTGGAAGAAATTGCAGACTTTCTTTTTTGAAGAGTTGACCATTCCAGTTTGAAGGAGTGGGACAGTGTGTAGGGATCCTTAAGGCAAGAGAGACTTACGACTGCAGTGTGAAGTACTGATCTGTTAATGTATGTGTTAGTGTTCCAGAGATAGCTCAGCTAGGGCAGGGTTCAGGGTTACCTGGAACTTGCAGTGATGTTGATGATGCTGCAAAGAGGACTTTGCTTCTAAGCTGTGTGGTCCCTTTCACAGTAGGAAATGGTTTGTTTAATCACTTAAGCATTGTTTTTACACATCAGATAAAATTGGCTTTTATTGCAGTTAGAAGATTTGCAATGGCCAGTCCTAACATCCCCTGCTAATGCTGAAGTATGTAGCTAGTTCCTAACTCCCTAGGCCTGAGAGGGTTTAGAGTGCCAAAAGGCAAACATGAGTACAATTGACAGCTGAAAAAGCAAAGGATAGCAGCCATCCTAGTGCTTCTGTTGATAACTGGAACCTCCTGCATTTGAGGTTCAGTGTACAGTTATTTTCCCAGGCAGAAGATAGTACCTGATATCACCTTGGGTGATTCTAGCTCTTGGACTGCTCCTTTGCAGAGTGAGTCAGGACTGGTGACAGTGGGCTGTGTTCCTTGACCCTTCTGAGCTAGGTTCAAGGTGCTGATGTGAGATCAGCTGAGAAACTTCTGGTTTCCTTTGATCTTCTGAAATGATTTGTATGAAAAATACCAGGTTTACCTAGTGTAGTCTTAATCCCTTTTCACACCCCCAATCTAACCCCCAGGGCTACTTTTTTTTTTGCTATATGCATTCCCTCAACTATCACTGGGAATTGTTTCTTTGAGGATTATATTCTTGGGTCTTGCATCAGCTATTTCTGACAACCTCCAAGCATTTCTTTAAATCCAGCAGAAATAACATTTGAGGTCTTATTTTAAGCTATTCCCTAGCTTCTTAGACATCAAATACTGTGACAGCTAGCACTCACATACTCTGTAGTGCAGCACATTTGTTTTGTCTAGCACTAGCACGATATTATCTTTACAGAAAATAGCACTGACTATTACAAGCTATTAAGTTGAGACCTCAGATTGACTCTTAATGATCTTCTGTGTTCCATTTGAGTAAATTGCAATTTAAATAATGACAGTCATTTGACAATCCAATTGTCATGCTAATAAAAGCAGTGGAATTTATTTTAAAATTAAAAGAATGTTAGAGTGACTTTTTTCCATCTTGCTTAATATGAAACATTTGTGACTTTTCCTGCATTATGTCTCATTTCTATCTTTTTCTGTCTAATTAGATAAGTTATGTTCATAGCTTGCTCTTTTATGGCTGATGTTTTTAAGGGATGCTAGCACTTGCTTTTTTTATGCCATTAGTGACAGTATAATAGTGTTTCCCAGAAAATACTAAATATACTTGCTAATCTACTGTGTGTGGCCACATCAAGGAGAATGTGTATGTAAAACTGAACAGGCTCAAAAGGAATTTGGCATCAAATTACATAGGAAAACCTTTCCTCCCCTTACTGTAATAGCTTCCTAATGCTTTATAATTAGCTAAAAAGTATTTATTAAACTTTGAGCTGTCACAAGAGGTATTAGTTTCAATAGATGAGGGGGACCACAATAGTGTAAAGATTTGTTCCTCTTCCTGTTGCTGTGTTTCTCCCCACCAGCACCCAGCTTGACATTAGCACTTCTGTGTGCCAGCCACAGCTTGTCCCTTGCCTCAGGCCAGTGCAGTCCTTGCTTTGCATTTTGCTTAACCGTGGGGGTTGATGGCCTTGTGTTTGAGATTGGCTTGGCTGGAGAAGCTGAATATTGGGTTTGTTTTCAGACAGTTACTTTGTGGTTGGCTTTTTTTGGGTTTGTTGTTGTCGTTTCCAATATGCATGGCTGAACTTTGATCTCACTTGACAGTGAAGCAGAGATTTTTTCCATCAAGAATAAAGGCTCCCCAGATCTTTTCTTGGCAGGTTTATGCTTAAGAGCAAACTTTAGGGCTGGCATTGTCCCATTTGACTCCATCCATGCAGACCCAGGCTACAGGGCTAAGTGAGTTACTTTGAAATGCCTGCTCAATTATCAAAGACCCTAATTGCCATTTGTCTTTTAAGATTGTGGCATCGGCGAAGTCTGGTGGTGTCTTGTTTACTGACCCTTGCAGTGCTTACAGCTACCTATTACATTGAAGGAACACATCAACAGGTAGGAGCCTTTCAAGTTACTTTCCTTAGTGACTAATAACTCCCTGTCCCTGTGCTCAAGTGGATGTACTGGGAACTGAACATGGTCTTCCTGAAATTGTAATGTATCTTTTGAACTCCTGCTTGCTAAAGATAGTTGTTTCTCTTGTCCTCTCTGCTGCTTGTGGATGAGGTGGGGAATGATCACCTGCATCCCTTGATCTGTTCTGTTGCATCTGTAGGTGTTCTGCTTCTCCTTGGTTCCTGCAGAAGCACACCTCTGATGCTGCGGCACTCCTTCACATCTGCTGTTAAGAAGCTTTTAATAGTGGTGGGAGCTCTTGAGATACCAGTGTTAGACTGAGTCATGAGAGAACTTTGTGGTTCCTAGGAAATGTTTCTTCTGCTTCTGCGGAAGGGTCTCCTGAACTATGGTTCAAATCTGTTTGTGTTGCTTCTCTGCCCTCGTTGCTTTCAAATGGCTGTTTAAAAACGTTTTTGTTCTTCAGTGTAGGTGAGGACTGATGCTTTTGCATCACCTGAAGTGTAAGCCATTGCTTAGGCATGAAGGGATGGTGTTGTCTCCAGCTTTCCCCTCCCCATTTGAGCTTCAGATTTTCCCTGGGGGCAGACAGGCCTTTTAAACCCTGCAGAGCATTTCCTTGTGTAACTGGCCCATCTTACTGCTCTGGCTCTGAAGTCAGCAGGTGTGTCACTGGCTTCCTGAGGGACGTGCAGGTCTGGAACAGGACTCCTGACATCCCAGGATGGGTCTCAGAATGCAGTGAAATGAGTTGCTTCAGCTCATCCCATTCTTGCTCACTCAGTCCCGTGCTTGAGACCTAAGCACTTATGTGCAGAGCAAGTTGGTAGATGCTAAATGGGTGGCACATCCCTGATGGACAAACAGCTGGTTGGTGTCCTTTTGAGCGTGAAGGTTAGAGCATGATGCACTCAGCATTTGCCACTAGATGGCCCTTGCAGACTGGTTTTGAGGCACATGGCTCCTTAGCTGCCTGCTAGATTTCCCCAGCCCAAGGCATGGCAGAGCAGTGATGCTCAAGTTTTCCTGAGCCTGCTAGGAACAAACCTGTGCCTCTGGGCCTGGCAAGGGGAGTGAGACCTGCAGGGTCCAGTCACTGTTTCAAGCTCTCCTTTCTGGGAGGTCAGCAGGTATCTGTTCATCCCCCTTCCTCCAGAGCTCCTTCCCTAAAGTTCAAAAGCATATTCAGAATAGCAAAGTATGATTGGAGTTTTCACTTGCTGTTTTCAGGTTCAGACTGGTAAACTTCATCTTGGTGCTGTTGGTCCATGGATGGTATAAATTGGCACTTCTTCAAGCAACAAGCCTGGTTACTCACTGGTCCAAGATAAAACATTTAATAGACTGAGAGCACAGCAAGTTCTAGTCCATTATTTAATCTGCTCAGGCAATTTCCTGAGTTGTCTGCTCATTGCTTGGGCTCCAGTAGCCACTGTCTGGGGCTTGCTGCTCAAGCCTAAGGTGCCTGTTCTGGATTTCAACCCCTTCTTATTGAAACTGAGTTTTTTACCTATCTCCTTGGAAACTTGCTGATTCTGAGGCCTGTGGGATTTTCTTTTGGAAGTGTCCTATTTTCTGTACACATCTGGGCTGGAATTGTAATGGATTGCAAACAGTAGTTCCTGGGATTCCATTGCAGTTGTTGTAATCCACATCACTGTGTGCATTAGTTTGTAGCTTTAACTTTCTCCCCTAGATCTCACCATTCTTGTGCTTTTATTTGTTTTCTCTTTTGTGACTTTTCTTTTTCAGTATGTGCAGTATATGGAGAAGAAGTTCTTTTGGTGTGCCTACTGGGTAGGATTAGGCATCCTGTCCTCTGTTGGACTTGGAACAGGTCTCCACACCTTTCTGCTCTATTTGGTAAGGATATTTCCATACTCTCTTCTAAGTCAGGTATTGTAATTGTTGAATGTTTTTTAAACATGTGAATAAAGAATATTCTATATGACATAACCATTAAGTACTTCTGAAGGAAACAAAATACTTAGCAGTCACTAGAACCCAGAAACTATTCTATACTCTGTAACCTTACTTTGTAGTTTGTGTGCTATATGTTTGTTGCATGTAGGCATTAGTCTGCTGCTAATCCTCACTTTGAAACAGTGAGTCAACATCTGCAAGCTCTATCTTCTGATTTTGTAGTTTAAATGAAACATTTTCTAGTGTGTGCAGCTCAAATGTTTCCATTTAAAATTTTTCAGCATACTCTGCTATTCAGTATCTTAAAATGACTGGGTTTTTTTCTGGCTGTAACCACTGAACTAGGCAGCTAATTTGAAGTTCAATCTGTATTAATTTTGCTTTGAAAACAATAGCAAGAAAAATATTAGCCTATAAAGACAAAATAAGATCTGTTCTGAAAATTTCTATGGTGTTGTTTATCTCAGCTAGGAAAGTTAGGGAAATGTTTGGGTGTGTTTTGCTTTTGGCCATTGGATTAGTTCCTTGTTTATGAAACCACTGTCCTGGATTTAAGAAAAGGCTTCATGGCCACAGAGTAATTAAAGCCAGTTTATGCAACAAATGGCATCTTGTATTTGGAACAATTACAGATGTTTACTTTCAGAACTGCTTTAATCATTAGCAATAACACAGAAAACACTGCAAGAAACAAGAAACTCGTGCTTTTCCACACTGCAAAGCAGTGCCTGTTAGGTCGAGTGGGGTCTGGATGGGCTGCAATCACAGTAGCCTTAGACTTACTCCTGGTGTAGCCTCTCTCCTAAAGCCTGTAGAGGCAGAAAATGCAGGAGAAAGGAAACTTGCTAACCAGGAACAAGTTTGTGCATGCATATCCTTTGAGATGAAACTATTGCTGTCGGTCTAAGTGATTGGAAATGGAAATTGAGTAAAGCTGATGAGCACAGTGTCTAAACATTTTTGTGTAACACTGGATAGTGCTTAGACAGCAGGGAATTGAGAGAGATCTTTCTGGCTTGCTAACTGGCTTTGGGACAGTAAGACTCATGGGCTGGACAGAGGGAGAATCAAACAAAATCATCAGTCTCCAACTGAGCTGCTCTGCTTTGCTGGAGAGGCAAACCAGCCTGGAGTGATGTGTGAGGTAGAGTCAAGCTCACAAACTCAGCTCTCTTTGGCTTCTCTGCCAGCCCAAGGTGGGAGTGAAAATGCAGCAGGATGGGAACAGCAGCTCTTCAGCAGGACAGAGGGAAGAAGGGAAAGCAAAAGCAATTCTAAGTTTGCCACAGAACTCAGTTGGGCATGGTTTAAATCAGCAAGCAGGAAGCAGTTTAAATGGTAGATTTTAATCTTGTTCTGCTTTCTTTTTCTTAGTATTTTCTTAAGCTATCAACCAGTGAGAGTTAACTTAAAAGTTTCTCTAACCAAAGATTTCATGTATTTAGACATCCTCTTTCATGCAGTTCCTATTCTTAATTTTTACCTGTGTCAGCAATCCAGTCATTAACATTATCCACTCTTCCCCCACTGTATTTGAAAGTGGATAGTGTTTCTTTGCTGTACATTGATCTGACACAGGGCAGCAAGAGTGCTGTCATTTTATACCCTAGGTCATTCCAGGATGATTTTGTCACGTAAAATCTTTATTAGACAGCACCACTTCTTTTTTTTTCCTTCTCAGGAGGTGAAATGAATTGACATTTGTTTTACCCTGTATTTAAAAATCCAGATGTTTAAACAGTTCTAAATTACTTGAACAGAAAAGAAATTAAAAGTCATAACATATCACTTAAGTTTTCCTCTAGGGTGTGCAAATCTAGTGGCTATATTTAGGCCATGACCTGAGCTGGCATTAAAGTACTGTATATACAAAATCTTAACTACTTTATTGCCTCTCAAGACAACTTATGGTGAATGTATAGGAGGTGAACAGCCTTCCAAAGATTACAGGGAGGTGCAAGGAGGAAAAGAAATTTAGTTTAATGTTGTTTGCAAAGGTATTTATTTATTTGGAATGTAAGAGGCAAGGTATCACACGGTGGGGGGAGCAACACAGGCAAAATAGATGGCACTGAATAATTGGAAGGTGGTTGTAGACTAAAATGGAATGAAACTAACTGACATCTCAGGAGAAATACTTGTTTGCCTTAAATATGTAAGGCAGATAAACTTGTTTCTGTTAGATTGAGGGAACTGCATGAAGGCAGTAAGAGTAGGAGGAAAGAGAAACAAAGATTCATTGTACTCTTTTCTCCTGTGCAACCTTTAGTGGCTTGAATGGAGTGTAGGTTTAGGACAACTGCACTTTCTCAACACTGCAGGCTTGTCTGACCACTGAATGCTTCAGGGTTTGGTGGCATGTGTCTGGCTTTGGAAGCCACTAGATGGCACTGGGAGTGTAGAAACAGAAGTTTATTACCCTAACAGGTTGTTGCCTTTTCAAGTACCTGAACTGTTAATGTTCTTATCAGTGCAGTTGTATCAGCAACATCTATATGTAATGTGCTATCAGGGGAGTAATACACTCCTTAATATCTCCTCAGTTGGAGCCTACACCTTGTGTGGAAGGGAGCACAGAGTACTAACTTGAGGCTGTTGCTATGACTTCTAAGGGAAAATGGTTTCAGAATAGTCTTCTGCATTTAACCTGTCTGGAAACAATGCAATTAGGAGCTCCAGCTATTAAGAGGAGGTGTTTAAAACTAATTTGCTCTGTTAGTTGTGCAGTAACTGACTTTTGGTTGCCTCCAAAAGTAGAAATACAATAGTTTAAGAGGGGAACTTGCTATATTAACTGTTAGATTACTGTAGATCTACTTTTCATCTTCCATATACTCTCATTACATTTTTTCATTATGGTCAGACTTATTCTTCTATGGACTGAAAGAAATGAAATGTTACAAAGCAGCAAATCTTTTCCTGCTTTGGTGCCTGGGTTTCCTGGCAATAGAGTATAGACTCAGTAAGTGTTTGAAAATTGCTTTTAATTAATTGCTCATTTTAAATCTATGTACAGTGAGATTGTTGGGAATGCAATTACATGCCTGGAGAACAATGCTTTTGGGCCCACCCAAGTGCTGCTGAGCTCTTGTTGGGACTTGCAGCATTGTCTCTGCCACGAAGGGCCCAGGGGGAGGAATTGTTGGCATGCAGACACCTGTTCAGCCCCTGTGCCTGCACCTCTTCTGCTGTGACACAGGTGCATCTTTTTGAACCGTTGTCCTCCATTTACTGCATGCAGCTGTTTCTAGCTCAGACTGTCCCTGAGCACAGCCTGGGAGGTGGGCAATGCACAGAAGCAGTTATGCAATAGCTGCAGTATGTGAATGACTTTGGATGTTTGCTTTCCCTGGCCTGCTTAGCTGTTTTTCCAGGGTTGAAAAACTTGTCATTGGTCTGGATTCTTCTGAGCATCTCTCAACCAGCTGCTTTCTGGAGAGGCATGAATTCCAGTGCTGAGAGAGATCCTGGGGTTAGCTGAAACAAGATTACTTGGAAACACTTTGCTTTAAGGAAATTTTACAGTCTAAAGCAGTCTCAGTGGGGGGGATGTTACTGCCCCTGGGTGATATTGGTTCACATCTGATTTGGATTTTGTTGGTCACCAGAACATTCTTGCTGCATACATCTTGGTGTGGGAGGGAGAGGTTGGTTTTGTTAGTTTGATAATAGGCTTTTTATTGCTATTTCTGTGATTGAAGAACTTTCTATATATTGGAAAGGTCTGAACATTGCTGTATTTAATCCTAGTTTAATGCTGCTTCCTTAGTTGTAGCCAGCATTAAATGTAATATTTGCTTTTTGGGAAACAATTCTCGTGCTGCAAATTGGCCCTGAGCTGAGGGCTGGCACAGAGCAGGTTTTCAATGCAGAAATAGGGAAGCAGGCTGCTCTTCCAAGAATCCTTTTTGTTCTGACACTTTCAAAACAAGTCTCCTGGCTTATTTTCCCAAAGTCCATTAAAGGTTTTTCACAATTCTTTAAAAACAACTCTTTAAAAATAGTAATCATGACATGGTTTTGAAGGAAATAAAACTCTGATGATGAATGACCCTAAAGATTGTTTCTAGCAGCCTACAGCTGTTCTCTTAGTCCTGAGCTGCTTCCTCCTCCTCTTGATGGTATATTAAAATATAAATGGCATGAATCACCTAATTCCAAAGAAGATGACTGGAGATAACTCATCAGGAGTTTCTTGCATTGGTACATCTTGGAGAGGTCTGTTCACTGCCACAGGATGACATGGATGGGCTTGGATTTGGGTGGAGCGGGGGACACCAGCTGGCATGCTGGGTTGGGACCACACTGCACCCATCTCTGTGGCCTGCTGGGGTGTTTTGGTTCAGGTCTGCAATTGAGGCAGACAGAATCAGCTTGGGATGAATGCCTATCAAAAAGCTTTGAAAGAAAGGGATGATCAATGTCCCCTCTGTGCATGGTCTGGTCCAGTCTGTAATGGTGGAGGGTGAATGGGAGCAGATTCCTTACGGGTCAGAAGTGCAGAGTGAGCTTTTGCTGTTTGCATTTGTGTTTTTGTTTCTTAAATATGGATCTCTGCTTGCTTGCTGATAGAGCCAAGTGGAGCAACTGCTGAAGGGTTTTCACTGGTGGCTGGATTGTGGAGTAGAACAAACAGGAAATGAGAGGTACAATAGAAATGTTTTGAGTGTGGAGGTCACACCAGAGTTCGAGGTTTTTCCAGAACTGTAGTATGTGGAATTGTCACTTCATTCTTACTGGGGTGTCCTGGGGAAGAGAGCACAGCAATAATTTCAGGCCATGAAAAAGAGCTGAAAGCTGCCTTTAAAGAGAAGTGAACAGGAAAGACAGTGCCCTTATTTACAGTGCTGGCTTTAGAGAGCCAGTTTGAGTTGGTCTGGACATGAGGGTTCAATGTCTCCCTTTTGTTCTGAGCTGGTTCCAGGGGTTGGCTTTGAGGGGTCACCCTGTGGCCTCCCAAAAGGGTGGTATTTTGCAGCTGAAATGAGTCGTGTTTTGGCCCTGTCTGAACTGGTGTAGGTTAGAATGTGAGGATTTTAAATCCAGACACTGTGTGCAATAAATGAGCCCATTAACTTTGTAAAGAAAAAAAAATGTTGTTGCAAATAATGAAGGAAAAAAGCAAACCAAAAAACAACCAACCAGAAATGAAAAAAACTTTTTCTGCCAGGACTACTGAAAACTTTGCATAATTAAACTTAATTCCTTTTAGTTACCTGGTTCCAGGAGCTTTGCTTGTGAGACTTGTGATAGAATAGCTGAAGTGCTTCTAAAAAGAAAAGCTCACCAAATAAGGCTTGGTCCACTTTTGTGTGGACAGAATAGTTTGGAAATCCACAGAATTTACTCTCATTTTTTTTCACCATTTATTGGGCCTTTAATACAGGAATGTTTCCATAGTCATTGTCAGCTTCAGGAGAGGTTTTGCTGTTTCCGTGTGGATCGTTCAAAACTAGTGTGAGTAACCCAAAAACTGGGTGCTGTGTGTAAAGGAAAAAGTGAGAAACAAAAGCTGAGCTGCCTCAGCCAGGTGAGAGGGTGCAGCAGTGCTCCCCTTCCCAGTGCTGAGTTCTGTTTGTGAAGTGAGTTGTTCATTTCCAATCTGTGCTGTTCCTCAATTCACATGTCAACTTGCAAGCCTAAAACAAATGAAATTAAAAAATCAGTTCCCTCTAGTATCTGTGCTCAGGTTGCTGCTATTGACTTGTTAAGGCAGTTGAAAGAAAAATACCTGGTGGGTGCAGAAGCCAAAAATTAATTCTAAATAAGTTGAAATGGATCCTGTTTGTGTGAGGATTGTTTGTGACTTACTCTCTCATTTGTTTCCTTCATGCCTTTAAACCTACTTCCTCCAGCTGTCCTAAGCTTTCTACAATGAGCTAAAACATCCTGGAATACTTGAATCAACATAAACTTTTTTTTACAAAATGACTTTTGCTAACCATCTCTTGATGGGGAACTCCTGCTTACAGCTCACATGGGCTCTGTTCTGCTTGAAACTGCAGTGTTGATCCCAATAACAAAACGATGAACTGGAAGGGTCCAGCGACTTAAACTGGACACTGCTGCCAGATGAGTTGTGTAACCTGGGTGTTTCTTAAATCTTCTAGTGGCTTGCTTGCATTTTAAAAAAAAAATCAGATATTGATCCTGGAAAAATGATCTTTTCCAGGAGAAAAATGTTCATTTGGAGCCTTAGTCCCTCTAAGTGCGCTCACTGCTGGTGTAGATGTCAGGTAATGGTAGATACCTGCAGAGAAGAAAAGCAGCACCTCTGGTTTAGATTATGCTGTGGGAGAACAATGCCTTCAGCTGCTGCAGCTCAGTCTGGGAGATTGTGAACTGAGCCCCACACCCCCAGTCTGGTGCACTAGGGTCGAAATGGGTGGCGGTTTGAGTTCTGCTGGGGCTAAGCCTGGCAACTGCCAAGCAGACGTTGCCGGTGCCGCTGTCCTGCTCCCGAGGGTGGTAACCTCTGGTGTAGGGGCTAGGGGAACATCTGGAAGCAATAACCTCCCCTGTTGCCCCACTGTAAGTAGCTGGACCTCATGAGTCAGAGCCCGAAATGGTGTGACTGTGAGTTCCATATATGGCTCCCGTGCTGCTGGAAGTGGAGTACGTCAGAGCCCGGCTGGTTTATCTAAAGCTGGGACTGTGGCAATAAACAGCTAATGTGAAGCATGTCCATATGTGTGGGGTTAGTTACCTTGCTTTGGCTTTTCAGAAGTCCACAAAACATTGATATCATATTAATATTTAAGCTATATTGAGCATCTTAGCCAGCCAGAGCGTGTTGAACTTGCAGCAAGCTGAGGAGTTAGTGAGATGATAGGTGCTCCCTCTCTTTCCTTTTGAAGGTTGATGGACTTTACCTTTTAGATGCTGACACCTTCTTTTTATTATCTCCTCTCAACTTCCTTGTCTCTGGTTCTGTGTCTCATAACTGCTGGAAGGTCATATTAGGCTTTCTCCTCTTTTGCTCCCTTGGGAGTATCTGCTATTTATTTATTAATTTACACAGCCTGAACTTTATACTTTGGGTGTCCCTGCTTCCTTGAGCAGGCTGGGAGTAACGACAACGGCACAAGAGGATCTCTTATTGGTGACAGTAAAGCCAATCATCACTGCTCCTGTCCATTTGAATGGATGCTGTGATTTATTCTGCAGAAATAAGAAGTGGGTGGCTTGGGAAGGAAAAGACAAGGAGAGAATACTGACAGATTATTTTTGTCAGCACCAGAAGATAAACTTGGATTCTTCCGGTTGTGCCTTCCCCTGACATCAGGCTGTTTGCTCCTCTAGCGAGGAGCGTAGGCACAGCCTTACAAAACGTCTGCTTTTTCATGTTCCTCCTCAAAGCAGCAACGTGGCAGGGTTATGCATGCAGTGGTACCACGTGCCTGCTCCCTTGGTGGTTCTTGTTCAGTCATATTTAGAGCTTGTGGCTCATGGTTTGGAATTTCCATCAGCTCTGCACTCTAGGGCAAGGCATGACTGAAGTGGGAATAGAAACTTGCTAACAGACACATGATTGTAAAGTTAATACATCGCTTGAAAGGCCCTGACAGTGCTAAAACTAACCCTGACCACTTGATGGATGTTTGTGTCACTTGAGGATGTTCTAGGTATGGGATCCTTCTTCATTCTGAGCCCTGTTTTACAGCCAGCACTGCATACCAGACGTCCCAGAAAATCACGAGACGTTTTAATCTGGTAACACAGACAGACGAGATTGACATATTTCCTAGTCACCTCTAGATCAAGCATTTTTCTTTGGGGGGAGGGGGTGTGTGTGTCATTGTCCACTGCTCTTGAAGATAAAAAAGATGCTGTAACATGGTGTTAACTTTCTGGAGAGGTGTAATGACTTTATAGATAAGTATGAGATGAGTTGCAGCCTGGGGCACCACGTGCAGGACGTTTCCCATGAGAAGCAAGCTTCCCTCCGCCCCCCCCCCCCAGTTTATCTTAATCAAATACAGCATGCCATGTTTCCCCCTGTGCAAGGGCTGAGGCTTGAACCTAGCATGAGAAGCAGTGTGTCCACGGAGGAAACCAGATTTGGAGTGCATTCAGTTCAGCAGTGAGTTCAGTGTAAAATTTGTCTTGCTGGCAGACATATCACTTTTCTTGGTGAAATGCTGCTAAATGAAAGGCAGTCTAAAATTATATCTTCCCCCAAAAGAAAAGGTTAAAATTAGCTGTGGTTTGTTCTGGTGCTCATATCACTTCAGCAGGGTGGCTGTTCTGTGAAGGGGCATGTGAAAAACCAACACTTGATAAGGAGTTTGTAGCTTTGTGTTCACAGTCTAGATGCACAGAATGATTCATAATGTGAAAAAAAAATGATTCATTTGTAATGAATATTAATTCATTTAATGAATTTTTAATGGATATTCAGTCAGTTTCCCTTATGGTAAAGACTTTTCTGCTGTCAGCATGTTTTCAAGGGGTTTCATTTCTTGATGGTTTTTTACATGTTCTTGCCCATCTCTTTCTGCTTGCACTGATGAATTTCTAAGTGTAATTTATAGATAAAAAAGATTATACTTTGTAGAATTTTCATAATGCAGCTTTAAAGTACCATACCTGAGGATTAGCAGTGTCTCTTCTAACTTTGGTGCCTTCAATCACTGAACTAAAACTTCTCTGAAGGGCTCTGAGTTCACGAGCTTGAGGTTACCTTCTAGGAGACATTCAGGGTTGTGTAGATAGGGATTTCCAAAAGCCCCTAAATTACTATTGCTAAAAAATAGATTTATGTTGAGTTGATCTTGATGACCAGGTCTTGTCTTGTTTGATTTGTAAATTGTACAGATACTTCTAACAAATTGCATTCCAGCCTAACCACAGGCTCCTTCTGGTCTTCAGTAGTGGCAAGCAAATGTTTCTCACCCGAGTCAGCAGAATGTTTCTCAATTTCTTCTCTGTTTGCCCTTGTAAGTGCCTCCTGCAATTTAAAAAGGGGGGGAAAAAATTCATTGGAAGAGGGTGAGGGAAAGACAGTTGGTGTTCAGGATCTTACATGCCTTGAATTTCAGTGACCCTTCCTGGTTTGGCAAGCAGCGTGTCTACTAAATCTCCTGGGTTTAATATTTGTTGTCTGGTATGGCAGGGTTGGAAGTAGTTTTGCAAATGCCCTTCTCAGAGGTAGGGCTGCAGTTAGAGTCAGAGGAGATAGCTGTGATTTTCCTGAAGTGTTGAAATAAAGTGAGCTATTGCAGAGAGGCAGAACACTGAGTATTTACTGCAGCCCCATGTGGAGGAGGAGAGAGTGGAGGAGGTATCATTTGTGAAGAGGATTAAAAAATTGTATGAGAATGAATCCTTCTGGCACAGGGAGGAGCCCAGAGAAAACATCTGAGTGTATATCACTGGCATTTTCCAAAGGTGGCACCTGAAGCCCATGTGAAGTGGGTTCCCAGTTGCATTCAGAGTTAAACCCCCACCACTGCTAAACATAAAGCAAAATGGCAGCTCTCTTCTGAAACACCCAGCAACCCTCCCACTCTTCCTCCCTCCCACCCCCAGTTGCAAGTGTGGTCCTGTTTAGCCAGCCATTGTTTTGAGGTGCTTGGTAACCGATGGCTTTCTGAAAGTAGAATGCTCAGTGTAAGCTTTCAGAGCTGAGCTAGAACAAAAGCAGATGTCAAGAGATGTTGCACCCAGCCTGCCAAGCAGAGAGATGATGTCCATTTGAGTAGCAGGACAACTGGGCTCCACTGCCAGAGGAGGACACAGAACTGTTTTGCTTTCCTTTGGCTCCCTCTGAGCTCCAGTACACCACACTCCTTCACTCTAAATGAACCATTTATGCTTTATTATTCCAGTTAAAATGTGGCTTTTGTGGGTTCTGTAACTCCAACCTTTTTCCATTCTAGAATTGTTTACATTGCAGTGAAGAATTCTGTTTGGTTGCTGTAGCCTTCAGGTGGCTCCTGGGCCGTTTACAGCTGCTTTGTGAAATGCTTTTTTGTTCCACTGGCTACTTATAAAATTATTCCTTTTCCAGACATTTGTTGAGACTGGGAGAACTCTCTTAGCAGGAGGCAATGTTTTGAGACCATTAAGCTGTTTCAGAATCAAAGTATGGTTAAGGTTGGAAGGGATTACCAGAGGTCATCCAGCCCAACCTCCTTGTTCAAGTAGGGTCCCCTAGAGCACATTACTCAGGATTGTGTCCAGACAGGTTTTTTTCTAATCTCTTTGGGGAAGGAGGGTCCACAACCTCTCTGGGCAGCCTGGTCCAGGGCTCAGTTAGCCTCAGAGGAAAGAAGTTCTTCCTCATGTCTAGGTGGCACTTCCAGTGTTCCAGTTTGTGCCTATTGCCTTGCATCCTATTGCTTGGCACCACTGAGGAGAGCCTGACTCCATCCTCTTGACACCCTCCCTTCAGAGACTTCAATCCACTGGTGAGGTCCCCTTTCAGCCTCCTCTTCTCCAGGCTAACCAAGCCCATCTCCCTCAGCCTTTCCTCAGAAGGGAGGTGCTCCAGCCCCAATGAGCTTTGTAGCTCTCTGATGGACTTGCTCCAAGTGTGCCATCACTTCAGGGATGACAACTCAGTTGACAGAAGCTGCTCATGGCAAGCTCCTCATGCAGCTGCCTCCAGTTAGGCAGTGTCATTGGTTGTGTGGTCTTCTTTACACACCCCATGAGCAGCTGGAGAAGAAATGCTGGTGATGCTATCACTGAAACCTTGCAAGGGGGTAGGGGCCTCGCTGTAGTAGTGATTAAATTTGTCTCTTACTGTTCTAAACCAGAAAGTAACAGTCTCCAATCACAGCTGGCAGTAGTTGCACTGTAGTGTGGGGTCTCTTCCAAATTTTGTGGAACTGAAAACCGTACTTCTTGATTCACCCACCGTAGCTCACTGCCTTGGTGACTACCTTAGCCTTCCTCTCAAGGGAACATAGGAAATGATCATTTACAACTCAAGTACGTGGGGATTTCCTCCATGCAAATTGGCTAGTCAGAAGAATTCGACTGCAGATTTCTGCAGGTGAAAACCATTCATTTAAGGAAGATGACTTGAGACCTTTTAGTGTCCCAAGGTAGCTGTCAGGCTGAGAAGGGGCTTACATCCCCATAGTTTCAGAGCAGGATGGAGAAGGAGGTTCCCAAGTTTGCCATAAATGTGCTTTACAAAATCTCTTTGCATCTGTCCTTGATCAGTAAAATAGTGATATGTTGTTTTTTTGGATAGGAAGCTACTGGGGACAGGAATGATCCCACTGCAAGCACCAGGAGGAGGAGTTCCTTGCCATTGGGACCTGTATAAACATCAGGAATAGACATCATTAGTCATTGGTTCATTCATCCACTCGTTGTTCTCCCCTATCAAAATCACTCTGGTGTATCAAGTGCTGAATCTCCTTTTTCAGTTTGACTTCAAAGAACCTTTGTTTTTATGTGAGAGAGACTGTGCCTCATTTCTCATCTCAGCAGGCTGCATCTCTCTATGTATTGCTAGAATCCAAAGCATGCCAGAGCACTTTGAATTAGTCTCCTGTAAAGTAACAAGGAGTAAATACAAAGAATTAGCTTGGTATCAGAGCAGCTTGTCTTTTCCCAGTTGCATGCCAGAAGATGGTTTTATTTTGAATCATTTACATATGACAACAGAAGTTGCAGCTGTCATACAGGAAAATAGAACTCTGGTGGCTTGGGGTTTTTTCAACGTTTTTCTTTCACTACCACTAGAAAATGACAGGGTCAGTGTGATTGTGTAAGTCCAGTGCTCTGATCTCTTCAGTGGGACTTGAAATGTTGACAGGGAGTGAACACAACCAAAATCTTCTTCCCAGCAAGTCTAGAAGCAGCAGTGGAGCTTCACCTTTTGTGTGGGACCTGCTGTGGAATTTCACCCTTTAATGTGCAAATGATGCCTGCAGGGTCCTCTGAAGATACCTCTGGCTCCTGCATTTCCAAGTGAGCTTGGGAAGGCTTGTGCAGGGGAGTGGCAGTGCTGAGGTCTATCACACTTTCCCTCACCGGTCTGTGTTTGATTTGGGTGTGGGCTATCAGGCTTCCTTACTGGTCTGGTCTAATAAAACATGACCCATTTAAAGGAAAAAAGGTCGAAGAAAATGACAGACAGTGTAGCCCAACATGATGTCAAAACCCATCAAAGAATTAATAGCAGAAACTAAGGCTTGTGTAATTTGTTTTTAAGTCTATTATTTTATGTCTTATTTATTTAAATCTGTGACTTTAGGAGAAGACCCTAGTTTAACCTAACTTTTTCCTGCTTCCTCCCCCTCCTTTCCCTGGACAAAGTTTCCCTTGCATTTTGCTAAATGACTTCTTTTTTAGCTCCAGCCTCTAGTGTTCAAGCCATGGACTTCTTTGAATTGCTTCTCATTTCTTTTATATTCAAGGAATGGCAATTGTGTCAGGTTTTTTATGTGGCAGTGCAATGCTTGGATAGATTTTTATGCTAGTTTTATTTGGAGATCTGCCCCAAAAAATCCTTTACTGTAAGATGGAGACTATAAGTAATTGAATCATATGGCATTTAAATAACATTTAACTTTTGAATTACATTTCAAGCCATTTTTAGGCAGTGGCATTAAGGTCACTTTCTTGTATATGCAGAAAAACTGACACAATATAGCAACTGGTTTTTGGAGACACCCAAAAGTGAAGCAAGTCTCCTGTAAGATGCCATAAAGTCCTAGTCACTAGAAAAAAACAGAGCATAGAATTTAAGGTCTCATCTTCTAAAAGCAACAGTAGGGAAAACACCTGCTCTAATAAAGATGTAGGTGATAAAGAACTTAAGAACATCTTAAGGGTTTGGAAATATTGCTGGTTGGTTTTCTTTTAAGAATTAAGGATTCTTATTTGCCCTTGGCAGCATTGTACTATTTTACAGTGGTGTGACAGAAGCTGAATGGCTCCTTGACATTTTTAGTGGCTCACATGGAGGAGTTTTTAATTACTGTTATTATTTGAAAGAGCACTAGTGGCTCAGCAAACCATGACCAGCACTTTACACATTGAGCAGTTTCAATGGCCAAAGTGACATAACTAGGTTTCAGCTTAGGCTCTTTACATCAGAGACAAATTGGGAGGGTTTCCTGTTAACTTTTCTTCCAGCTAACACAAAATGCATTTGAAATGCCTTGTGTTTTTCAGGGTCCACACATAGCATCAGTGACTCTTGCTGCATATGAATGTAACTCTGTGAATTTTCCTGAGCCTCCTTACCCCGATCAGATTATCTGCCCTGATGAGGAGACAACTGAAGGAGCCATCTCTCTATGGGCTATCATCTCAAAAGTCAGGCTGGAGGCCTGCATGTGGGTAAGGTTTGGTTTGTAAAACTGAAGCAGCTTTAATTTAAGCACTTCATTTCTGTGTCCAGCAATAGCAAACGCCTGAAATGGCAAGAACCCTTGGCTTATGCTGCTAACAAGTAGCATCTGCGTTAGCAGTGCTAATAGGTGTCTTCCTGATCAGCCTTCCAGCCCTGGGAAATGTTCATGTCCTTTAAAAGACAAGTAGCAGGATGAACAGAATTAGTTCTGTTCTAACCCAAACCAGGACACAGGATATTAATGGGTTACCTTTTATCAACTGCAGTGTTGACTCCTTTTCTAAATGCTAGCAGAGAACACTCATGTACTGGTAAAAGGTGAGTTTCAGAAAGGGTGTCTTGCACCCCAGGTGAGCTGCCAGGTCTTACCCTGCATGCAGTTAAGCCATAAATACTTGCAAAAACTGCTGAGCCTGTAACTGGAGTCCAGTTGCAGTTACTCCTATGAATGACTCTGATGTCATAGCTGAGATGTTTTTCTGGGCTGCATTGATAAGAGGGTGTTATGTTGTACATCTGTGTGTGTTTTAGTTCTGTTTCTCTGCCTGCTTCCATCATGGCAAACTTTGTACTTCAAACAGGAAGAGCAGGTTAGCTCTTGATTGAATCAGGGTCTTAGGAAATACTGTCATTGGAACTTCCTTTCCATTTGCCTTTTCTTTTTGTAATTATTTTTTTTTTCCCTCTGCAGCTTTTTATAGAAGTTTGGATTTCTGGAGGATTTTGGTCAGCTAAGATGTTGTTTTTTCATTAGCTGTAGATTGGTTTGAGTTGTAGTTTACACAGATGGGTCTGCTGTGAACTGCAAGCCAAATGATTTATTTCATTTTACTACTGACTTCTGGTGATTTAATAATTAAAGTCTTGGTTGTCCAATTCAAATAGAGAGAGAGAGGAAATTCTGAGAACACCTGGTGTCTGATGTGTGCCCTCGTATTGCTCCTGACAGTATGGAAAGAGATACTAAAGCAACTTTAGTCCATGCAGCTGTAGTACTTAGAGTAATTCCACTTGGGCTGTACACACTACACACTAATGTGTAGCAGTGCCAATGTCAAAGCAGTAACTGAGAAGGTGGACTTGGAGCACCTCTCAAGAAGCAAAGTGCATCTTAAATTTCCCTCTTTCTAATGAGAGGACAGAATTGCCTGAATGCTTGCTGAGTACCTTAAACATACAAGTACATAGAAGATTTCTGTTGATTTTCTGCCTCTCTCCCTGTGCTGAAGTTTGTTTAATGGAGACTAGAGTAATAAAAATGACATTTACAATTAGATTTCTAGGGTTGCAAAATAACAATGCAGCTCAGGGTAAACAGCCATGGCTTCGTCTCCAGCATGTAAAACAACTGAGCTCGGGTGAGAGTTAAATCCTTTCCAAATGAGTTAATAGAGTTGCAAGCATTGAAAGCTTGTGTCCTGAGCAGAACAAAGGTAGCTCCAGTGGCTCCTTTGAGCCCATTTCTTGGTTCAGGCTGGGGGAAGGACAAGGGAACAGGACTGAGCCAGAATGTTTCTATCCCACTTTTTTTCCTTCCTCTCCTTTCTTCTCGCCTTCAAATTCACTGCTGGCTACCTTTCCACTGAACTCTGTCTCCACTAGATTTTCCCTTGGGAGCATCCTCTGTCTACCAGTGGTGTCTAGTGTAATGTTATGCTTTCTTGGAATGTTTCATGAGTACATAAACATTGCTTGCTAATTTCCTGTAAGCCAAATCAAGTTGGCAATTGCTGCTGCTTCTTCCAGTATGTTTCTTTTGTCCTCATTCCAGTTTGCTTTTTATGGAAGCTGTTGAAGAAACTTTATTTTTTGATCCTGTCACTCTTCCACCAAATATCCATTTAACAGGAAAGTTAGGATGATTTCTAGAAAGGGAAAAGGCTGCTCTTTGGAAATTGAAACCTTAGGTAAATTCTTTTAAGAAACAATTAAATTAATTATCTGGCTTTAAAGTGAAATCAGGAATATTAAATTGGATTTCCTGAGTCCAGCTGAGCTCACAGTCTTTTTCAGTTGAAGCAGTGAATTCTACTTGGCTCTACAATCTGAAGTTATGATAAACACTGGATAAATGCAAAAACAAAACCAAAAAACTTATTTGAAGTAGACAGATGTGCTGCTAATGCAGCACATGGAGCCCTGTGAGGAATAGGTGTAACACCACCAACAGCCTGTTTCCTTTAGACTTGTAAAGTGAAATTATGTTGAAAGGCTCCAGAGTGAATTTGGCCAATCTCCCTTGGTCATTTGGGGGGAAACAGGAGGCTGGTAGCAATACAAGTTTTCATGTGAAATGCTGAAAGCAGGTCAGTCCCAACTGGGACTTTGCAGACCTCTGACTATAAAGCTCCCCAGACTAAGTGTCCTGCAAGGTTTGAATGCAGGGATTTAGCCACAGAAGGGATTTGATTCAGATCACAAAAACATCAGCCAACTTAAAACCAGGTAGAGGGTTGGGTTTTTCTCCAGAGATTAAAATCATTGAAGTCCCCTGCATGCCAGTGATAGCCATTCTTGCTGATAATGACTGTTAGAAGGATTCACTATCACTGTATCTAAAGAATTATTAGGCAAAATGCAAATGATGCTGTTTGTTTTAATCACTATAAAAGTTGGCTCCACCAGTCCTGGCCTGCAGAAGGACAATCCAAAACAATTTGCTAGGTGTATGCCAGTTTTCACAGCCTTCCATCCCCCAGGGACAAGGAATTCAATACTGCTCTACATTTTTTATGTGTTGCAGCTTTTTTTTGTTGTTTGGTTTTTTCACAAGAAATAAGAGGAAAGAATAAAAATGTTTCATTGCTTTGGATTAGCAGAACAGGCAGCCTGTGTCCTAACCAGGATAAAATCTGGTTAAAAGATTCTTTCTAATGGAGTGATTTCCCATTTTCCTCTTCTGAATGTATTTGTGTAACAGAATTTTGATTAGCATTTGCCTTTCCAAATTGTTGTTAGTCCAAGGAATTTCCATGTACAACTGGCACTCCAAGCTCAGTGGTGAAAATGGATGGCTAATGTTACAAGCAGCAGTTAAAGAGTTGCTGCTTTGGATCCCTTAATTGCTGCCTCTTTTTTCTTGTTGGTATGTACTTAAGGAACCTATCTCCAGCAGACATGAAATCATATGATTGTTTTGTAGTCAGGAGCATGTGACTTGCCCAATTTAAAGCAAGTTCATGTCCAGCAGGAGCATGCAAACCTCTTCCTCGCTTCACAAAATGAAGCCAAAGCAGATTGGCAGAGCCTGCAGAAGCAATGTGACTTTTTGGTCTTGCATCACCCTGAGAACATAACCTCAAGTTAATTTTTCTGAAACGTTGTTGCTACTGTTTTCAGCCTTATCTTCCCTTCTGCCAGAAAGAGGCAGATTAATGAAGTTCAGATTGTTGTACTCAGTTAAGTTTTTCTCCTGTGGAAAACAAGGGCATAAACATAGGAGGCTGTGCACTTCATGTGCCTAAACTGAGAGTTATTTAACAGCTTGGGTAACTGCAGAGAGTGATGGTATTTAAAACCACAACCTGTTGATTTGGAATGTCCACAGCAGCTGGAATTCTCCCTTGCTTGCAGCTGCACGGAGAGCAGGAACAAAGGAAATTGGAAAGCTTTCACATTGCTTGAAAGGAACACAAAAGCGTTTGCTGCTCGGTGCTTACCCTGGGAGAGAAAAGGCATCTGCATGTGGCTAAGTCTCAGCACTTCTCCAGGGTGATGCCCAACTACTGTGCTTTTACCTGTCCTAGATTTAAACCACTCTGAGTTTAGTGCAAGTTCCTCTCTCACTAGCCTCTGTTTATCCATATGCTCAATCTTAGCTGTCTCTTTCTTCTTTTTCCCCTTGGTTAAGCTGAAGTTGCATTTACCCACAAGACTGAAGTGAGTCATTTGATGTCCTGAGAAAACAAATCTAATTTTCCTGTGGTGAGAAAGCAACCATGCTTTCATCTCAGCTTCTCTTGGCCTTAACTCCATCTAAGAGAGAGAGATCACTCGAGATCCGGCTTTGCTTAACCTCCTTTTCCTTGCTGATAGCTGTAGTAAAACTGGAGCCTGTTTTCTAACAAACACTTGCACAAAGTCTCATGACTGAACAAGCAAACTCCATGACAGCACCAGGGAGGAGTTCCCAGATCACTCTGGAGGCTGCTCAGGAGCACGGGCTGTCACATGCCGGCAAATGTGTCTGGCATCATGCGCTGGGGCAGCGCTGTGCTGAGTCAGGGATCGTGGGGGACAGCAGGCCCTGCAGCCTGGCCAGCTCTCCGAGCTCCAGCCTCCTCTCCAGCACCACACCGGGGCAGCTGGCCGCCGGCTGCGGAGCTCTGCTGGAGTTGGGCAACGTGCCCCTCGGCAGGGCCCCAGGGGTGCACAGCTCACGTCGTTTTGACCTTGCAGATCACAGCTTGGGAGCCACTGCCTTGCAGCATTAAGTCTGTGCTGAGAGGAGCTGGGCTTTGCTAAACAAGGAAAGGGGGAAAGGGAGGTTGCAGTGGAACAGGATAATGTTTGAAATCAGGGGAAATTGGACCTGGTGGATTGAAGGCAATTTCTGAAAGCAGCTGGTGTCATCAGTTCTGATAATCTGCAGTGTTCATGGGACTGTGCCTGCCACATATTTCCTATGGAAGAATAAACACCCAAATAAACCAGAGTTCTTCTTTTCCCAGGGCGCCGGCACAGCCATCGGAGAGCTGCCTCCATACTTCATGGCTAGGGCAGCCCGACTCTCTGGTGCTGAACCTGATGATGAGGAATACCAGGAATTTGAGGAGATGCTGGAACATGCAGGGACTGCACAAGTAAGAACAGTGCAAAACAGGAGAATGAATCTCAAACACAGAACAACTAAATGGAGTAAATAACCATTCCAATGAAATGGGAACAAGCCAAAAATCAGTTGGTGTGAGTTCACAAGGGACTTCCCAGGGATGGAAAAAGATCCTCCACTGGGTAGAGATACCTCTGGTGATGGGAGGACAAGAATGCAGCTTGTTGAAGCATATGCAGAAGTAGTGCAGCCAAAGTAGTTGCTACAAATACTGTATTTATGTAGGCTTAAGGTAGGGAGAACGTGGGCTAAGAAACCAGCCATGGAGGAGGTGCTACTCCATAGTCATGGTTGGTAGAGCTGCATTTAAAGCCTCCCTGAATCAGGAGATGATTTTCAGTCAGCTCATCCCCTTCAGATGACATTTGCCTGTCTTGCCACTAACTCCCTCAGGGGCCGGAGCACGACCTGTTCATCAGCCTGAGGAAACATATCTTTTCCTGATGTGAAAATGCAGCCAAACTGCTCTGAATCCCTTTTTGTTGCTCTTGTCATTTATTGTTTTGATGGATTAAAAACCCCTTGTGTTTCAGCATACCTTGCAACTGATGTTGTACCTCAGTCAGATGCTACTGCAGACAGTTTTTCATTCAGGTCAGGAGTTTGTCTCCTGTTCACAAGTTATTGATAGTGTTTTAGAAGAAATGAAACATTTTTTTTCTTCAAATGACTTGCCACTGAATTTCTCTCCCTTCTCTGTTTTTCTTTCTAATCCTGTTTGGCTGCCACTAAATTGGAGCAGGTCATGAGACTGCTATTAAAATCCCAGGCAGATGCTGTTTACCATCTCCTGCCATCTTTAAACTGTTCTGCCAGCCTATTTTCTTGATATAAATATGTACTTTTACTTTTTTTTTTTTCCCCCTCCTTTTCATCAAATAGGGGGTGAAGCTTTTCCATGAGTGAGAGTGGTTTGTCTGGAAATACTGAGTGCAATCTAGTACTTCTAAGAGTAAACCCTGTGTTTCCTGAAAGCCTCCCTCTATGAGAAAGTTCCAAAGGGTTTTTCTCCTATTATAAATAGTAAACTCTTCTATTTCTTTAAAGGTGCAGTGAGGGGGGGGGGAAAGAAAAAAAACCAACAACAGCCCAGCCCTGCTTTGTTCTTTATCATTAGTCTTTGCTTTGCAAAGTAATCTCTAACTGTGTAAAATATAATCAAGTTATGGTAAAAAAAACCCCAAACCCACAACCTCCAGATGAAACCAGTGGAATATATGACTGGAGAGCTGAAATGCTGAAACCTGTGTTTGCAGAAACTCTCCCACCAAATTATATGTGTGTATAGTTGTGGGAACAGCCAGAGTTGGTTTCCAGAAGGCACAGTAAGATTCTTGGGAAGAAGATTTTTGCTAGAGAGCATTTTGTCAGGGCAGGCCAAAATATGGCTAATTGCATTGACTGCCCTTAGGAAAGGTGTGGTGTTGTGTAATTGATTAAGGAAAAGGATGGTGTTATTTACCAGTGCTTTTGATTTTATTTCCTCAGCAACTGGATTTGGGTTGAAGCTGGATGGCCAGGAAAAAAAAAAAAAAGGCTTTTTAAACTCCACTTGTGGTTTAGTTTCTGTAAAACTCTTTTAACATGAGGCTTTGACAGTCTGATTAAATTGCATTGCACTCATAAAACTGACAGTTCAGTTTTTTCCACTTGTGAGTAGAACTTCCTCTTTGCTTTTGGCTTCCATCAGGTTGTTGCTGGATGGCTCTGGGAGAGAGGCCTGCCTTCTCCTGTGACCCTGAGTAAATCCCACTCTTCAGCACAGCTTATCACTACTTGGTCTCTAATTGCTATTCATGAGCAGTTATTGAGCAATTTAAAAATAGACATAACAATTTTTCTTAGCTGCATCAGCTTCTCCAGCTCTCCCAAGCTGAAGCCTTGTGCTGAAGGGAAAGCAGGGAGGATGTGACAAGTGTCAGGCCATGGAGACTGCTGCAGATGGTTGAGGTCAGATGACAGGAGCCTTCTTGCAGCAGAAAGGTCTCTCTTCAACCCTGCCTCTTTCAAAGGCATGACAATGGGTGTGTTAGGTTTGGAAGAATAGCCTCCCCCTCTACTTCTGCTGAGCTGCTCTATGCCTAGGAGGCAAAGCCAACTGGCTTGACGTGTGTGTTGTTTAGAGAGCTTGTTGCTGCTGTTTCTCAACAACAATGGTAGTTTGGAGAAACAGATGAGGATCTGCTGGGGTGTGAAGAAACCGTGACTATAACAGCCAGCCTGAAGGATTTGTTGAGGGGGAATGTGCTTGCTGGCTTGGCACTTTAAAACAAAATAAAACAAAACCCAAACCAACAAAAGGAACCTAAAAGGATTAAGCAGTGAAAAGGTTTAGTGCCCTGAAGTTACACAGAGTGAAATGCTATTTGCTTTGAAGAGTCTGTTGATGGGTTTTCTGTGGTAAATCTCAGGTCTAAGTGACCTGTCTCCTTGAGCTAGGTTTGGAGAAGACTCATTAGGCAGCAGAGCTGTGTAAGTCTGTCTTGTACTTCCCATTAGCATAGCTCAGAAAAAGCCCCTCGTGTTAAAGGAACACTCACTTCTTTCTGTGTGTCCCTGTGTGTACACACCAGGGAGTTAGTCCCAGTTACATAAAGGGAGCATCAGAGCTTCTCTGGCCTCGTGGCTGCCCTTGTTCACATCCAGCAGCTCTGCCCTGGAGAAGGAGTGTGGTTTACATGCAGAGCTCTTTTCTTCTCAGAGCTCCACACAATGCAGAGCCCAGCATGCTATAGGGACAGAGCAACTCCCCCTGATTTGGTAATACTTAAGGCAGTATTTAAAAACTAGGACTGTTTGAACTGGTGTCTCAATTGCTGTTAACTCTCTTTCAGTTGAATTCCAGAGCAAAGCTCTCCTCTTGTAGCCCTGGGAAGTATCTCTAGTGCAGCAGCTCAAACCAACCTCTCAATTAGGGGAACTGAATCTACCGCTTAGTGCTGGGGCAGCAGATGGGTAATGACACAGTGCAAGCCTACTTCTGTACAGCTTCATGTCTACACACACATGTGCAGGGACTCTCTTCTGCCACTTTAATAGTTTCTGTTGTTGAGTGTTCTCATTTTTCTTCTGTCAAGCTGAAACACTTAAAGCTGACAGAGGTTTCTGGTGAAAATGAAGCTTTTAATGCCAACTTTCCTCGAGGTACTTAGAGATAATGTGTACTGCGTGGGCCCTTGCTGTGTCATGGTACTCCTTACTGAGAGGAGAAAGTACTAATCTCTGCTGTGCTTCTCATCCCTACAGACTCTGAAGTGTTTGGATTCATTAAGTGGCATATTTTTAAGAACTAATGATTTACACATCAGGCTTTGCTTCTGTGTGGGTTTGCTGCAGCCAAATATCCCTGTAAAAATATTTTCTAGTTGCCTATGTTACTATCAGCCACTGCTGTTTGTTGCCAAACTGCTGGAAGAATTGAAACTTGAGAAAGGGTTAAATCCATAGAAGTGCTGAGATGCAGCAGGACTGGTTTGTGAATGATCGAGTGCCATCTGCACACTGAGTGTCAGTTGTTGCTGGGACCTGTTTTTGACTCCACTGAACCTTTACTGGTTGTGGTTTGTCTGGCCATCACATGACTTCTCTGAAAATTCCCCCTCCCCTCCATTTCCAGTAAACTGTTTGAACAGGAGTGACTCAGACTGAAACCAGCTTCCCTGTAACCACAGGGCTTGTTAAAGAATTTGTCAACGTGGACTCAAGAGGGTTTGTGTTAAACTGAGCTGCAACTGCTTCAGTTTGCATTGCGTCAGGAGTTCCACCCAACGACTTCCTGCTCCACCGCTGGGCTGCTTGCCTGCAAGAGTTAAACCGATGAACTTTGGTGATAGGGACAGTTAGGCACATGGTAAACTCAGCTTTCTGAAGGCTCTGGTGCCTTCAGCTGGATTGCTTTTCCACATCTTCATGTGGGGTTTCTCTCTTTGCAGAAGCAGAACAAAGTACGCTACCACACCCAGCCTGGGTTACTTGGAGAGCCCAGCACTGTGTTCTGACATGACACTGACTTCATTCCAATGGAATGATTTGGTTCAGCTAATAAGCAAAGTGTTCCTTAATTAACAGTGGAGAATTAGGTGGCCAAATGAAAAATTGATCTCTCCTGTGATTAAGCTAACAGCTAGTATCTGATAAGTACCTGCTTGAAAAGGAGTTGCTTGCTGCTGGCTCGTGCTAATCAAAAGGATATTCAGTACAAGGAAAAACAAAATACAAGTCAAAGCAGACCACAGGCAGTTTTTTATAAAGCAGTTATCACAAAAATGGAAGTGGTAAAGTCACACACAATGACTGGAAAACCTTGACTCTTTTTTTTTTTGCTTTCCCAGAAAGAACTTGTTTAAACCCAACATCAAATTCTGTTCGGATTTCTCTTGCTGAGTCTTCCAGTCACTCCTTTCCTCAGCAGCTTCCTCTCTTTATTTATTGTGCTGTACAAGAAGGAGGTTGCAGGTGTTTGGTCTAGGCTGCCTGATGGGTGGCCACCAGGAGGCTTGTCTTCCTCAAGTTTGGTGCCTGCTTTTGTTAATACATGTAGGGGAGGTATCTTAGCTCTTTTATCTTAGCCCATAATTACATGGAAATTCAAAACTGATCAAACCTTGAAGCTTCCCTTTAGAAGCTTCCTGTGAATGCTCTAGCTTGAGAGGGAGATGGCAAACTGACAATGAAGGAATAGTGAAGTGTGGTGAGGGGGTTTTGTGGACAGTATAATAAGCAGTGAGTATCCTAAGGAACAGCTTCACTCTAAAGTTGTTCTCCAAAATGACTGTGTTGCAATAAGCTTTGGAATGAATTAATGAAAGCTTTAAGTGAACTTATTATAAAGGCCTTCCTGAGAAAAGAGGGAGCAAAGAGTTAATATAGGCAGAGGTTAGACAATAGGAGCTATGAGTAACCAATGTGTAAGCCACCTCCTGGATTTCTTTGGCCACTGGCAGGAGAATAGGGCAGTCTTGTGCCTCTGCATTGTTCTATTCATTTGCACACCTGCTCACAGATAAGGAAAAAACAGCAGTGAGCATTACACTGCATTGGCTAGTGGAAATCTGGAGGTGACTTGGTCACATTCTTCTTTGGAGGCTCTTTGTGATGAGGTCTGTTCCCTAGAACTTGTTTAAGGGCCCTCTGTTGTTTTAATGTTTCATAGGTAAAGTGCCTAAATCAGAAATCATGGAGGCACTGAAGAAATCTGGATTCTCTTGCAATAGTTTCACTCTAATGAGGGTATTAGCTTGGGGAAGTGTTTTCAGTGACAAACCTCTTGCTTCACAACAGAAACAAACCTTTTCAGAAAGGATAGAACCAGCTTGACTGGAAATCTTGCAAGCTGCATTTGCACTGCAGCTGTGGAGAAGCAGTTAGTCGAATTCTGCCATAGGATTTGCATACCCTGGCCTGTGTGTGCAGGGGACACTCAACACACCTTTCTAAGGGAACAGTGTGGTCCTAAATATTTGATGTGTCACTCCCTAGCATTCTGAAAAAGACCAATAAATGATCAAAAGTTTGGGTCAGGTAAGCTGCCTCAAAAGTACTGTTTTCAGGGAGAGTCTTCAGTAACTGATAGGAATTAATTATGGTGTCAGAATCAAGACAATGGCTTCTTTTTGTTCTTTTTTTTCTTCTCCTGCTCCAGACACTGTTTAAATATCTGTGTTGTACAAGAGTCTGGTATGCAGACCACTTCTCTGAGCTGTCTGGGAACCTCTGCTACTTCCCAGGGAGAAGGAGCTAGAGGTATGCTTAGCAATGCACATCTGCTGGCTAGGCTGAGTAGGAAGACTTGTGTGTGTAAAAGGATTGGTCAGCTGGGTGAGAACTTGCTCACTTTTGTTCTACAAGTGATTTTTCTGTGCATGGGGTTTCTTCCTTAACTTATTTTAAAATTCTCTGTGGAGGAGCAGTGTCTTTTTTTTTTTCAGTGCTGGTGACTTTTGGCTCTTGATTTGCCAGAGATTGAAAGGTTCAGATTCTTTGTCTGGTTATCAAAAATGACTTCCTTTCTTGATGATGCTGGCTAAAGCAAAGCAATAAATTGCTTCATTCCAGCAATCACAGAACCCTTCCTCACAACAACTGGATCTTAAACCTCCCAAAAGTAGGACTTGGTAGTTTCTGATGGATTAAAAATAACCTGACAGCATCCTGGACTTGCTCCTCAGGCCACTGTAAGTAGGTTGGCAGACCTGTGGCTGCAATAACTAATTGCAGTTGTAGCTTTGAGATAAATGGGCACTGACTGTGCAGCTGCAGTGGTATTTTAGGCAGCCAGGACGTTGGTGGAGGCAGTGCCAGCATATGCTTTCAGCTGTAGAAGCAAGGGCTGCAGAGGTCAGGGGCTGATGTGTGGGAACCAGAGTGATAGGATGTTCTTTTGCTTCATTCTTCTCTCCATAGGTGGCTGCTAGTATCTCGTTATGGAATCACAGAGGAATTCATCCTGAAAGGTGCCTGAGGCAGTTTCTAGTCCAACATTGCTCTCAGAGCAGTGTCATCTATGAGAGAGCTCAGGTTCCTCAGAGCATTGTCAGTCTGAGCATCAAACACAACCCCCTCTGGCTAATCTCTTCCAACTGTGGACTGTCCTAGTGGCCTTGCTTCCCCGACACGTCCAACTGACAGCCCTCTTCCATGACATAGATTAGACTGCAGGATCCTCCTCACTGCCACATCTCCTGCAAGGTGTCAACAGAGAGCAGTTCTTTAGCAAGCAAAGCAATAATGCATTTTATTTCAGGCTGTTGTGCACCACTATAAAACTGTGAAGTGTCAAAGGGGGACATTGCTTCATGCTACTGCACAGACCTGAATTGAGGAGTTAGAGGTGGCAGAGGATGTAGTTGAAAGGGCTGCTGCTCTATAGGACAGATCTGATAAGCCTCAAAGGACATGCTCCTTCCTCTTCCTCCAGACTGTTTCCTTTAATTGTGTTTTATTCTTTACAAAATTTCTTTCTCCTTACAGAGTGAAGCAAAAGGAGCTTCAGTTCTAGTTGTGGAAAATAAATGGCATTAAGTTTGAGAGTGCCTGCTAACTTGTTGAGCTTTCTACTGTGTGTTTGTTTCCAAACTTGAACACAGTGTTAGATTGTGGCAGTCTCAAAATAAAGCTCCTGAAATGGAGTTTATTATGAAGAAGCATTGGCTGGTTCTTCCCCCAAGGTCTAGGGGAAGGGGAGAAGTGAAGGAAATAGAATGATTTTACCATGGTACAGTTGGTTAATGAAATGAAGAGAACAGCTCAAAGTTCCTCGTGGTAATAGTCTGTTTAATCCAGAGCTGGGTGACTTACTCATGAGATCTGTTATCTTTGATGTCTTGCAGGAGAGGTATGAAATGGTTTCTTTGGTCACTGAGGAATGAACTATTTGCAGTGGCAGGCAATGACTATCAGCTGTATCTTGATGTCTGTTCTCCTCATCTTAAATCCAGGTGACTGGTGTTGACAATGAAACATCATTGCAGATCATCTGCTTGCTTAGCATAGATGTATGCTGTAACCTCTTGGCCTCTGGGTAGCTTTCAGCCTTCTTCAAGACTGCTCTTCTGCAGCCAATACATTATTTCAATGAGTTAATAATTCTTCCCAGTCCTCTGAGATTCTCCAATTCGTTGCCTAACCACAAATGGTCATTCTCCCATAAGTTGTGTTTGATTCCATTGTGTTGTAATAGAAAGCCAGAAGAAACAAAATCTTGTGCAGCTCATTTTTAACATAACTCAGATTTTTACATAAAAAGCAGCACTGTCTTTGGAGGCAACTTTTTAAATGGGAAGGAATTTATCATGGTAATAATCTGAGAGGATAGCTTCATACATTGTCTTCAGTCTTTGGTAAAAAAAAAAAGTGTTCTCTTCAGATTATTATTTGGAGAATGAGACTTTTATTTCTGGTAAGAAAATGCTCTAACAATCATCTAAACTATACTCAGATCTTGGAAGATTGTGTAACTTGCACGTGAGGAAGAAGTAAACTTTCTCATCAGGGCACTCTGCTGGCACTAGGATGAGTACCTGACTCTACTGCTACTTAATGTTCTGCTTGTTTGTAGAGGACCATCAAGGTGCAACATCTTCACTTCAGAGCTCTGTTTGTGTATTTTATTTTTTAATGTTCATTCATGATCCTGTTTTTTTATAGAGTAACAAATCCTGCAGACCCCTCCCAAGCCTTCCAGAAATTGTCTACCATCTGCTAGGGAATTAATGCAGTTGCTTGAGCACGATATTGATAGATCATGGTCTCCCCCTGATCCTACATTAAGGCTATATTATCAATGTGTTTGTAAAGTGCTTGATCTATTTACAATAGGAAAAAAAATGTGATAGAAGAAAAGCTTCTCTGGGCCTCAAATCATTCAAACTCTGGATCCTGTCTGCCAGAGATTGACAACTGTCATCGCTGCTGCCTGCAAGGAAGAGTCGATTTGTCACAGGGACTCAGAGCTCTCTTGATGCTGCTGAAAACTGATTGCAACTTCATGTTAGAAAATAAACTTACAGCACATAATCATTCTGGGCCCATCTGTGCAGTCCTTCCAGAAAATATCTGCTGTCAGTGTCTTAGGGGTTGTTTCTGTAAGGACACTGGGCTAGATCCAGTGCTGGTAATTCAGAGCTCCTCAGTAGCCATCAGCCAGTTACTTGCTGTGGATCCAGCAACAATCTCTGTTCTTAGAGATTAAGAAAAAAGAGGCTTCAGAATTTCAGTGTGAACAAGAAATTGTGACCATTCTGTTGGCTGATGAGAAATCAGTGCTACAGTGGAAAAAGTAGAGGAAGAGTTTTTTCCTAGTGTATTTTTTTTTTTCTGGAGCTTGTTATCTAAATCTGGTGAGATGGTCTTGTACTCCAGTACTTGTGCAACATACAGGGAAGAGAGGAAGAAGAAAGAGAGCTTTAATTATAAATGGAAACAAAATAAAGCAGAGATGGGCTGAAGCCTAGGAGTTAAGACAAGAATGTCCACTCACTCTTGCAAGGAGGGCTTTTCAGCAGGGATAAATGCTCCATCTTCAGTTACTCTCCAAGCTCTCTGTCAGGCATATTTAGAGAAGGAACGTTGTGGTAAAGCTTGCTTAGCAGCAAAACATGTAATTTCTCTTTACTATCCCTTTAGGTTTGGAGGGTTTGGGAGGCTCTTGCAAAAGTAGTCATGCAATGCTAGTATCAATAAAAGGTCCCAGTTTGCTGAGGGCAGATGTGAAGCAAACTTCCTCCAGCCGCCAGCTGAGACTTGTGAATCAGTATTCCAGCACTGACCTTTTTGTGCCTCTTATTTCCATGCCAGTTCTTGAGATCTGATGATTAACCCAATGAAGTAATGTTTAATCATTTAACCTTCCTTTGCCTGGACTCTAGCAGTCACAGGAAATCTATTTCCAAACCAAAGAAACCAAATCATCTTTGAAAGGGACACAGTGAACTGAAGGATTCGGCAGTGTTCTAGAGGGTGAATCACATTAGCTGAGAGTCCAGTCCTGTCTAGATACTTTAATTTTGGGGGAAAATGTTTTGCCTGTAAGTAGCTGCACTTTTATGTCTTTTTTTCTATGATTTTCTGGTTTTAAGCAGTAACTTCTGAAAATGGTTTTGCTTTTATTTCAACTGCTAAAACAAAGAAAGAAAGGAGAGAAAAGATTGTTCCCTGGGCAGGTTTGAGAAGGGAAAAACTCGATTGTGAAATAGGTAAAAGTTGTGAAACTGAGGATTGTCTTCTCTGAGAAATGAAACTTTTAAGGGTTTTTTTTGTTATTGCAGATGTTGCAAAGATTAAGACAAACAAAATTTCAGGAAGCAACCAAAGAGCAGTGTTTTCTGAATTTGTTTGCATTGAAGTAAATGTGGAGACTGCAAATACATAGTTTTTTTACAACTCTGCTGTGTCTATTAGCATGCAAATTATTCCTAACTGTGATTACAATAGATCAGAGAAAACAGGGGGGGTGAAATTCCTTAATTTCTCTCTTTTGGCTTATTTAGAAGATTTGAAAAAGATAATCTAGAAGTTCTTGACTAAAATTTTTAAACTGCTTTCCAAGCAGTCCTTTTTAATAGACAATGAATGTCAAAAACCCCAAACCTTGAAGAAAAACCACTCTGAGTGATATCTTTCTTCAAGTTATTCATTAATAAGGTGAGAAAAAATTGCCCCAATATTGGTTTGGATTTTGGTGGGGTTTTTTTTGAGAGAGGTAAATTTATTACACTTTTTTTTCAACACTTTTTTATAACAAATATTGTGTGTTTTTAGCTGGAAGGAAAAAATTAGCCTAAAGGCAGCCTTGAATTTTGCAGCAGTCTAGAAATGTGGGTGAGGGAAACTGCTTTAGTTTTAGGAAATCTGATGGAAAATAGTTCACTCTGCTTACACAAAGTTTGTAATAGAGTCATCTCTATATGATGATAATAACATATTAAACCAGCTATACTGCAAGTATTAGTTTATTATTATTTTTAGGGCACTTGCTGGAGAGTTTGTTTCCCATTCCAGCTTGTGCAGATGAATACAAGAGTGTATTAGCAATGCAGGCTAAGGTAATGGGGGAAGGTGTTAACATTAGAATAGAAACAACTGTCAGTGAAAAAGCCTGGACCTAGTTGAGTAACTGGATTATAGTGGCTGGTTTTAAAGATACTTTACAGTGAGATTTGTGGACTTGGGGGGGGGGGGGGATTTTTTT